>JAINUF010000025.1:5101986-5509486 GCA_029718625.1 Synaphobranchus kaupii
CAAGTATCAGAATTTTTAGACAGTTTTTTACTTGTTTATTTTCCAGTGTTTACTTCTGAATTTATTGATATATTGATATATATATCCTCCTCTGGTCAGCTCAGGGTATGGGTTTGGGGGGCCCATCCTCCTCTGGGTGGGGGGCAGTTGAGAGGTGGGAAGGTGGTAAGGAAAGAATAGGACATTAGGGAAGAGGTAAGGGTAGCTAACTCTGATAAAGAGGAGAGTAGGCAGTGTGACCCTCGGGACCTTCCTATGTGCAGCACATGTACTTGGACAGGGACCAAAAATCCACACAGACCCACACAAGGCAAGAAGCCCATCCAGCCCATAAGAGCCTGCCTGTGAAAATGGGGTCACAGCTGCTGAGAGGTGGCACTAAGTTAATTTTTTAGTCCAGTAATACGCCATGCCGTGTTTGCCATGTTTCTCCAGCTTTGTGTGTAGACTACAACGGACTGTAAGCTCCACTGCAGAGTTGTGCCCAAGTCATTTTGAGCAAGTCCAAGTCAAGTCCCAAGTCTTACAGGGCAAGTCCGAGTCAAGCCTCAGGTCTTTTTTTATCATTTAAGATCACAATTTTTAAAATTCCATTAATTATTAGATTTTAAGGATGAAGGGTAGAGTAATTGTGATTATTGCACAGTAGAAGATAATGGGGCTTTAAATCAGTGAGTACAATATTAATTAGAAATAGAAATAATAGAAATCCAATAGAATATTATGATCAACAGTGTGAAAAGCTGAACATGGGTGAAGTGCTCGTGTGACGATACAGAGTTGCAGTCTGATGACAGGAGTATATTGTTCACACCCTTGAAAGGTGCACTTTCAGTACTGTTTTTTCACCGAAATTAAAGATATGGAACTAAGATAGGCGTTGGTTTGCTTAACTGTGGCAAATATGATGTCTAACAAGGCTATACTCACCTGAGGGACGACTGAAATGCAGGTGGGGAAACTGCTTTGGAATAAATTGTGATCAAAGTTTCTTGATGTTTTATTGCACATTATATAATGAGGTCTATTGTATGTAATAATGTCCATGTATCTTCACCAGTGCATTTCAGGTTATAAGTTGATATTTTTTTCCTTATCACATATGAGATAGAACAGCCTTAAGACTGTAATTCAGATGTCAGGCAATTTTAAGAGGTTTTTTTTCTACCTTTTATTATACCTTTACCTATATATTTTTGCAGCAGCTCTGATATAAACTAATTGTGGTCATTATAAAAATGTTAAGCAGAACTTCATGATTTGAAGATAACTTTTTGCCCTAGCTAAGCTAGAGCTCTTTGCATAGAATATCCAAATGTTTTCAGGATATTTAAGGCCTGCTTATGTAAAAAAAAAAAAAAAAAACAGATTTAACTTCTTGAGTCCACAGTTAGACAAGATGGATTTATTGAACCAACCAACTTCTGACATGTTGCTATGGAAACAGTCATTTAATTTACTATTACCTTTTGATGTGGACTGTAGTCTTTACTCAGTAACTCGTACCTTCCCTTTTTCTGCACGTTAAAGGCAGCAAAATCGTGGAGCTCGGCGCCAACTGGATCCACGGGCCGTTGCCAGGACAACCCGGTGTTCCGCCTGGCCTGCCGGTACAACCTACTGGACGAGGCGTCCACGAGCGAGGAGAACCAGGCCATGGACGTCGGGGGCCACCCGCCCTTCGTGCCCAACTGGTTCTCCAGCTCGGGGAGACGGCTGGGCCCCGACCTGACGGAGCCGGCCGCCGAGCTCTTCAAGGGCCTCCTGCAGGAGTGCCAGCAGTTCCACCAGACCGGTGGGGAGCCCGTGCCCAGCGTGGGGGAGTACATAAAGGCCAGGGCCCCGGGCCAGGCCCAGGCTGAGTGGAGGGACGACGCGGAGGCCAGGGACCTTCGGTTGGCCATGATGAGCGTGATGCTGAAGCTGGAATGTTCCATTAGCGGCACACACTCTATGGATGATGTGGGACTGGGGGCCTACGGCATGTACAAGACCCTCCTGGGTCTGGACTGCACCTACCCTGGGTGAGTGTTCAGAGGCAGCTGCTCCGCTACCGTATCCACCCCCACACACCTGTACTGTTAACCACCCCCCACACACCTGTACTGCTAACATAACCACGCCCACACACCTGTACTGTTAACCACCCCCACACACCTGTACTGTTAACCACCCCCACACACCTGTACTGTTAACATAACCACCCCCACACACCTGTACTGTTAACCACCCCCACACACCTGTACTGTTAACCACCCCCACACACCTGTACTGCTAACATAACCACGCCCACACACCCTGTACTGTTAACCACCCCCACACACCTGTACTGTTAACCACCCCCACACACCTGTACTGTTAACCACCCCCACACACCTGTACTGCTAACATAACCACGCCCACACACCTGTACTGTTAACCACCCCCACACACCTGTACTGTTAACCACCCCCACACACCTGTACTGCTAACATAACCACCCCCACACACCTGTACTGTTAACCACCCCCACACACCTGTTACTGTTAACCACCCCCACACACCTGTACTGTTAACATAACCACCCCCACACACCTGTACTGTTAACCACCCCCACACACCTGTACTGCTAACATAACCACGCCCACACACCTGTACTGTTAACCACCCCCACACACCTGTACTGCTAACATAACCACCCCCACACACCTGTACTGTTAACCACCCCCACACACCTGTACTGTTAACCACCCCCACACACCTGTACTGTTAACATAACCACCCCCACACACCTGTACTGTTAACCACCCCCACACACCTGTACTGTTAACATAACCACCCCCACACACCTGTACTGTTAACCACCCCCACACACCTGTACTGTTAACCACCCCCACACACCTGTACTGCTAACATAACCACGCCCACACACCTGTACTGTTAACCACCCCCACACACCTGTACTGTTAACCACCCCCACACACCTGTACTGTTAACCACCCCCCACACACCTGTACTGCTAACATAACCATGCCCACACACCTGTACTGTTAACCACCCCCACACACCTGTACTGTTAACCACCCCCACACACCTGTACTGCTAACATAACCACCCCCACACACCCTGTACTGTTAACCACCCCCACACACCTGTACTGCTAACATAACCACGCCCACACACCTGTACTGTTAACCACCCCCACACACCTGTACTGTTAACCACCCCCACACACCTGTACTGCTAACATAACCACCCCCACACACCTGTACTGTTAACCACCCCCACACACCTGTACTGCTAACATAACCACCCCCACACACCTGTACTGCTAACATAACCACCCCCACACACCTGTACTGCTAACATAACCACCCCCACCACACCTGTACTGCTAACATAACCACCCCCACACACCTGTACTGTTAACCACCCCCACACACCTGTACTGTTAACCACCCCCCACACACCTGTACTGCTAACATAACCACGCCCACACACCTGTACTGCTAACATAACCATGCCCACACACCTGTACTGCTGCCGTAACCACCTCTACACACCTGTACTGCTGCTGTAACCACCCCTACACACCTGTACTGCTAACTTAACCACGCCCACACACCTGTACTGTTAACCACGCCCACACACCTGTACTGTTAATTAACCATGCCCACACACCTGTACTGCTAACATAACCACGCCCACACACCTGTACTGCTGCCGTAACCACCCCTACACACCTGTACTGCTGCTGTAACCACCCCTACACACCTGTACTGCTGCCGTAACCACCCCCACACACCTGTACTGTTAACCACGCCCACACACCTGTACTGCTGCCAGTAACCACCCCCACACACCTGTACTGTTAACCACGCCCAACACACCTGTACTGTTAATTAACCACGCCCATACACCTGTACTGCTAACTTAACCACGCCCACATAACCGCACTACTAACATAATCACGCCCACACACCTGTACTGTTAACCACGCCCACATACCCGCACTGCTAACATAACCACGCCCACACACCTGTACTGCTGCCGTAACCACCCCCCACACACCTGTACTGTTAACCACGCCCACACACCTGTACTGTTAACTTAACCACGCCCACATACCCGTACTACTAACATAATCACACCCACACAGCTGTACTGTTAACCACGCCCACATACCCGCACTGGCTACAAAATCACACCCACACACCTGTACTGTTAACTCTACCACACCCACATACCCGCACCACTAACATAATCACCCTCACATACCTGTACTGCTAACTACGCCCACATAACCGCACTACTAACTAAACCACACCCACCCCACACTGCTAACTTAATCATCAATGCTAATACATCAGTTTAATATTTTTCATTCCTAATCATTCCTACCCCTGTGTTTGTTTGTGTTTCTCTCTTGGTATTCCAGTGGTTACGAAGGCTTAATCAGCTGCCTTATGACAGAACTTCCAAAGGATATTGTGTCCTACAACATGCCGGTAAAATGTGTCCACTGGAACAATTCTGTCCAAAGAGTCGGGCCCTGTGGGAGAACGGTCCCAGTCTGGGTGGAGTGTGAAAACGGAGATTCATTCCCAGCAGACCATGTTATTCTCACTGTTCCTCTGGGTAGGGTACCCGCAGTCAGGGAACGGCAGTATTCCAAATATGTGTATTTCATTTATGCATTTCACACTTAATAATGGTTGCTTGCTTCTTTTTTTCATACTTCTGTGTCACCTGCAAACCAACTTATGACTCCACCATTTTGATTGTAGCTTATAAATGCATTTATTTTGACGGTATTTGTATTTTGCAACAAGATAAACATTGGTGTATTTTTACCCACAGCAAGGCCTAACACCTCAGGAAATGCTGACATGGCTCCCTGTGAACAATGCACTCAGTTAATATGTGATTTCCTGTTACACAATGTTGTTTAGTCCTACCCTAGCAAGTTATATAAGAAGCCAAGAGAATAGTGTTTAGGAACATGGATCTTTAACCAGCTGGCTACAGGATCGCATTCCAGGTGGAGCACCTGTGATTGTACCCTGGAACTAGTGCACCTAATCTTGACTGTACCAGTAAGAATGTTGTATAAGTGTCATTTTATTTTTTGTAATAAGACAACTAATGAAATCTGGGTAGACGACCCTTATGGAAATGTAATATACTGCAGTATATTTTAAATGTATTGTGAAGATAATTTTGATATATTTACAATATACTGCAGCATATTCTTTTTCCATAGGGGGAGACTTGACTGCAGTGTTCAGTCCATAAATGATGGAAAAAAAAACTAATAAGAAGTCATCCCCTTTGTAATACTGAAGTAAATACTTTTTTTGGGTTTCTGTTTGAAGGCTACCTGAAGAGGCACCAGAAGACCCTCCTGAGTCCTCCCACTTCCTCTAAATAAGATGCACTCCATACAGAGGATGGGCTTTGGGACCAACAACAAGATCTTCCTGGAGTTTGAGCAGCCCTTCTGGGACCCCGACTGCGAGGTCATCTACTTCGTTTGGGAGGATGAGGCCTCTCTGGTGGACACTGTGCCGGACGTGGAGAGGTTCTGGATGAAGAAGCTGTTCGGCTTCACTGTGCTCAAACCCACTGAGAGGTGAGGGGGCGGGGCTTCCGTGGTGAGGGGGTGGGGCTTCTGTCACTGTTCTCAAACCCACAGAGGTGAGGGGGCGGGGCTTCCGTGGTGAGGGGGTGGGGCTTCTGTCACTGTTCTCAAACCTACTGAGAGGTGAGGGGGTGGGGCTTCCGTGGTGAGGGGGTGGGGCTTCTGTCACTGTTCTCAAACCCACAGAGAGGTGAGGGGGCGGGGCTTCTGTCACTGTGCCCAAACCCACTGAGAGGTGAGGGGGGCGGGGCATCGGTGGTGAGGGGCGGGGCTTCTGTCACTGTGCCCAAACCCACTGAGAGGTGAGGGGGCGGGGCTTCTGTGGTGAGGGGGCGGGGCTTCTGTCACTGTTCTCAAACCCACTGAAAGGTGAGGGGGGCGGTGCTTCTGTGGTGAGGGGGCGGGGCTTCTGTCACTGTTCTCAAACCCACTGAAAGGTGAGGGGGCGGGGCATCTGTGGTGAGGGGGTGGGGCTTCTGTCACTGTTCTCAAACCCACTGAGAGGTGAGGGGGCGGGGCTTCCGTGGTGAGGGGGTGGGGCTTCTGTCACTGTTCTCAAACCCACAGAGGTGAGGGGGCGGGGCTTCTGTCACTGTTCTCAAACCTACTGAGAGGTGAGGGGGTGGGGCTTCCGTGGTGAGGGGGGTGGGGCTTCTGTCACTGTTCTCAAACCCACTGAGAGGTGATGGGGCGGGGCTTCTGTCACTGTGCCCAAACCTACTGAGAGGTGAGGGGGTGGGGCTTCCGTGGTGAGGGGGTGGGGCTTCTGTCACTGTTCTCAAACCCACTGAGAGGTGAGGGGGTGGGGCTTCTGTCACTGTTCTCAAACCCACTGAGAGGTGATGGGGCGGGGCTTCTGTCACTGTGCCCAAACCCACTGAGAGGTGAGGGGGCGGGGCATCGGTGGTGAGGGGGCGGGGCTTCTGTCACTGCTCAAACCCACTGAGAGGTGAGGGGGCGGGGCTTCCGTGGTGATGGGGCGGGGCTTCTGTCACTGTTCTCAAACCCACTGAGAGGTGAGGGGGCGGTGCTTCTGTGGTGAGGGGGTGGGGCTTCTGTCACTGTTCTCAAACCCACTGAGAGGTGAGGGGGCGGGGCATCGGTGGTGATGGGGCGGGGCTTCTGTCACTGTTCTCAAACCCACAGAGAGGTGAGGGGGCGGGGCTTCCGTGGTGAGGGGGTGGGGCTTCTGTCACTGTTCTCAAACCCACTGAGAGGTGAGGGGGCAGGGCTTCTGCCACTGTTCCCAAACCCACTGAGAGCTGAGGGGGCGGGGCTTCCGTGGTGAGGGGGTGGGGCTTCTGTCACTGTTCTCAAACCTACTGAGAGAAATGTATGTTTTTTCAAAGTACTAAATTAAAAATGCCTCTGAAATAGATATATAAACTACCATCAAAAAGTGAAACCACAGCCATGTTCAGTGTTTAGCATAAGAGAGACTGGGTAGGGATTAGTCCATCTTACATACGTGCTTTCCCCTTGAGGTATGGGCACGTGCTGTGTGGCTGGATTGCAGGCCATGAATCTGAACACATGGAGTCTCTTTCTGAGCCAGAAGTACAGGAATCAATGACTCAAGTCATCCGCCGTTTCACAGGTAACCTCTAAGCACCTGAGGGACTATACTGCCCTGACTGGTTTACTGGAGTCATGTGTCTGATTAAATAAAGATTCAAGATTCAATTGTTTATTGCCATATCACCATAGCAGCTCATTAAAAATACACCTGCATGACAGGTAAACACGTCAAGTTGATTCATTAACATGTATGGATATACACTTAGCAAAAGCGCACGCCCACACCATCCTACTACACACGCACACGCACACGCACACACACACACACACACACACACACACACACACACACACACGCTTAAATTAAATTGAAAACATCCCTGGTTTCAATAACTTGATACAGGTCATTGTTTTTTTCCTTGGCTTATATTGCATTAAATTTGAAATTATATTTTGTGTGCATTTTGCCAATGTTTATTCTCAACCTATGTTAGTCTTAGATCAAATGGTATGTCAGTGTATTTCAAAGTGCTTCAATCCCAATAGGTTTATAACGCAAACAAGTTGGTTAAACTTGTGAAGCAGTTAACACTTGAAAAGCATGAATTTGTAAAATTGAAACTACATTTTGCAGACTTGTAACTGACCTTCAGTCCTCTTTTTGGGTAGGAAATCCAACCATCTCCCCTAAAAGGATTGTTCGGTCCCCAGTGGTACAGTGACCCGTACACCTGCGGGTCGTACTCGTACCTGGCGAAGGGAAGCTCCGGCTTCGACACAGACACACTGGCGGAGCCCCTCCCACTGAAAGGATCCGTTACCAAGGTATCGCCCTGACAACAGCCGTGAGAATAATGACATCATGCGCTACGGGTGTGAATGAGCACAGCATGTCATGTGGATGTGATACTGATGTGTGTGTGTGTGTGTGTGTGTGTGTGTGTGTGTGTGTTGTGTGTGTGTGTGTGTGTGTGTGTGTGTGTGTGTGTGTGTGTGTGTGTGTGTGTGTGTGTGTGTGTGTGTGGATGTGATACTGATGTGTGAATAACCACAGCATGTGATGTGCATGTGATACCGGTGTGTGTGTGTGTGTGTGTGTGTGTGTGTGTGTGTGTGTGTGTGTGTGTGTGTGTGTGTGTGTGTGTGAATAACCACAGCACGTGATGTGGATGTGTGTGAATAACTGGAGTGTGTGATATGGAGGTGTGTGTGTGTGTGTGTGTGTGTGTGTGAATGCAACGTGAGTGTTCTCTCTATGGATGTGTGGTGTATGTGAATGTAATGTGAGCATTATCTGTGTGTGTGTGTGCGTGTGCTTGTACATCTGCGTGCACAAGCATGTGTGAATGTAATGCGAGCATTCTCTCTGGATGTGTGTGTGTGTGTGTGTGTGTACTTGTGCATTGTGGGTGTTTGTGTGTATAACGTGAGCGTTTTCTCCCTCTCCCTCTCCCTCTCTCTCCTCTCTCTCCTCTCTCTCTCTCTCTCTCTCTCTCTCCTCTCTCTCTCTCTCTCTCTCTCTCTCTCTCTCTCTCTCCTCTCTCTCTCTCTCTCTCTCTCTCTCTCTCAGCCGTTGCAGGTGCTGTTTGCGGGAGAGGCCACACACCCCTCGTTTTTCTCCACCCGTTCACGGGGCTCTGCTCTCGGGCTGGAGAGAGGGGGACAGGATCATATCTCACTACAGCCCCTCCACCCGTACTGTGTCCCTTAGCTCCAGACTGTGAGACAGGATCATATCTCACTACAGCCCCTCCACCCGCACTGTGTCCCTTAGCTCCAGACTGTGAGACAGGATCATATCTCACTACAGCCCCCTCACCCGCACTGTGTCCCTTAGCTCCAGACTGTGAGACAGGATCATATCTCACTACAGCCCCTCCACCCCGCACTGTGTCCCTTAGCTCCAGACTGTGAGACAGGATCATATCTCACTACAGCCCCTCCACCCGTACTGTGTCCCTTAGCTCCAGACTGTGAGACAGGATCATATCTCACTACAGCCCCTCCACCCGCACTGTGTCCCTTAGCTCCAGACTGTGAGACAGGATCATATCTCACTACAGCCCCTCCACCCGTACTGTGTCCCTTAGCTCCAGACTGTGAGACAGGATCATATCTCACTACAGCCCCTCCACCCGTACTGTGTCCCTTAGCTCCAGACTGTGAGACAGGATCATATCTCACTACCGCTCCTCCACCCGTACTGTGTCCCTTAGCTCCAGACGGTGAGACAAGATCATATCTCACTACAGCCCCTCCACCCGTACTGTGTCCCTTAGCTCCAGACTGTGAGACAGGATCATATCTCACTACCGCCCCTCCACCCGTACTGTGTCCCTTAGCTCCAGACTGTGAGACAGGATCATATCTCACTACAGCCCCTCCACCCGTACTGTGTCCCTTAGCTCCAGACTGTGAGACAGGATCATATCTCACTACAGCCCCTTCACCCGCACTGTGTCCCTTAGCTCCAGACTGTGAGACAGGATCATATCTCACTACAGCCCCTCCACCCGTACTGTGTCCCTTAGCTCCAGACTGTGAGACAGGATCATATCTCACTACAGCCTCTCCACCCGTACTGTGTCCCTTAGCTCCAGACTGTGAGACAGGTCATATCTCACTACCGCCCCTCCACCCACACTGTGTCCCTTAGCTCCAGACTGTGAGGAAGAGATGGTGCTCTGCATCAAAAACGTACCTTAGGGTGGTTCTATTTGAAAATAAAAACCCAGGGAATGGGTTTGGTTGGACGTACCCAGCATATATGGACCGCAGCCTTGTACCAACTTTGTATACAAGGGTGCTGTATGGGGTCAGTTTGACCCCAAACATAAGAGGCGTCATAAAATTTCATCATAATAGGAGGGTTAAAGGTAATCTAATTCTAGAAGGTTTCAGCAAAGATACTCTATGTACTGATCAGGGAATGCTTTACACAAAACAGTACTATGCTCTGACCTGTACTGTCTACTTTGCCTGTTAGCGGGAGGCTCTGGGTGGGGTGAAGAGTAAACATCAGGTATATCTGTTCAGTACATAGCTTGTCTTTGTGTGTGCAGCCTCCTAGAAATGAGTCCTAGGACAAATCTTTCAGATTTTTATTGCCTTCAGTTTAAACACGCAAAATTAATTTCGCACTCCAGATGCACACACTTTGTTAAGTTATGAATGTAAGCTGAATCACTGATCACCTTTTCAGCAATCAACGTCAGTGGCCTTTATCAGTGGCCTGGGTTTCTGCAAAGAAATGTCCAGCCTCAGGCTTACTGACTGAAATTCCAGGGTCTTGTTTTTCTTGAGATTTTAAGTTCACTTAAGTTCCTTTTTGGAATCAACTTAGTGAGAAGCTGAACCTAATTTCTTCAGTATTTGTCTTGTCAAGATTAAAATAATTTTTTTATAGTAGCTATGTGATTATTTTTAGCTGTGCTTGTCCAGCGTATGTAATTATTGATCTTCATGCTGTCGATACAGGTATGTTGTTAAAGAATGTACAGCCTCTTTCTGTTCTATTATTTTACATAGTTTGCATATTAGGACATAACCAGCCCTCATCTAGTCCCCACCAGGTCCTTACAGTAGACAAATCTAACCTCACGTGACAAATAACGCATAACGAATTTTACTTTGTGATTATTTATTCAACCAAAAAGAGGCCTTCTCTGAAACGTGCACCCCATGATTCAGTAGCTTGTAGAGCCCCCTTTAGCAGCAATAACATTAAGTCATCATTTTCTGTGTGAGGTTATGAGTCTCTTGCATCACATCAGATGTTTGAGGGTATTTATGCTCAGCTCTTAAGGTCCTGCCACAGCTCAGTTGGGTTGCGGTCTAACTTTGATTCCAACACCCTGAGGTGCGTTCAGATTTAGCGAACAGAGCCGAACGTGCGTGGAAAACATGTTTTCTTTGAACGGTTAAATTTGAACGGCTTTTTAAGAACGTTCCAAATTGTTTGCGTTACCGGTATCTTCAATATAAATCTCCATCTGGGGAACACATTTCCCTCAGTCCAGCGTCCATTTTTGTTCGCCGCAAACGACCTTTTCAGACCGCTCGCTTATGTTTGCAAACGTTTGCGGCGAACACAAAGCTAAAGGAAAAAAGTTTGAAATTGTTTGCAAACGTTCGCAAACGTTAGCCTTGTTCGCTGAATTTGAACGCACCTCGGATTCTTTTCTTTTTCAGCCAGTCAGTCATAGATTTGCCGGTGTGCTTACGCATGATCCACTTTTCGCCAAGCTTTAGCTATCGGACACATGGCCTCTCATTTTCCACCAGTATATGCTGGTATAGAGAGGAATCCATGGTGGACTCAATGATTGTGAGGCCTCTACACAGTATACCAAGGACAAAAGATATCTGTGACGATCTGAGACAAACAATTGTCGCTGATCATCAGTCTGGGAAGGGTTATAAAGCCATTTTATGGCCGCAATGTATCTGCAAAATCCCACATGCCACCAGTCAAGCGTGGTGGTGGAGGAGTGATGATTTTAGGCTAATTTGTTAGCATAAACCTGAATGCTCCAAACTCTTAAAGTTTCTGGTGGTAGTATAAATTTTGGCTTACTTTTGGCTTTGTAAATAATGACAAAGTAACAGTTGTGTGTTATGAGTGACGTGCTGTTTGGACTTGGTGAGGACGAGATGAGGGCTTGTTGTGTCCTAATATGAGTTGAAAGAGGGTGTACTTTTCTTGTTCACATCACTGTGGAATCATTTGATGTAATCCTTTCCTGTCAAGAAGATGTATTGAATATGTTGAAAAACTTATATTTTGTAAACAAATAAATTGCACTTTATTACATTAGCTACATTTCAGCAATACAATAAAATCAATGAAAATGCATTGGTAAAATCAATCCTGTACATTTTTCAGTCATGGTAGTAAAAACTAAATAAATAAATAAACCAGTCAGTTTAGAATTTAACGCAATATAAAATATCCTAAAAGACATTCATAGACCAGTAAGCCATTAATGTGATGTCATTGGTGGCTTTCCTATGCTATGTTGAAACAATGTTTCATAAAGTTTTCAGTATTTTAGTCATATGCGAGGTTGAAACAAAGCTTGGATTTTTCGTCATTCCATGACAAAATATTGCTGGATTAAATAGTTTTATATCCATTATACATTGCAGTGTCACTTCTTAGCTTTTGAAAAGTAATTACTGGGTTGTTCGGACTCACAGAACCGTTCGGATCTAATGGACAATGCAGACGGAACTCCGTTTTTTGCCGCATGTTGTTGCACGGAAGTGTAACAGTGTAGCAAGAATTAAATATGAAAACGTAAGTTTGCGGCACGGTAATGTTGATTCATTGTTAACTTCACAGTTCTGTGGTTAACTTTAAATATCAGTAAAAATGAGACTGCAACAAATACTCCGTGATGCTTCAAAATTCAGAGCCGTTTTTGATTTTGGCGAACGAGATATTGCACATTGGTTTCCTGGTCATATGGCAAAAGGTTGGTTTATTGAACTATGTGAACTAAGGTTAATTAGTTGTACCACCCCATTCGGCATTAAAAAGCCATGTTTTGTGATTTGTACTGAAGAGGGGGCGACATGGAACAGGTTCGTCTCTGATCAATCTTGATGGGAGCTTTTTAAGCGAACGTTAGTTGCTATGGTGCTCTAGTCTTGACCGTCCGGAATGCCACGCCGGTTATGTTGTGTGCTAGCTAAGACACACTTAGACTTAGCTAGCATATGGCTATGATTGGTCTCGTTTACCTTTTCCTTCATTGTAACGTTAATTCTTTAAATGAGAACGACACGTTAACTGTAATACTCATTTTAGTTTTGCTGCTTAACTTAGCAGGGGCTAGGAGTTAGCTAGCCATGTAGCGCTTCTGAAGTCAGTCATGTTATGTTTTTTTGTAGGACTCCGACAGATGAAAGCCAATCTGAGAAAGGTGGATTGCATATTAGAAATTCACGATGCCAGAATATCCTTTAATGAGCAACATAGAGCATCTCTTGTTTGTTCCCCACTTGACACTCCAAGCTCGCAACACCCATGCGTTCTGCCATGAATGAGTTCAGTACTGAAGAATACAATTTCACGGATGTTGAGACAATCATTTGCCCTCTGTGTTGTAGAAAAATATAACATTGAATCGTCTAAAAAGCAGTGCCAGGTAACAGTGTACAGATGTACAGCGACCTTCGTTTTTTCATCTTACGTATTAGAATTATATTGCAGTCATTTTATATTTTTCCAAATATATATATATACGATTTGTGTATGATTTGGAATTATATCATTGGCGCATGACATGATGTAGCTTATATAACTACAGTACGAAAAACTAGGAAGTTCAAATTCAGATGTTTCTTTAACTGAACCACATACCGTTCACTGGGAGAAATCCAGCATTTCAAGAAAGCTTAAACGTCCGACCACATTTACTACTCTTGAACAAATTGGATCTGGCCGATCCATCCAGCAAGCAGGTAGGCCACACCATAGTTTTGCACTGATAGTAATTTGTTCTGACTCAGTTTATAAACCCATCCTGTTCTATAGCATGCCAAAAACATTGCCCCATAATTTACTCATAATTTCTCTTTCCAGAGAGTTCTTAAAGAGCTGGAGAAAAGTGGTGTGTCGAATGTGCTGTTCACAAACTGCCTCAGACAGACGGATGATAACGTTAAAAAGGTGAGACCCAGGCTCTTCACTGCAGGCAGTACCACAGAGCCTAGACCAGGACTGAATTCACAAAACATGCTGAACACTGTTTTATTAATATTAATAGTGCTGTATTGAACATCCAGTTGCAGATTGTTGTTGCCATGGCTCCTGGCAAGGTGATTTGATACGGTGTTACACTGGTGTTTAAGTGCATCCTTTTCTGCGTCTTGTTGCTTCAGTGGCTACACCATAGCCCCTCCGGCACTCTCATATCTCAAACAGCCGTTTAGAGTGAATACAGCATTCAAGACTAACTATAGTAAACATGGCAAAATGCGCACTCATCTAAAACAGCAGTGTACTGGATGAGTGCACATGTTTAAGTGTACTGGATGAGTGCCCATGTTTAAGTGCCCATGTTTACTGATATGTGATGCGTCCATGATGCACATTTCACTCGCATCACTAATTCTACTGTTTTACTGCACCTCAAACACGACAGAATGCGACTGACACACTTTAATATGTGAACGTTGTGCGTAGGAGGAGTTCTCCGGATGAAACAGTGTTCTGTGTTCCATCTCTAGATCGTTCCCATGGTGACGCAGCTGATTGAGAGCGGGCCTCGTTACCATAGGGAAGAGGTGAGCTGGCTTGAGCGGGCATCCTGTGGCATGCAATTATCCTGTATCTGAGTTTTAATTCTCTATCCTGACCTCGGTCTGACAGGCAGAATACAAGACACATTCAATCTGCATGTATAATACAGTCAGCCCAGCTGAGTGGGAGTGGCCTTAAACATGGAGAAGAATGAGTTATTCACAGATGAATCACTCATTTCAAAATAAAAGCTTATTTGTGTGTCTATGTACTGCTTGAACATATCGTTCTCATTGTCTGTATGTGTTCCATAGGACACGCATTACTGCTTGATGGTAATCGGAGTGCCAAATGTAGGGAAGTCTTCGCTAATCAATGCATTGAGGAGAACAAATCTGAAAAAAGGTGAGTGAACGCTGAATTTATCTAATTTGTTTGTAACTGAAATTATTTTACAGAAATATTATATCTTGTTCATTCTGAATAATTATTTATTCAATAAGAAGTAACTTGTTTGTTAATGGTTCATTTAAATTTCAGGTAGAGCTTCTAAAGTTGGAGGTGAGCCGGGCATAACCAAGGCCGTCTTAACCAAAATCCAGGTGAATATGTCTGTAGTATCACCAAATGGAGGAGACGCTGGGACATGAATGTGAGTGTTTGTTGTGTCTGAGCCCAGGGGGGAAAAAAAGGCTCACCCCAAACATTGTGTTTACAGGTGTGTGAGAGGCCTGCTTTGTTCTTAGTTGACACACCTGGTGTGCTTCCTCCTAAGATTGAAAGCATAGAAACTGGAATGAAGTTAGCCTTGTGTGGTAAGTATCGGATTTTCATTTTCATCTTTCCTTCCTTTGTCATGCTTGTCTTCAGGAACTTAGATAATGCTGTATTGCAGTAGGGCTTTTGTTTCCCTGTTTTTAATGGCCTCCACAGAAAATCTCTCAAAAAATGAATTATCTTTAAATGAATTAAACAGGAAATATTGCAGTGGATTCTCACTAATGGCTTCTTATGCATCATTTCCTGTCTAAGGAAGCAAAGATGGTAATAAGATATGCACTAATGACTCAATTATTCCATTTTCAGGAACAATATTGGACCATTTAGTCGGTGAAGATATCATTGCTGATTATTTGCTATACTCTCTGAACAGACTTGAAAAATTTGGGTAATTCTTTTTCTATTTGCAGTCAAATTGTCAAGCACTTATTGGAGGGTGGTGATCTTATGTATTCAATATCTGTGTTTGTATTTAAATGGCTCTTATTTGGTTTATACCAGCTGTGAAGTGACCTATAGCTCCAGACTGCTGTAGGTTATCCATGCATTTATTTGGAAGGTGTCTTGTACTTTGTAACGTGATATTTTACTGTGTTTCTCCCTATCCATGATGGTGTGTCATGTGATGTCAGTACTGCAATGCATTATGGGTTAATTATGGGATGTCTCTGCAGTTATGTGGATCAGTACAACCTCGGCGAACCCAGCGATGACATCCAGCACGTCCTAAAAGGCATCGCCGTTAAGCTGGGCAAGACGCAGAGAGTCAAGGCCATCACAGGAGTGGGTGAGCCAACGGCACACAGCACCTTTTTTATGGCTCTCTCACTAATCTGGAACGCTGAATCATGTATACGGTATATCAGCGCTCATGCTGAATCACGTATACGGTATATCAGCGCTCATGCTGAATCACGTATACGGTATATCAGCGCTCATGCTGAATCCTGTATACGGTATATCAGCGCTCATGCTGAATCCTGTATACGGTATATCAGCGCTCATGCTGAATCCTGTATACGGTATATCAGCGCTCATGCTGAATCACGTATACGGTATATCAGCGCTCATGCTGAATCACGTATACGGTATATCAGCGCTCATGCTGAATCCTGTATACGGTATATCAGCGCTCATGCTGAATCCTGTATACGGTATATCAGCGCTCATGCTGAATCCTGTATACGGTATATCAGCGCTCATGCTGAATCACGTATACGGTATATCAGCGCTCATGCTGAATCACGTATACGGTATATCAGCGCTCATGCTGAATCCTGTATACGGTATATCAGCGCTCATGCTGAATCGCGTATACGGTATATCAGCGCTCATGCTGAATCGCGTATACGGTATATCAGCGCTCATGCTGAATCACGTATACGGTATATCAGCGCTCATGCTGAATCCTGTATACGGTATATCAGCGCTCATGCTGAATCATGTATACAGTATATCAGCGCTCATGCTGAATCACGTATACGGTATATCAGCGCTCATGCTGAATCACGTATACGGTATATCAGCGCTCATGCTGAATCGCGTATACGGTACGGTATATCAGCGCTCATGCTGAATCATGTATACGGTATATCAGCGCTCATGCTGAATCCTGTATACGGTATATCAGCGCTCATGCTGAATCCTGTATACGGTATATCAGCGCTCATGCTGAATCCTGTATACGGTATATCAGCGCTCATGCTGAATCCTGTATACGGTATATCAGCGCTCATGCTGAATCCTGTATACGGTATATCAGCGCTCATGCTGAATCCTGTATACGGTATATCAGCGCTCATGCTGAATCCTGTATACGGTATATCAGCGCTCATGCTGAATCCTGTATACGGTATATCAGCGCTCATGCTGAATCATGTATACGGTATATCAGCGCTCATGCTGAATCCTGTATACGGTATATCAGCGCTCATGCTGAATCGCGTATACGGTATATCAGCGCTCATGCTGAATCCTGTATACGGTATATCAGCGCTCATGCTGAATCGCGTATACGGTATATCAGCGCTCATGCTGAATCGCGTATACGGTATATCAGCGCTCATGCTGAATCGCGTATACGGTATATCAGCGCTCATGCTGAATCCTGTATACGGTATATCAGCGCTCATGCTGAATCCTGTATACGGTATATCAGCGCTCATGCTGAATCGCGTATACGGTATATCAGCGCTCATGCTGAATCGCGTATACGGTATATCAGCGCTCATGCTGAATCGCGTATACGGTATACAGTTTAAGGAAGAAAATACATAAATGAAAGTAATACTAAAAGAGCGGTGTTATGGTTCCTGAGGTGGAGTAGAGCCTGCAGTCTTATTTAGCCCAGTTTCCTTAGCAACCATTCCACTTAATACGGAAAATACGCACCTCCGTTTCCAGGCAACATCACCATAACGATGCCGAACTACACTGCAGCCGCGTACCACTTCATCAGGGCGTTCAGGCGAGGAGCGCTGGGCAGAGTGACACTGGACTGACCACAGCGCCCCCTGCTGGTCGGAGGAATGTAAGGTGGTTACAGATTATCAGTGATTCCCGCAAGATTGAAATGTCCTGTTTGCAGCCCTGAAAGAAATTTGTGTCTAGGCACAAAGCCATAATAAAAGGTGTTATTTTTGTAAAACATGATCTCGGGTCATTGGCTCACAAAGTAAATCTGTATGGCCCATAAGTGCACATACCTCCAGCACAAAATATTTCTCTCATAAGAAGGGTAAACTAATATCAATGAATATTATTTAATTGAATATTTATTTAATTTGGCCTATGCTTTAACTTGATTTTAAGTGCATTTACTGTTTTAAGGAATTAGCTCAGAGGATTTTAATATAAAATATTGACTTTATATAGTGATCCCATGTTCCATGGTAGGTAAGTCTCAGTTTTTTTCCATTAAAATATATTTACATATTTACAGTTACAAGATCTGGATGACTGAAGAAAAATAAGATGCCATAGTTTATGCATCCAATTTAGGCCAGAAAAAATATTGCCAACTTCCAAGTCATACGTATAATTCATGATTATGAATGATTTTTTCCCTGCAATCTTGTTTGACTTCACCATCCCTCCTCTGATTGGTTGGAATGTAATGTAATCTACTTCGGATAATCAGATTTTACCCTCAAATAGTAAATTGTTTCCCATACTGAAACCAGAGATTAACCTTTTAATCCAGTTAAGTCAAGTCAGAAAAATATTGGTTTTCCACTCAACAGTAATGCCTACTTAAACCATGTATTATTTGAGAACAGAGGGTCATAATTGTTGACATGCCTGCACTGTTTGCCAGCCTGTAATAGTCCTGTAAGTGGGCTGTACACAGGCATAAACACAGGTAACTAGGCAACTACCTGCTCATATATACCCACCCCAGTGTTAATGAAATGTACTGAAAATGTGTTCAATTATCAAGATATTGAATCACTTAAAAATATATGGGATTACTGTCGCTTTCTGGTATTGGAATTTCTTCTCTACAAATACACTGCAGTGATATTCATTATCAAATACACTATATACTATATATATATATATGCGCATTATATACTTTTTTTATTTATTTAAAGACAGTATCTGTACAATGCATTGCAGTATATTCCAATTTTTCTAAGGGTAACCATTGGTAACCGAAGCAATCTTTTGCATTGACAGAAGTATTATGTTGTATTTTGAAGGCATTAAAATGGGTCAGATTTTAGTGCATTAATTTGAGATAAATGTGCTTTTTCTTAATGAACACACCAGATGGTGTTCTGCTGGGAGGTAAGGGCCTTTACAATGACTACAGCTGGTGTATGTGCAGGATGCAGGCCAGAGGAATGAGACAGCAGGAGAACTTATATAAATGTCATATTTAATATTTTAATTTCATGAAATTATCCAACCATGAAGAGAAGCCTTACAATTCTCGCATTTTTAGATGAAGAAATGTTCAACATGTTCAAACCTCAATGCATATTTAACATTTTTACACCAGTGCAACAAACTTTCACATAAAAGTTTTTTTAATGGAACTGAACTTCTATATTTGACTACTTTTATATCAACAACCGGACAGAATAAATGAGCAATGAAAGTACATTTGTAAAAAGCAATAAAATACAAAACTTTGTACTCGGTACCAAAAGGATTTGGGGGACAAAGGTTACAGTGTAATCAAAGCATTTCAGTAACATACACATTGTCAGTCAAGACTACCTAATCTACTTTATAATATTTTCTCATTTTTACAGTGTGATGACGACTTCAAACTTGCAAATATTTGTAAAAGTTTGACATAATTTATGTAAATATATTGTATGTAAATCTACAAAATATATTTGATGTTCAATATAATAAATGTGCAAACATTCCAATGCATGATTACACTTAATCTCTGGTATATTTTGGAGAGAGGTCCTTCCATTTCAGTTCCTCTTGCGCTCACTTTGCACACTGAATTTTATGTCTGTGCGCAGTTTGTAAAACTGTTCAATGTTTGGGATTTCTAATATTGTCAAATTGGGGGCATAAACTTAAAAAGTTCAGGCTCAGATTCCGTGCAATCACAATGTGCCTTGAGAGTTCATTTCAACAGCCGTTGTACTCACTTCAGAATCGACCAAGTCTGCACTTAAAACTCGGCCACATTTTATTGTATCTGGGATCTGCAGATTTCTACCAGTCCATTTGTGTAATTCCCAGTCACAGCATGTAGGCCTGTGGCAACACTGCAAGACTGGCATATGTGTCAATCAAACAACCCATTTTTTTTGTAACTCAAAAGTTCAGACCAAAATGTGTTGCACAGTAGTTCCTATCAACCGGCCCTAAGTGTTTATACTGGCTGTGGTTATGCCATGGCACATGTAGTTATCAGCAGCTATATTACATAATAAATTGTGCACATTTAAAAGAGATTGGTATATGCTAATGAAGGCCTTTTGCAGAGACAACAGCACCTCCCACCAAACATTTTTCTCAGTTTGACATCGTAGTATGTCAGCAGTGACCATTCTGGCTCTACAGAACCACTGTATTGAATAGAACCTCAACAGTCCTAAAGAGAACCACAATCCCAGAGGCTTTATAGATTCCACACTGCATCACCTTGCTACACCCATCAAAAAAAAAAAGATCTCTGGGGCTGTCGCGGTAGTACAGCGGTGGAAGCGCCGACTTTCAGTCGGTGCGGTTGTGCTCCGAGGATCGGGGTTCGCGCCCCGGTCCTGCCAGATCCGAGCATGGGCCGGCGCCCTGTGGGAGCGGCAATTGGTGGCTGCTTCCGGGTGGGGGGAGGGGCTCGGAGAGAATCGCTGCGCATACAACGGCCCTGGGCGAGCTGGAATCACGATCAGGAACCCTGGGAGGAGTCGCGCCCTGAAGAGGACGTGGCGATCTCCGTCCTACTGCCGGCTGACAGGGTTGTGCAGCGGTGATTCTCGAGCGGTTGCTACGGGGGGAATTGAATGAGAATAGGGGTTCAATTGGCTACCAAATGGGGAAAAAATCTGGGGAAAAAAAAAAAAAGGATCTCCAGATTACCAATAACCAATCATAAAAATACAATATTGGTTATAAATGCAAGTCTTGATTTTTGAGAAATGTATATAATTCTAGCCTTTGGTGGGTTTGAAAGCAGTTTCTCTTTTAGGGTTGCAGCAAGTCTGCGCCCAACCAATATGCCCTTTTGTAAGTCCGTGGCTTCACTGCGAGGTAGAATTGAAGTCCTAAGGTCAGAATTTTGATTGGGTGGAAAGAATTAGCCAAGGCCTACACATATACATTGCACTGTATATATTTATATATATATATATATATATATATATATATATTTATATATTTAACTGCTGACTGAGGATCAATGTTATTGGCATTATTTTTCAGCTAGAGATTGTTCTTCCATATTCCCTATGTAATCAATATATTCGGCACTTCTCCATGAAGTGAATTACAAATAGGCAGTGATGCATCAGTTAATGCAGAATACATTTTTACAAATAGACATTAACTGTGTTTTGTTTGGCTAATAAAGGGCATTCTATACAGCTGACCAGGTGACATTTCTTCCTTTTGCAACCTAAAATATCCATCCAGGTGGGTCCAGGGACCGTATATAAACAAATAAATAGCCTAGGATTATGTTAAAAAAAGTTTTATTCAATACATGGTCTCTCTAATTTTATGATGAGATATTTTTTGGTGTGGCTGTAAATAATGCAGTGCATTGGTTAAAAGTATTAAATAAATTTTATTAATTAAATTAATTGACTGTATTTTGGGGGGAACTGATAGAAAATAAAGAGGGGAATGATTTTATTTTTAACTGGAGTAATGACTCATGTAATAATATGGCCCATTTGTGTGGAATTTACAGTTTTGATAGCAGCCATTTTAAATTAATGACATTTATTTCGTACTGCACTGTGTTAAAATAAAACTTAAATTAATATTCTCTTCCTCTGAGGTTATCTGTTCACTAATATTTTACATCAGGGGCTCTTGCGCACACGTAGCATTATAAGCACTTATAATACCATATAAACTGTATTCCTAATCATCAATATTACATTATCTAATGACATGACTGCATTCAAAATCACTCATGACCACGTGCTACTACAAAACGTTAGAGCGCACACTGCTTTATGGCAGTTTGTTATATTCTTGGACAGTTTTTTCAGTTATAATAAATGTTTGTTTTTTTCAGTTATAATAAATGGTTTTGAATGTTCATGAATGCCTACTTTTGTTATCAATGTTGCTGGATATCTATGACTGCCTCAATGTGGCAATGTGTTGTGTGGTAGCCTACTTAACGGAGCACAGTCAGGCATATGCATGTTTTCTGCATTCTAATCTACTATTTAATGTTTAATATTTTCCAAAAAATCATAAAGATTGGATTTGTGGTTTTTGAGATATGGATCCTCAAGAACAGCTCCATCTCCAGAGCAGCTCCAGCCTTATTTACCACATTTCCCATATCTCCCTGCGCACGCTTAGGTTTGGTGTACATGAATATGTAATAGGGGGCGTACACGCCACTGCTGCGAGCACGGTGACGAGCTAACTGTTCAAGTCAAGATACCGCAGAAAATTCTTGCGTGTCTGCCCAAAATGCCATCGTGCGCCGTACGTGGGTGCGATATTAAGTCAGGATACCGCTTGCCCACAAATGAGATGAGGTGCATCCAGTGGCTGGCAGCAATTAACAACCCGATCTATCTGTTAAATTTGCCAAAAAAAGATTACGCTTTGTGTTTGTTCGAAACACTTCAAGTCAGAGGACTTCCAATGCGACTATAGTGCCGAATTACTGGGAACTAAATCAAAGAATTTGCTTGTCCAGAAATCCAACATATTGACCATCGGGAGAAGGGTATCTTTGACGTACTGCAGAGACTACACACGATGGCAGCACAACTCTTACACCTCTCCCCAGTCGTTCGCCATGGAGTACCCATTCCAATAGCCAACGATAAGCGGTCAGTCTGAATTGCCTAACGTTAAATAAAGGGGTGACAGAAAAAACTGGTTATAGTAATGCAATATCTGTTGTTGCACAAAGGATGCTAAATGAGCTGCTAGATAGCCATCTAGGTATAGCCAACAAGCGAGTGATTCCGACAGTAGCCTAACTGACGTTACATGGAATGTACGAATCTTGGTGTCATGCTGGCAAGCACAACATATCGACTTTAACATAAGTTTAGCAAACGTTAGCTAAATTACAAGATTTTGATACAGCTTGTTAGCTACTCACTCGTCGCTTAGTTGCCCTCCTGGACCCCTTGGTTGTGGATACTTCTTCCAATTAATCCTCCTATTGCTGCATAAGAAGTTGGTAAGTACTGCAGGATGTAGCAAGGGTTCTAAGTTATTATTGGCAGTGATGCAAACTCCGTGTTCGGTTTCTGCCAACAGCCGTTGCCCTCGATCCCATTCGCGGCAGCAAAGGTTCTCCGTCTCGGTAGGCATGGGTTCACAGTTCCCACACTGGCACCAATTTATGTTCCCACTTCTCTGCTCTCTGTTAGCTTCGGCTGCATCGTCCTCCGCTCTCTGTTTCTCTCTCTCTCTCGCTCACGCAATTCTTCCTCTGTAAATTCTGGTTCAAAACTGTATTGTACTGAATTGTATTTCTTCGTCAAAATCGAAAAGCTCGTCCTCTAACTCGGCGGACTCAGAGCTGTCCGCCATATCGCTCAGGCTATCGTCGTCGGCCAAGATAGGCCAAGTGATATTTGTACGCTAACGTTACCGTATTCTCGTGGAAGTGTCATGTGATCGCCTGGATGGGTGCCCGCCCATAAACCAGTCTCTGCGTTCAAGGGTGGAGTTTGAGCACCCGTTACCTTCTGGGAAACACTGGCTGGAGATTTAAGCCAAACACGTCCAGTGACGTCACTGGACGTGTTTGCCCTTTGAAGTTTTGCCGCCGTATTTCCCATAAATAGGAAACGGCTGCACTGACGGTGATTTTAAAAAGGCCTACACACAGAATTTAAGCATTTAATCCAAATAATCTCAACTGAAACAAGCGTGACTGTGCTCCTTTAAAGTTGTAATCCGTAATTATTTCATTACAAAATTAGGCTTGATATTGTAATGGCAAGGTTCTGGCTGGGCTTGAACACAGGTCTCCAGGGGAAGAGATCGTTGCACTGCACTTTAGATTAATTCACCGTTAGCAGAGCAGTTAGGCCGCCCCTCGGCTACGATATGTTGTTCAATATTACCGTGTCGGACTACATTGTTGATCGTCTGTCGACAATCTTTCTTCAAAATACACTAGCACCGGACTATCTTCTAAGACAATTAAACACTCGATGTACCGCTAGTGCAACACACCCAAGCAAACCAAGCTGCTTTGTTTGGGGTTGCAGCTTCGCTTCTAATGGAACTCTGGGATTTGGAGTATGAAAAGGAACTGTTGTGACCACCGGTCACCACCAGATGTCGCCAATTCCACCAAAACGGAAAAATCACGGATTACCACTTTGTTGAAATGAACGTATACATTGGCGCCCTGAAGTAAAGTGTTATAATTGTTTTCTAAGCAAGATGTGACGGAACACAACTCAAATCAGAGGCCGAAATATTTAAGTAAGGTGACTGAGCCGAGGAGAGGAAGGACCGGCAGAAGGGAGGGCCCGTGAGTTGCAGCGGCCGACGTCCTGTAGCTGTAGAAGTCCCCGTCCGTCCTGTTCTGTCCGTCGCCAGTGAACCTCGCCGAGCCATCGTCCGAGCGGTAGCGCGAAGAACCGTACCACGCGCCGGCCGCCATTCCCGCCGCGGCTCCGGCCGCTGCTGCCCCGGCGACCCTCGCCGGCGACGAGCTGTAGCGCCGCGGGGTTTTGAAGCGGGTGCGAGACCCGCGGGAACTTCCTCTGGCAGCGCCCCTCGCGCCCCCTCTCCCCCCCTTGGAGATCACCGTTTCACAGAACAAGGCCGAGAGCAGTACGAACATCCAGCACGCGGCGATAGCTCTGTTCATCCTGGAAACAGCCACTCTGGGGAAGAAACGGGACATCTCAACATCTTTCCCCCATGTTTTTATTTTATTTTATTTCTAGTAAAATGATGTCGAGATAATATTGGGGTACCCAAGCCCTTAGGCTAAGTATGTTGGGCCATTTTCAGGTAAAAAATCACCTGTGTTTAATTTAGGCCTACTGGATTTTCACTGGAACTGTCTACAATTCTCTGCACAGCAGAATGGTATACGTACACTTTCAATGTATTAATTCTATTCTTATCGATGGGAAGAGGCAATTGACAGTTTTTGTAGATAAATGAGTCTGGCTCTGTGCCACTGTCCCTGAAATATCTCTCTCAGATGATGTCCATTTTGTACATTTTCTGAAGCATCTTCAGAGCATCGTACATTTTCTAAAGCGGGGATCTGACACCCCAGACACTGCAGCCTTCCAGGCCCTGGGTTTGAGATCCCTGTTCTAAAGTATTTAATATCGACTGTATATCAATGCATTAGAAATATACTAAATGTTGAAAAATTGATAAATCAGTTATTTGGATGAAGTATTTTTTGAAACTATCATCTTGGGAGAAGGCATTTAAAATCTTTGAATTAAATTTTAATTTTTTCCCTGTTTTGGAGGACTTGCATGTTGGCTGACGGTTGCGATACCCATAGGCACTCACCCATGTGTTTGTAACGGGCGTGACCTGGTTTATGAGCACAAATACATGCGTGAACCACTCAAAAGTCTACATGTACAGTGTATGCATGCGTTTTCACCCTGACAGCAGATACCTAATACTAGCACACCTAGGTGTAGAAACATTTTTGTGACAGGTCTTTCAAGCAGTGATATCCACAACAGTGTTTTCCAGACAGTTAATCGAATGATAACGTACCAAATATGTTGGTGATTTTAGGATTGTTTTAATTCTAGTTCTGCTTGGCAGCATTTCATTGCATATAGCCTTATAACTGCTGTAAACTTAAATGTGATTACAGGTATCATATGACAAAAAGATTTTTAACGACTTGAAATGTGTTGATTGTGCTGTGACTATATAGGCTGTATTAAGATATATTGTTAGATATAGATATCTGGCCAAAAACAAAATGACCAAAATAGGTCAGAGAAATGGAACAAGCTCTGTGGTTTCCATCCTCACACCCAAAAAATAAATAAGTAAATAAATAGGCTACAACTGCACAACTTGACGATGCTTAAACAGCACTAACTCATTATTCAGCATTGCATAATTTGAAAGAATACTTTTCAGATTGCTCAAATTACAGGTTTATTTCAAATTTTTCCATTAAATCTGAGAAAAAATAGGAACCAAATGTCCTGGCAGGGGTTTTGAGTATCGATATAAGGCATATTTTCATTAGATTTGCTTTGCATGCGCTTAAATCTTTTCCCCAGTGACAAAATCTTAAACCCCAGTCAGTGCAAACTGGCTTTAGAAAATGCATACAGCGATGTCCATAAGCGCAAGATACCGAATATATCAGACAGCTCTGTTCATTCTAAAATGGAATCCACACATATAATTTATTCTATCGCTGCGCGTGTACAATGGAATTTTATAAAAAAATGTACATTTTTGTGAAGCTAATATGGAAAGTACGTTTGTATTCTAGGATGTGCAGCTGTGCAATGTCGAAAAGCGTTTTGCATTGTATAATACGACTTCAGTAGCCTAATTGAAGCCCATTTGTGATATTCTAGGAAATATTTTTCAAGCAAAATGATAAAACAATTCTACAGTCAAACATATTAGGCTATACGTGTTAGCCTATTTTGTACGTTTCTGTAAAACACCGTGTTGGACAGTTGACTAGTCGTCAGCATCGCCATTTCTACACTATGAATACAGATCCTGGCAAGCAAAGCATCATCTTTCTGGACAAATATTTCCCCAAAATATTCCCATTTACAATTCAACATATAAATCACTGCCAATTAGTGTCGCATATTCCACGTAAACCAACGAAGTTTTTGAAGCATCGTACTCACCTCAGAAATTGATGCTTTTTCCGAGAGCGATGTGATTAGCCTCTTCAGTCCTTTCAGTTTGTAACGGGTCAATACTTCTCTAGTCAGAATGGAACTGCTTAACCGCGTCTCGTCCAGGATGCGCTCGAGCTACACAGGATTCTGTCCGCATACCTGAGCAATTTCCAATGTGTGTCGCTTCCCCCGTAATTCGTGCAAGCACTGCACACTACATTTCAAAATTATACAGTAGCATAGACGCCACCCCCTAAATTAAATGGTTGCTTATTCTGGTTGCCTGTTGGAAATTGGAATTACTCAATGAATCCCCTTCTGAAAGCAGCAACTAACCAAATTACACTGCAAACGTATTCAAGAAGAGCACATACAGTCATACAGGCAGAAGGTATGTTATAAGTATTTCTTTAACTGTTGTTGAGTTTGTTGAGTGCAAAATAAACGACAACTGAGCAGGAAGTTGAATACCTTTGAGTCCCAAATCAGTAATTGTTTCAAAAGAAATACTGTATTTTATAATGAGACATTGCATCCACACACATTCCTGTGATATTAATAGCTTTATTTGTAGGCCACTTTTTTATATACAGGAGTGCAAAGTGCTTGACAAAGTATGGATACAATAAATAAAATCTGAATAAATAAAGTACATATTGAATGAAACAGGAATACAGTGAAACAGGAATATTAAGTGGGTTTTTAAAGATTTATGGGAAGACGGTTATCGCTGAAAATGCCTTGTTTTAACCTTGTCCCCTCTTGTTTAAATATTTGTGGCTGGAACAGAGATTAAAGGGATAGTTAGGAATTTTGGACATAATGTCTCAATTACGACTTACCCATGATGTAGTTGATTGATGGAAGTATTCATCTGTGGAAGTACGGCGGCGGAGCAATACTTTACGTTACCTACGAATATAGTGCCGGCACTGGTCGATTACAACAACAAAGAAGAGCAACACGTTGCAATGGCCACGTTCGCTCCGCCTCCATACTTCCACAGAGAATATAGGTCAGCACAAAGTAAAGGATTCAACGATAGTTTGACTTCAAAAATGATGGTATAAACACTCAAAATAACCCCGATAGACTGTTGTCGTATTTTATTTGCTTTGGGTGCACTGTGGAGTGTTTAAGTGCATTTGGTAGTGGATGCTACCGGTTACCATAGAGTTGCGCTAGCATTAGCAACGTGTGTATGTCCAAAAGAAGGGACAGCATGGCATTAGCTGAAAATGGTTTCCATCAATCAACTACATCATGGGTAAGTCGTAATTGAGATATTATGTCCAAAATTCCGAACTATCCCTTTTAAGTATTTTGTTGAGGGTCTCAGGCAATGTGACATAACAGTAATATTTTCTGTGAAGGTTTGGATATAAAATTATTTATAAAATACCAAATATAAGGGGGTAAAGACAGTATTTAGTAAATCATTTATACACAGATTTTAAACTTAACCATTAATATACAGTACCAGTCAAAAGTTTGGACACACCTACTCATAGAAGGTTTTTTTCCGTTATTTTTACTGTTTTCCACATTTTGGAAAAGTAAAGACATAAAAACTATGAGATAACACAAATTATATTATGCAAAAACCAAAAAAGGGTTAAACAAAAAAAAAAATTCATATTTTAGATTCTTCAAAGTAGCCACCCTTTGCCTTGATAACGGCTTTGCACATTCTTACCGTTCTCTCAAACAACTTCTGTGGTAAACAGGTATTCCACAGGTAAAAAGGTGATGCCATCATGACTGTATAAAAGGATATCAAAAGACTCCTGATATCTTATTTCCCGGTACTCTTAGAAGCGATACTATAACCTCTGCATTTGAATGGATCTCTATGGGAATTGGGGGGTGGGACTAGATTTAGCTTTAAATTACACTGGAACAGTGTGGAACACATGGTTGGCTAAATGGCTAAGTCATCAAGGGTCTGACGTATCAAACAAGCCTTAAACCATCACTCTGCTGCCAGAAATACAGTAGATATGGATGGATAACTTGAAGGGTTTCTTCTCCTGACTTATTTTTCCATAGACTTCAATAGGAAAATTTGTCAGGAGAAACATCTACACTTTTTACATATTTCATTCTTCTAATGTACACTTATTACATATTTCATTCTTCTAATCTACACTTTTTACATATTTCATTCTAGTAACATAATGCATGTATATTGTAACCATGCTAGTTATTTGTTGATAGCTAGCTTACATTTCCAGCTGTGATACTTAGCTAGCTGGATATATTACAAAGGATGCTTGCTAAACCTTACAGCATATTTTCTAGCAAACTACTTTTTCTCAACTAGCTACAGTACTATTATACTAGCTAGACAATTCGTTCCGAAAATTACTGGCTGTTGTGATTATGCGCTTTTGAAAATGAGGAATGTGATGAACTGTTATTGCTTTTGATGCTCAATTTTTTATTAAGTAATTAATTAATTAAACATAATAATTTTAATCATCATGTATTCCATCCACTCCACTAATAATATGTAATCTGATTCAATTTAATGTTTTCTATTCTATTCCCAATAAAAACGTAATCAAGTACTTACCGTTAGAAGGCGGACTTATGTCCTGGTCACTCTGACAATGTACTTGACGGTGCTCGCGGCAACACTGACCCATTTTAAAGGATGGTTTATGATCAATACAATGCGATACACAATTAATGCTGATAAGAAATGAGTTACTGTAAAGAAAACTCGCCTTATATGCCTTCCACTGTGACGTCAGCTTTCCTGCCCCACCCAGTGTCCAATCGAGCGTTAATTTGGGTCTCAAGAATTTGCGGGTCCTATGTATTGTTACGTCACAGTTCTGGCAGGGAACTGTCGACTTTTTTGGCATCCCTTTGAGCGGGAACTTAGTACCATATAGCATTACATTATAGGCATTTATAGGCATCTTATTTTTTATCATGTTTTACATATTATCCATTTATACAGCTGGATATATACTGAAGCAATTCAGGTTAGGTACCTTGCTCAAGGGTACAACGGCAGTGTCCTACCTGGGAATCGAACCTGAAACCTTTCGGTTACAAGGCCAGTCCCTTAACCATTATACTACACTGCCGCCTATAGCAGTAGGCTATAGCAAATTGCAGTGGCTTCACTACATTTTAAATGTTTTTTTTTCCTGTTTAACTTTCGTTGTTTTTTTTCTCCTTATATTTGTTACCATACAAAAACAATGGCACTTTTGTTCCATAAGAAAAGTCTGTAAGAAAACTAGCTGAACATGTTTATAAAAAATATTATTTCAAAGTGGCAGCTGATAGGCTATCCAGCTTACCTTGTTGCTGTTTTAGCCAGCAAGCTAAATAATGTATTTATAGACTGGGCAGATCTGGGATAACACTTATGCTTCTTTAACACTTATGCTTCTTTACTGTTATAACAGAGACCATTAAAGAAGACCAGAAAAGAAGTTTAACCAACAGGCGAGAATGACCGTCAGCCATTTCTGATACAGTTGTAATGCAGTTCTCTGTGGTCTATGCCGGTTTAAACGTGATGTTTAAACGGTTTAACCTCCATCAAAGCACACTGTAATTGACCCATATAGTTCTGTGTTAACTTCAGACCAGGGCTGCGTTCAGCCCCGACAAAATCTAGCAAAACGTTTATTTAAAGGAAACGGTGGTGCGTTGAACACCCTGTTGTGTTACGCAAGCGTTGCCTTTTTAATACGGCGGGGTTTATATACACGTCGCTGCTGATTGGGTAATCAGGAAACCGTAGCAAAACGGTGCACACTGTTTTCAGATTGAACGTGGCCCAGTCAGAGATTTTCTTATAATAGGGGGAGGTGGGAAACTCCGCGTCTTTTGCATTGTGAAAAGCGTAACAGCGAGTAGTAGCTTAGCTTGGATCACGTGCACCGTTGCTAGCCAGTACCAGAGGTGCATTCAAATTCAGCGAACAAGGCGAACGTTTGCAAACTATTTCAAACTTTTTTCCGTTAGCTTTGTGTTCGCCGCAAACGTTTGCAAACATAAGCGAACGGTCTGAAAAGGTAGTTTGCGGCGAACACAAATGGACGCGGGACTGAGGGAAAAGTGTTCCCATGGAGATTCAATTGAAGATACCGGTAATGCAAACAATTTGGAACGTTATTAAAAAGCCGTTCAAATTTAACCATTCAAAGAAAACATGTTTGCCACACACGTTCGGCTCTGTTCGCTGAATTTGAACGCACCTCAGTATTGACGTCAGTGAGACTCTTCAGAGTTTTTCGACAGTTATCTACGGCATTTGGCAATATAGTTATTGCACGCACCCGTTAATATTTTGAAAGACAGAAAAACGACCATTTATGATATTACCACTCCATGCACCATAGAGTGATTTGCTTACTTATCACCACCGTTACACTGAAATATCAGTGTTTACCAAAGACACACATGGCCACACTTTAATTGCATTAGGAAGGGAAACCGTTTTTACAGGTGCTACCTAGCTAACCTATGTAACGTGGGCCTACTGCAAATCATCGGAAGGAAATTTTAAAAAGTCCTTGTCTCGACCTATTATTACTACAATTTAACGTTACTGCTGCACGTAGACGTGGCATGGCAATGTGATCTATATACTGATGTTTTGGTAGGATGTTTGTAGAATACAGTGGAAAAAAGCGCAAATTGGGATGTTTAGCTGTGTAGCCAATTAGCCAGCTAGCGATGGTATAACTTACCGTTAAACATCCTTTCAAAAACGGACTCGCTAACAAACACACAACCTAACACCGATTTATATTTTATTATTAAACAATGGTATACAGGCATGGAGCAATCGATTGGATTGCTGCAACATTCCCTACTGTCTATCATCTCACAAAACAGTATTTTCTTCGTAGTAGACACATCATAGCTCGCTCCAAAATGAGTATGTGATGACAAACATGTTGAAGATGAGCGACAAGGCAGTCAATTTATTATGTCACGAACAGTGTCCACAAAACAGAAGCTTGTTCAGGGTGCTAAGGGATCTTCTCCATTGACTTCCATTCAAAAAATACAGCCCGAAACAGCCTTTGTTCTCACTGTCGGTCTCACTGAGGCGTTACGCGTTTTAGACCAATGATTGTTGTCTCCCCCTGGGGGAGGGTCTCTGGCTTCGCTCTAGCCTGTGTAGCCCGTAGCCCTGCCACCAACGTAACTACTGCATATCTTCTTATCTGTAGCAAAAATGGCAATGTTTTGCAGATCTACAGCCTTCCTTCTAAAGTCAACGAGATCAGTACCGTTACCGTTACCATCAGAGGAGGTTTCTCTAAGAACAGGTGAAGCAGTGCTTCACCAAAAAAAGGGGTGAAAAAGAACATGCATATCACACAATCACACACACAACATAGGCTTTCTTTAATATTGAATCATCACCGACTTTCGACGTTCCCTTGTGAAGCTAAAAAAAAGTGCTTAGATTCAAAAATATGCCTTGTATCTTATATAGTTCTGTGCTTGTATCGTGAAAAACGGTGCCACCCTTTGACTTTTAAAAGGAACTTCCGTGAGGCACAGTGTCTGACTCATATAGTTCTGTGGTCTGAACGTCACCCTCGGCAAAATAGCCTCACGGGCGTAATGCGCATGTGCGCAGACCTGTAGAACCAGAAATTAGACTCACATGCGCTCTCGCTATAGCCTAAATATGGACCGAATTCTTATTAAAAAATTATATATTTTTGCATATTTTATTTTTAATCATTTTAGCAGGCTCAGCCTCCGTTAGCCTCAATGACAATCCGCCTATGATATATATAATTTTTTTTATATAGGCTATATTTTATGCCTGAGACGCCGGGGAGCTTGCCTCTGTTGACGGCTCCCGTTTCGCCGAGAGAGAGATTATTAAATCAATGTACACAGGCAATAAGTGCGGCATAAAAATTGGCAACAAAAGAACAGATCTCTTCATCCAGGGATGTGGCATGAGACAGGGCTGCAACCTGAGCCCAACACTATTCAACATTTATATCAATGAATTGGCTACTTTGTTGGAGCAATCCTCAGTCCCTGGTCTCATGCTACAGGATAAAGAAGTCAAACTCCTATTATACGCAGATGACTTGGTTCTGCTGTCGCCCACAGCACAGGGGTTACAGCAAGGCCTGGACCTGCTTCAGAAATACCGTCAGACCTGGGCCCTGACGGTAAATATGAAAAAGTCAAAGATAATGATTTTACAAAAAAGATCCAGATCTCAGGGAAACACATAATTTCAGAATAGGGACAGACAACATAGAACAGTGCACACATTATAACTATTTAGGCCTGAAAATAAGTTCTACTGGAAGATTCAACCTGGCAATAAATTAACTGAAAGAGAAAGCACGCAGGGCATACTATGCCATAAAGAAAAAGATCAGCATTGAAATCCCAATTAGAATTTGGCAAAGATTATTTGAATCTGTAATCGAATACCAATCAGAATCAATCAAATTATAAAGCAACAAAAACAAAATTATATAACTTATTGGGAAACTCAAACAAAAAATCAGAACAAATTCGAATGCTATCTGGCCCTAAAACGAGAATACACTGGCAGACTATCTGACCACAGTGAAAAATGACAAATTCAGGAAAACATTGACAAAGTACAGACTCAGTGAGCACAGCCTTTCCAAAATTTTAATCAATACACCAAAACTTTCCAATCCTACCTGAGACCCAATTATTACAAATCCTCCTGGGAGAGGTAAGGTGCAAAACTGGCAGCACAATATGTGGCTACCTGCCACAGGAGAGGGACAGCAGTGACACCTAACCCCCCACCAATTAATATATACTGTATTTGTTTTAAATTATATAACATATTTATATTATATATAATTAGTAATTAAATAACATACTGTATTCTTATATTATATTTAATTATATAACATATAATTATATAACATTATTTATCTAATAATATCATTATTCGTAGTAATAGTATATCTATTACTACTAGTAATGGGATATATTTTATGTCTGTTAAATGTTAATTTTTATATATATTGTCATTGTTATTACTATTATTGTTGCTGTTGTTATACAGTCAAGCCGGAAAGTCTGCACGCCCCTTTCACCTTCTCCACCTTTTATTACGTTAGACTTATACTTCAATAGATTGAGTTCATTTTTTGCCTCAAACATCTACACACAATAGCCAATAATGGTTACATATCTGTACACACCCTTAGCCTAATACTTGGTTGCTGCACCTTTGGCAGCGATTACAGCTTCAAGGCATCTTGGGAAAGAAGCTACGAGCTTGGCACACTTGTTTCTGGACATTTTTGCCCATTCCTCTTGGCATATCCTTGCAAGCTCCGTCAGGTTGGATGGGGAGCGTCGGTACACAGCCATTTTCAGCTCTTTCCACAGATGTTCAATTGGATTCAGGTCTGGGCTCTGGCTGGGCCACTCAAGGACATGCACAGACTTTCTCCGAAGCCACTCCTTTGTTCTCTTGGCTGTGTGCTTCGGGTCATTGTCATGTTGGAAGGTAAACCTTTGCCCCAGTCTGAGGTCCAGAGCACTCTGGAGCAGGTTTTCTTCAAGGATCTCGGTGTACTTAGCTGTATTCATCTTTCCCTCTATCAGGACTAGTCGCCCCGTTCCCGCTGCTGAAAAACATCCCCACATCATGATGCTGCCACCGCCATGCTTCACTGTAGGGATGGTATTAGCCAGGTGATGAGAGGTGCCTGGTTTCCTCCAGACGTGACACTTGGTATTCAGGCCAAAAAGTTCTATTTTGGTTTCATCAGACCAGAGAATCTTGATTCTCATGGTTTGAGAGTCCTCTAGGTGCCTTTTGGCAAACTCCAAGCGGGCTGTGATGTGCCTTTTACTAAGGAGGGGCTTCCATCTGGCCACTCTACCATAAAGGCCTGATTGGTGGAGTGCTGCCTGGATGGTTGATCTTCTGAAAGGTTCTCCCATCTCCACAAGGATACGCTGGAGCTCTGTCAGAGTGACCCTCGGGTTCCTGCTCACCTCCCTGGCCAAGGCCCGTCTTCCCCGATTGCTCAGTTTGGCCGGGTGGCCAGGTCTAGGAAGATTCTTGGTGGTTCCAAACTTCTTCCATTTATGAATGATGGTGGCCACTGTGCTCTTTGGGACTTGTAAAGCTGCAGAGATTTTTCCGTACCCTTCTCCAGATCTATGCCTTGACATAATCCTGTTTCTGAGGTCTGCAGATAATTCCTTTGACCCCATGGCTTGGAGTTTGCTCTGACATGCACTGTCAACTGTGGGACCTTATATAGGCAGGTGTTGGCAATCCCCAATCATGTCCAATCAATTGAATTTATCACAGGTGGACTCCAATTAAGTTGTAGAAACATCTCAAGCAGTATCAGTGGAAACAAAATGCACCTCAGCTCACTTTTGGGTGTCATATCAAAGGGTGTGCACATTTGTGTACATATGATATTTTACATTTTGATTTTTAATAAATTAGCACAAAGAATTTTGAGACAAAAAATGAACTCTATTGTAGAATATGTCTGTAACGTAATAAAACGTGGAGAAGGTGAAAGGGGTGTGCAGACTTTCCGGCTTGACTGTATATTATAATTGTTATATTATAATTGACTATTGCGCTTTGGCAATATATATTTAAAAATATTTCATGCCAATAAAGTATTTTGAATTGAATTGAGAGAGAGAGAGATTACTATTTTTATATATGTGAAGTATTCCAAAGTTTGAGGAAAGTAGGGCTGATTAGCCAAGATGCAGCAGTAGGCTGGCTAACACACACACACACACACACACACACACACACACACACACACACACACACACACACACACACACACACACACACACACACACACACACACACACGTGCAGCCAGCTAATGCAATGCTGAAGATGCCGCAGAATCGCAGCTATAACAACTAGGCTAGATGCAACATGTAATCAATCTAAAATCGAATCTCCCAGACGGAGACTCGCCACTCAGTAAGCTAGGCTAGCGAATATTATATCCTAAGCAATGTGTATGTAAGTTAGTTATCAAGAAGAAACAGCATAGATTGATCAAAGAAACTGACCTCTCTCTCTCTCGCTGCGTCTCCGTATTTTATATGGCCAAACCAACCAATCAGATATTAGAGAAATATATTATTTCGATGTGGCATTTTTATGATTGGGTCTGTAGCTCTAAGCCTATTGACTTTAGTGATGGGCATTCCGGCTCTTTTCAGTGAGTCAGATCATTTGGCTCAGCTCACCAATAAGAGCCGGCTCTTTCGGCTCCCAAACGGCTCTTCATTCAGTAGCATTTCCGGTTTTTCAAAATCGGCCAAAGTTAACGATATTTTGACCTATGATTGGTGTTTGTGCACATCTATCACTTAAATTGTTCAAAGGAATCTTACCCTACCTTCTAATTACCAAAATAACATTATTTCACATTTTGTTTGTTATAAAAACTATTTAAATAAATGTAAAAACAGTAAGACGATATTACACGTGCATTGAAAGTATTGTTTGTTTGTTTTTGTATGTTTTTATCTTTTGGCTTGCCTGTTTCTTTTCTTTTTTTGTTTGTTCTTGTTTTATGTATTGAGGATATCTGTCTTATTTTTTAAATTCTTGTTTGTGATGTGAGGGGAACTATGCACAAGCCCGTTGGGCTTCCTTTCCCCTCCTAGCACTGACACTTTATGTGCTGAATAAATAAACTAAACTAAAGTAGGGCATTTTTATGTCTTGAAATAAATTGCACAATAAACACAGTGCGTAGTTGAACATTTCAAAACAAAATAGACGCTCATAAAATAGAACATAATATTGCGACATAAAGAAAAATAAATAAATGCATAAAAAAATAAATGTGCAAAACTGCAGCATCAGAACAATTAAACTGGTTTTTAAATTATTATTAATGTTATTTTCTTATAGTGGTTTTATTTATTTTTGGCCTGAAAAATTATTCTCTTTGATTACAGATTGAACTTGAAGAAAAAAAACGAATAAAAGTTCCACCAAGACCACAAGCATTTGTCTTGTGTTCATTTACAAAACAAATCGGCTCTTCACATATGCGAGTCGGCTCCCAACGTTCACCTAAAAGAGCCGGCTCAAAGAGCCGACTCGTTCGCGAATGACACACCACATAGTGTCGGATTTCACTTCATATCCCCCCGCCTGAGGTGGAACGTGTTTTCCTACATTTGTTAAAGTAACTAGTTTTGCCATCTCATGTCATCTAAGTTTAAATGTTGCTTGACCAGACTCAAAACCCCAAGTCTAGCTGTAAAAAGCACATTTAGAGAGTCCAAGAAGGAAAGATAAAAACATTAGTGCAGACATGCGATTTTACAACTCAGCACATGCCTGTTTGTCCAGTACGGTCAGATCAACCAACATGAATCGATGCTCAGAGCCGGAACTCTAATGTGTGTCTGCTTACATGCTGGTAGGAATAATCACTCAAAAAGAGAAACGCAGGATAGCTGTAGGGCTGTGGGGTGGTGTTAACTTCCTGTTGCCTGTCATTGTGAAACTGAAAGTATTTCAAACTCAAACGCCATTTCACAGACTGAGGAGAAAGAAGAGGGGGTAAAAGAAGGAATAAAATGGAATAAAAGAACGAAGTAAGTAGCCTGTTGTGGAGTGGGATGGACAGAAGAGAAGCGAAAGATGAAGGGGTGTGGGGAGGAATGGGATTCTGCTAGTATTAATCGCAATAACACAATAGAAAACCGACAAAATGGCGCAATGTAGGTGTAGGGGAGAACCGGGTCGAAAGATTAACTTTTTACATTCATCCAGTTTACTCGAAAGTCAATAGAGCTAGAGAGGCCATATTTTCTGACAAACAACTTGTATGTGTCCCTCACTAATAGCAACGGGAATTGTGTTACCAGCATAAACAAGTCGGATATAAATTGGCTGCAAACAGGATAAGTGCAATGTGTCTCGTCCTTGCCGTGCGGGACGGAAAACACACTTAATCGGGACGAAAGAATCACGTGAGGAAAAGTGTGTTTTAGCGGTCTTATCTCTGTCTTGTTGTTTTTTGTGCTCATTCCTTTCAACAAATGTACTGTCAGGCAAAATGCCATGTTAGGGACGAGTCGATGAATAATGGTATAAGTTTAAAATCCATGAAAATCAATTAATAGAATTTTGCATCGCAACGTTAAACGGTCTGAAATTGATGATTTAATAGCAACTCACCTTTATTAATAGCTACTAGACATCATTTATTGATGCTTATTATACCAGGCATTGTTGAATACTCGGTTCTGATGGGGTCAATACGCATTCCAAGGTTGTGCATTGATTACAGTGTGTCTTTCGTCCCGCTCGTGTCTCGCTTGCTTTCAAGTTGGCTAACAGCTAAGTCTCGCAAGCATGCCATTCGAAACCTATGCTGTCCTTTCGTCAACAGTTGTGTTAAGAAAATTATGCATGTTTGGAAAATTCAAAACATAAACACACTTATACAACCGAAAACCACTTCCGGTTTCGATATTTTACTTTCAGCTGTCAAAAATAACTTTGGTCTAGCACTCCGCCAAAACGGGACGCACATCACTGGTTTTTTGCGGAGTGAAATGATTACACGTGTCACATACTGACTGATCTACGGCATTCGGGTTTCTGTAGTTTTCGCAAAAATCGATGTTATTCTTTCGTCCCGGTTCTCCAATAGGGCCAGGTTATTTTCAAATTTCCCATTTGGGACAATAAAAAGTAGATAAATACTTTTTAAAGTGTTACGTTTATTTCGGTAGCCTATTTTATTTTCTTGATGGGCCTATTTTGTGACCATTTTTACCACGTACCCTGTCGTTTGATTAAAAGAGTAGGCTAGGCTACGCGGGATAACACAGCCTAATCAAAGTGACAGTTCGGCACTAACATCAGTGGATTAAATTTGAGTGAACGTATTTTCTTAATTGAATTGATATCTGCGTTTATGAAACAATGTCCACATTAAATCAGCCAATCAGACCGTGGTTTTGTAAGAAAAGTTAATGTCCACCCGGTGTAATATTTCAGCAATATGACACGAGAGTGAGAATCCTCCCGTTCAGCACGGCTGTGATTGTGTGATACGGTCGCAGGCACGTGACCGCCTCCAAACGTGTCTGAAAATATTTGACACATTTGGAGAAAATAGATTTTCCCACACGGCAATAATTGGCCTATAGGCCCGTCTCTTGAATTGAGATTTATGGATAGAATAACAGTTTTGTTGGACATATCAAATATTTGTATGGGCCATGTGTGGACACTGAGGTCAATTCATTTTTAAGCAGTTTGGATTGGTGATCAAATGTAGAATATGGGCAGAATATACAGAACGTGACATGTTATTGTAAATGTTTTTGTGTTGCCCCCCCATTTTAGGTGATAGTAAGAACTAAGAGACATTACCCTAAATTGATTTCTACTATATTAAAGTCGTTTGTTAAATGGTGCTTGTTTGAATCCTAATGTATTGAATTCGTACTTGTTTCAATAACATTAAATGCAGCAACTACTTTAGTTGCAAGAATTTAATTAAATGTTTGTATTTTTGTACCACAAGGTGGCAGTATTTAGCTGTAGCTTGTAATGTAATGTAAAAAGCCTGTAATCTCAAAGCCACTGAAAAGCAGCACCATGTCAATGCGAATCTCTACATTATGCACATAAAGCACCGATAAAAAATTATCTTGAAATGTCAATAAAGAAAACCGCATTCATGGACATAACAGCTATTTTGAATAATAGCCACACAAAGGGCGCTACTAACTCACTTAGCTAATATGGGGGATTAGGGTCCATCTCACTGAGCTCTATGGTCCATCTGTTATCACACTGAAGAAGTTTAGTTAGTTAAAGAGCAAAAACACTGACAACATTTTGTTAGCTCATTGCAGTCGTCTGAACATTGGGCCACACGCTGTTTGTACACAATATTATTTATTTTACGGTCTGTATGACGCCGCCACTTTTGTTCCAATACAACAAACTATTTTGAATATTTTTTTATTAATATTTTTCTTTAAAACCAGTGGATTTCTCTTGTCTAACAGCATTTTTAATTGTCACGAGGGAGGTTCTCGAAAAGGTTTATTTTACATTTGAATATTTATTTTATATGACTAGTTTGAATTCATGTGAGAGTTCATGTTATTTATTTTGAACATTTAATTTTTTTAAATATATATTTGCCAGTCTGTATGTTGATGCTATTGATTTTTATTTATTTCAGTTGATTATTATTATTACCTATTATTATTTTTGATCAATTCCATTGAATCTTTAATAAAATATTGCACAATCAATATACAGTGAGCACCACTGGACAGTGGACAGTGACACATTATTTGTTATTTTGGTTCTGTACTCTAGCACTGAGTTTGAAAAGATGCCATGACAATGAGGTTGAAGGGCAGACTGTCAGCTTTAATTTGAGGCTATTTTCATCCATATCGGATGAACCGTTTAGAAATAATAGAACCTTTTGTACATAGTCCCCCCCCCCCCCCCCCCCCATTTTCAGACATCAAAAAATATTGGACAGTTTAACATAATGTAGAATAAAGTAATAGTATTTTTAATATTTGGTCGCATATTTGGTCGCATATCCTTTGCATGCCATGACTTCCTGATGTCTGTGACCCAACAATAACAAAAGACTCTTGATATCTTATTTTCTGGTACTCTTACAAGCAATACTATAACTTCTCTGCATTTGAATGGATCTCTATGGGAATTGCAGGGTGGGACTAGATTTAGCTGTAAATTATGCTGGAATACATGGTTAGCGAAATGGCTGTAAGTCATCAAGGGTCTGAGGTATCAAACGAGCCTCAACCATCCTTCTGCTGCCAGATATGCAGTAGATATGGATGGATTGCTTTAAGGGTTGTTTCTCCTGACAAATTTTCCTATTGAACTCTATGGAAAAAATAAGTCAGGAGAAGAAACCCTTCAAGTTATCCATCCATATCTACTGTATTTCTGGCAGCAGAGTGATGATTTAAAGCTTGTTTGATACGTCAGACCCTTGATGACTTAGAGCCATTTAGCCAGCCATGTGTTCCATACTGTTCCAGTGTAATTTACAGCAAAATCTAGTCCCATCCCCCAATTCCCATAGAGATCCATTCAAATGCAGAGAAGTTATAGTATTGCTTGTAAGAGTACCAGAAAATAAGATATCAAGAGTATTTTGGTATGGTTGGGTCACAGACATCAGGAAGTCATGGCAGGCTAACGATATGCGACCAAATATTAAAAATGATTACTTTATTCTACATTATGTTAAACTGTCCAATATTTTTTGATGCCCGAAAATGGGGGGGACTATGTACAAAAGGTTCTATTATTTCTAAACGGTTCATCCAATATGGATGAAAATACCCTCAAATTAAAACTGACAGTCAGCACTTCAACCTCATTGTCATGGCATCTTTTCAAACTCAAAGTGCTAGAGTACAGAACCAAAATAACAAGCAATGTGTCACTGTCCAATGAATTATGGTGCTCACTGTACATAAATGCTACACAATTAATATTTAGTTTAGCACTGGCATTATTTATATAAAACAGTTGTTCACCTTTACCAAGGGTGCCATAGATTGTTGAGGTGAGTATAGTACTTGTTTACGGTTCATTTTTAATTCTTCTTGTCAGCACTAAGGTGTGTGTGTGTGTGTGTGTGTGTGTGTGTGTGTGTGTGTGTGTGTGTGTGTGTGTGTGTGTGTGTGTGTGTGTGTGTGCGTGTGCGTGCGTGCGCGTGCGCGTGCGTGCGTGCCTTAGTGTAAAGAATGCCAAAAAAGACAATATGCCTAATGATTGATCAACATGGAGAGATACTGTATATCTCTCCTCCCTACCATCTATAAAGTGTTCATGAAGTGTATTCTAGCCCGGGTCCTTCCATGGCTGGTCGAGACTAATATCTTCTCCCCAAAGCAGAAGGCCTATATCAACAGGCAGGGAATGAATGAGCACATGTTTTGTTTTAAAACAGGGATTGATGATTTCAAGCATGAATCCTGCAGGCTGTATTCAGTCTTTCTGGATTTCTGAGATGCTTTTGGTACTTCACTCACAATGTTATGATCAGCTCACTAGAGGAAATAGATTTACCTTAAGTGTTTATTGACATTGTTAAAGATGTGTATAGTGGCTCTTTTATTCAAGTTATCTGTGGAAAACAGCTCACAGACCCTATACCTCTCCAGGTTGGCATTAAAACAGGCTATCCATGGAGTGCAGTCAATTTTGTGATTGGCATCAATCAGTGGTTATAGTGGCAGTGTCTATCTGCCCCTCCCAATGTGATTTTGCCTCAGCTCTGGAACAACTCAGCTATAAATGTAGGTTACTAGTTTTTATATTTGGCAGCCTTGGTAATATTCATAGACTAGTGGTGAGGGGTCTGCAATTAGCTGGAATGCAAAAATTGTGGGCAAAGCAGTTGGCAAGATATTGCTCCATGTCAGCAATTATAGGTAGCCGCCATATATGGAGGCAGCACTGCTACCTATACCCTTAATGAGCCTGCAAGTATCCATAGCATTACTGTGTACTGTTACTGTCGTGTCTTTTTTCTCTTAGAAGAATTCTCTCAGAGACAGGAGCTTGCCATTTTTGAACGACTTTATTAGTGATTAACAAAGCCGGGTGAGTTCATGAAGTCAGCCTTATTCCACGGGTTTTATACAGTTAAAACATGTATAGGCCCTCCTATTGGTCCGATGGCCAATCGCCTGCTGCATACATTGAGACCTCCTTAATATATGCATTATTTCAGGTTTTCTAGCTTATTTACCAATCGTAAAAATGTCTATAGCATATTGATGTGCACATCTGGTTATCCTTAACTGGGTATCTTCTCAGTCCTACCCTTAACTGCTTACTTAAGGAATTCCCTTCTGTCACACAGATCATTACATGATTTGTTTTCTCATATTTATTACCAACTGCCCACCAAGACACTCCCTTGACCTTTAATCCCACAGGTCAGTTCATCCGGTGCCTGGCTGCACAGAGTCTCCTTCAGACACACATTCATATAAACCTGCTTATGCACCAATTCCCTATATATATATTATATATACTCATTACAGAGTCCCACACTATTTTAACAGAAATTATCCTATATTACCTATACCCTTAATGAGCCTGTAAGTGTCCATAGCATTACTGTGTACTGTTACCTATACCCTCAATGAGCCTGCAAGTGTCCATAGCATTACTCTGTACTGTTACCTATACCCTTAATGAGCCTGCAAGTGTCCATAGCATTACTGTGTACTGTGTACGGTTACCTATACCCTTAATGAGCCTGTAAGTGTCCACAGCATTACTGTGTACTGTTACCTATACCCTTAATGAGCCCGAAGGTGTCCATAGCATTACTATGTACTGTTACCTATACCCTTAATGAGCCTGCAAGTGTCCATAGCATTACTGTGTACTGTTACCTATACCCTTAATGAGCCTGCAAGTGTCCATAGCATTTCTGTGTACTGTTACCTATACCCTTAATGAGCCTGTAAGTGTCCATAGCATTACTCTGTACTGTTACCTATACCTTTAATGAGCCTGTAAGTGTCCATAGCATTTCTGTGTACTGTTACCTATACCCTTAATGAGCCCGAAGGTGTCCATAGCATTACTATGTACTGTTACCTATACCCTTAATGAGCCTGCAAGTGTCCATAGCATTACTGTGTACTGTTACCTATACCCTTAATGAGCCTGCAAGTGTCCATAGCATTACTGTGTACTGTTACCTATACCCTTAATGAGCCTGTAAGTGTCCATAGCATTACTGTGTACTGTTACCTATACCCTTAATGAGCCTGTAAGTGTCCATAGCATTACTGTGTACTGTTACATATACCCTCAATGAGCCTGCAAGTGTCCATAGCATTACTGTGTACTGTTACCTATACCCTTAATGAGCCTGCAGGTGTCCATAGCATTACTGTGTACTGTTACCTATACCCTTAATGAGCCTGAAGGTGTCCATAGCATTTCTGTGTACTGTTACCTATATCCTTAATGAGCCTGCAAGTGTCCATAGCATTACTGTGTACTGTTACCTATACCCTTAATGAGCCTGAAAGTATTCATAGCATTAATGTTTACTGTTACCTATACCCTTAATGAGCCTGCAAGTGTGTGTGTGTGTGTGTGTGTGTGTGTGTGTGTCTCTTTGTGTATGAGTATGTCTCTGTATATGAGTATGTTTCTGTCTGTATGAGTATGTCTCTGTGTGTATGAGTGTGTCTCTGTAATGAGTGTGTCTCTGTGTATGTGTGTGTCTGTGTGTATGAGTGTGTCTCTGTGTATGTGTGTCTCTGTGTGTATGAGTGTGTGTATGAGTGTGTCTCTGTGTACGTGTGTGTCTGTGTGTATGAGTGTCTCTGTGTACGTGTGTGTCTGTGTGGATGAGTGTGTCTGTGTGTATGAGTGTGTCTGTGTGTATGTGTGTATATGTGTGTCTCTGTGTACGTGTGTCTCTGTGTGTACGTGTGTCTCTGTGTGTGTCTGTGTGTATCTGTGTGTATGTGTGTATCTGTGTGTATGTGTGTGTGTGTGTATGAGTGTATCTCTGTGTACGTGTGTCTCTGTGTGTATGAGTGTGTGTCTGTGTGTATGAGTATGTCTCTGTGTACGTGTGTCTCTGTGTGTATGAGTGTGTCTCTGTGTGTATGAGTGTGTCTGTGTGTATGAGTGTGTCTCTGTGTACGTGTGTCTCTGTGTGTATGAGTGTGTCTGTGTGTATGTGTGTATATGTGTGTATGAGTGTATCTCTGTGTATATGAGTATTGTGGCGAAGTGAGCACCACCGCTCTCGTGCAGAGACAGTAATCAGGCAGGTTGGTTGAGAGAACACGGTTTTTATTCGGTTCTCTCTGTATTTACAAACACTCAAAAACACGTTCTTCCGCTCTTCTCCCCGCAGATGTTCCGGCCGGCTTTTATGCACTCAGCCTCACTGTCGAACAATCAAGGCAATTGGTTAATTGATACAATCAATAACACAATCAATCGTTACCAATTGCATGATTCCCGAGAGCTGTGTCGGCTCCACAAACCACACGCGTTCACTCTCTCTCTTGTCGGCAGCGCCTAAAACCAGGCCCCCCTACCACAAGTATGTTTCTGTGTGTATGAGTGTGTCTGTGTGTACGTGTGTGTCTGTGTGTATCTGTGTGTTCAGTATGTTCTCATTTTGTGTGTTTACAGGATTGCTAATTGGGGGCAGAAGCCACTTGAGGTCTAATCTGCTCTGACGTGTTCCAGTCTCCTGAGATAGAGGGCGCTGTTTTTAAAATGAGTGTCTCAGGGAAGCCAGAGAACAAAGATGGAACCTGCAGCCCTGAGAGAAAGAGGTAAAAATATATGAATAAGAAACTTAATGTGCTGTGAGTTAGAGCTGCAGTAAGAGGATGAGGTTAACTGGAAGCTCTGTCTCCATGTGCTGTGAGTTAGAGCTGCAGTAAGATGATGAGGTTAACTGGAAGCTCTGTCTCCGTGTGCTGTGAGTTAGAGCTGCAGTAAGAGGATGAGGTTAACTGGAAGCTCTGTCTATGTGCTGTGAGTTAGAGCTGCAGTAAGAGGATGAGGTTAACTGGAAGCTCTGTCTCCATGTGCTGTGAGTTAGAGCTGTAGTAAGAGGATGAGGTTAACTGGAAGCTCTGTCTTCATGTGCTGTGAGTTAGAGCTGCAGTAAGAGGATGAGGTTAACTGGAAGCTCTGTCTCCTTGTGCTGTGAGTTAGAGCTGCAGTAAGAGGATGAGGTTAGCTGGAAGCTCTGTCTATGTGATATGAGTTAGAGCTGCAGTAAGGGGATGAGGTTAACTGGAAGCTCTGTCTCCATGTGCTGTGAGTTAGAGCTGCAGTAAGAGGATGAGGTTAACTGGAAGCTCTGTCTCCATGTTTTGTTCACAGGGTCCGGGTTGAAAGAGCAGGGTCACCTGTACCCAGCTGTCTGTCTATGAAGAGCGATCATTCAATGGATTATCCAATTAACTTCAGAGGAGAGTTCACAGGAGATGAAAGGTAATTGAACAGGTTCATATTGACACTACTGTTTAATTATACTTCAATGTCACTGGCAACTTTCAGGTGGGTGTATTAAGACACATTCAGGTCTAGATGGAGTGTATTATTGCACATTCAGGTGTAGGTGGGTGTATGAAGTCACATTGAGATGTGCTGTGAGTTCGAGCTGCAGTACGAGGATGAGGTTAACTGGAAGCTCTGTCTCCATGTGCTGTGAGTTAGAGCTGCAGTAAGAGGATGAGGTTAACTGGAAGCTATGTCTCCATGTGCTGTGAGTTAGAGCTGCAGTAAGAGGATGAGGTTAACTGGAAGCTCAGTCTCCATGTGCTGTGAGTTAGAGCTGTAGTAAGAGGATGAGGTTAACTGGAAGCTCTGTCTCCATGTGCTGTGAGTTAGAGCTGCAGTAAGAGGATGAGGTTAACTGGAAGCTTTGTCCATGTGCTGTGAGTTAGAGCTGCAGTAAGAGGATGAGGTTAACTGGAAGCTCTGTCTCCATGTGCTGTGAGTTAGAGCTGCAGTAAGAGGATGAGGTTAACTGGAAGCTCTATCCATGTGCTGTGAGTTTGAGCTGAAGTAAGAGGATGAGGTTAACTGGAAGCTCTGTCTCCATGTGCTGTGAGTTAGAGCTGCAGTAAGAGGATGAGGTTAACTGGAAGCTTTGTCCATGTGCTGTGAGTTAGAGCTGCAGTAAGAGGATGAGGTTAACTGGAAGCTCTGTCTCCATGTGCTGTGAGTTAGAGCTGCAGTAAGAGGATGAGGTTAACTGGAAGCTCTATCTCCATGTGCTGTGAGTTTGAGCTGAAGTAAGAGGATGAGATTAACTGGAAGCTCTATCTCCATGTGCTGTGAGTTAGAGCTGCAGTAAGAAGATGAGGTTAACTGGAAGCTCTGTCTCCATGTGCTGTGAGTTAGAGCTGCAGTAAGAGGATGAGGGTAACTGGAAGCTCTGTCCATGTGCTGTTAATTAGAGCTGCAGTAAGAGGATGAGGTTAACTGGAAGCTCTGTCTCCATGTGCTGTGAGTTAGAGCTGCAGTAAGAGGATGAGGTTAACTTGAAGCTCTGTCCATGTGCTGTGAGTTAGAGCTGCAGGAAGAGGATGAGGTTAACTGGAAGCTCTGTCTCTATGTACTGTGAGATCTGCAGTAAGAGGATGAGGTTAACTGGAAGCTCTGTCTCCATGTTTTGTTCACAGTCTCCAGGGAGAAAGAGCAGGGTCACCTGTACCCAGCTGTCTGTCTATGAAGAGCGATGCTTCAATGCATCAACCAATTCACTTCAGAGGAGAGTTCACAGGAGATCAAAGGTAATTGAACAGGTTCATATTGACACTACTGTTTAATTATACTTCAATGTCACTGGCAACTTTCAGGTGGGTGTATTAAGACACATTCAGGTCTAGATGGAGTGTATTATTGCACATTCAGGTGTAGGTGGGTGTATGAAGTCACATTGAGATGTGCTGTGAGTTCGAGCTGCAGTACGAGGATGAGGTTAACTGGAAGCTCTGTCTCCATGTGCTGTGAGTTAGAGCTGCAGTAAGAGGATGAGGTTAACTGGAAGCTCTGTCTTCATGTGCTGTGAGTTAGAGCTGCAGTAAGAGGATGAGGTTAACTGGAAGCTCTGTCTCCATGTGCTGTGAGTTAGAGCTGCAGTAAGAGGATGAGGTTAACTGGAAGCTTTGTCCATGTGCTGTGAGTTAGAGCTGCAGTAAGAGGATGAGGTTAACTGGAAGCTCTGTCTCCATGTGCTGTGAGTTAGAGCTGCAGTAAGAGGATGAGGTTAACTGGAAGCTCTATCTCCATGTGCTGTGAGTTTGAGCTGAAGTAAGAGGATGAGGTTAACTGGAAGCTCTGTCTCCATGTGCTGTGAGTTAGAGCTGCAGTAAGAGGATGAGGTTAACTGGAAGCTTTGTCCATGTGCTGTGAGTTAGAGCTGCAGTAAGAGGATGAGGTTAACTGGAAGCTCTGTCTCCATGTGCTGTGAGTTAGAGCTGCAGTAAGAGGATGAGGTTAACTGGAAGCTCTATCTCCATGTGCTGTGAGTTTGAGCTGAAGTAAGAGGATGAGATTAACTGGAAGCTCTATCTCCATGTGCTGTGAGTTAGAGCTGCAGTAAGAAGATGAGGTTAACTGGAAGCTCTGTCTCCATGTGCTGTGAGTTAGAGCTGCAGTAAGAGGATGAGGGTAACTGGAAGCTCTGTCCATGTGCTGTTAATTAGAGCTGCAGTAAGAGGATGAGGTTAACTGGAAGCTCTGTCTCCATGTGCTGTGAGTTAGAGCTGCAGTAAGAGGATGAGGTTAACTTGAAGCTCTGTCCATGTGCTGTGAGTTAGAGCTGCAGGAAGAGGATGAGGTTAACTGGAAGCTCTGTCTCTATGTACTGTGAGATCTGCAGTAAGAGGATGAGGTTAACTGGAAGCTCTGTCTCCATGTTTTGTTCACAGTCTCCAGGGAGAAAGAGCAGGGTCACCTGTACCCAGCTGTCTGTCTATGAAGAGCGATGCTTCAATGCATCAACCAATTCACTTCAGAGGAGAGTTCACAGGAGATCAAAGGTAATTGAACAGGTTCATATTGACACTACTGTTTAATTATACTTCAATGTCACTGGCAACTTTCAGGTGGGTGTATTAAGACACATTCAGGTCTAGATGGAGTGTATTATTGCACATTCAGGTGTAGGTGGGTGTATGAAGTCACATTGAGATGTGCTGTGAGTTCGAGCTGCAGTACGAGGATGAGGTTAACTGGAAGCTCTGTCTCCATGTGCTGTGAGTTAGAGCTGCAGTAAGAGGATGAGGTTAACTGGAAGCTCTGTCTCCATGTGCTGTGAGTTAGAGCTGCAGTCAGAGGATGAGTTTAACTGGAAGCTCTGTCTCTCTGCTGTGAGTTAGACCTGCAGTAAGAGGATGAGGTTAACTGGAAGCTCTGTCCATGTGTTGTGAGTTAGAGCTGCAGTAAGAGGATGAGGTTAACTGGAAGCTCTGTCTCCATGTGCTGTGAGTTAGAGCTGCAGTAAGAGGATGAGGTTAACTGGAAGCTATATCTCCATGTGCTGTGAGTTAGAGCTGCAGTAAGAGGATGAGGTTAACTGGAAGCTCAGTCTCCATCTGCTGTGAGTTAGAGCTGTAGTAAGAGGATGAGGTTAACTGGAAGCTATGTCTCCATGTGCTGTGAGTTAGAGCTGCAGTAAGAGGATGAGGTAACTGGAAGCTCTGTCTCCATGTGCTGTGAGTTAGAGCTACAGTAAGAGGATGAGGTTAACTGGAAGCTCTGTCCATGTGCTGTGAGTTAGAGCTGCAGTAAGAGGATGAGGTTAACTGGAAGCTCTGTCTCCATGTGCTGTGAGTTAGAGCTGCAGTAAGAGGATGAGGTTAACTGGGAGCTCTCCATGTGCTGTGAGTTAGAGCTGCAGTAAGAGGATGAGGTTAACTGGAAGCTCTGTCTCCATGTGCTGTGAGTTAGAGCTGCATTAAGATGATGAGGTTAACTGGAAGCTCTGTCTCCATGTTTTGTTCACAGGGTCCAGGGAGAAAGAGCAGGGTCACCTGTACCCAGCTGTCTGTCTATGAAGAGCGATGCTTCAATGCAGCATCCAATTAACTTCAGAGGAGAGTTCACAGGAGATCAAAGGTAATTGAACAGGTTCATATTGACACTACTGTTTAATTATACTTCAATGTCACTGGCAACTTTCAGGTGGGTGTATTAAGACACATTCAGGTCTAGATGGAGTGTATTATTGCACATTCAGGTGTAGGTGGGTATTTGAAGTCACATTGAGATGTGCTGTGAGTTAGAGCTGCAGTACGAGGATGAGGTTAACTGGAAGCTCTATCTCCATGTGCTGCGAGTTAGAGCTGCAGTAAGAGGATGAGGTTAACTGGAAGCTGTGTCCATGTGCTGTGAGTTAGAGCTGCAGTAAGAAGATGAGGTTAACTGGAAGCTCTGTCTCCATGTGCTCTGAGTTAGAGCTGCAGTAAGAGGATGATTTTAACTGGATTCTGTTTGTCATGATTTGTTCACAGGATCCAGGGGTCACCTGAGTCCAGCCATTTAGATGAGAAGAGTTTGGAGAAATTATCTTTCCCAAAAGAGGTGTGAGATCTGCTTTTTCTGATTGTTTTTATGCTTTTATAATGTTAATAAATGCTAGTGATGTGCGACTCCGGGATTTTTGGAGTCGACTCCGACTCCCGACTCCAACGTTTAGAGTCGATGGAGTCGACTCTTCGACTCCCATTAAATGATGTAATGGAAATGTATTCTTTGAATGTGGCAAGAACGGTGCCAGAACCAAATCGTAAGGCATTTGAAAATCATGGGGTGGCATGGCAGCTGTGCAGTTCATAGCAAATAAAAACAACAATAAAAGCCACATAACTTCTGGTATCCTATCAACGCATATAAACAATAGATGGCGATGGCCGGTGGTATAAGGGAATTGTTTTGACGTTGTCTTAAACCAACCATGGTCATGTCTAGATGGGATACAGGATATTTCAGGAAGTGGTGAGTGGTGTCCTGACCACATTTGTTAACCAAACTAAAGATAAATCGTTTGGACAGAAAGGTAATCCCAAATAAAAGGTGGGGAAACTAGTAACCCTATGTTCGTGTCTGTATCCTATCAAGACACGACCGTGGTTGGTGACACTAAGCAACGACCACGAATAGAACGTCACGTTTCATGGTTTGCACAACTGAGTTATGTTACAGTTGGGCTCCGTGGTGGTGCAGCCTTGTCTGTGCAGTCGCACCCCGAGGATCGGGGGCTTGATACCCGGTCCTGCCAGATCCGAGCATGGCCGGTGCCCTGTGGGAGCGGCAATTGGCGGCTGCTCCCGGGTGGGGGGAGGGGCTCGGAGAGAATCGCTGCGCACAGAACGGCCCTGGGCGAGTTGGAATCACGGTCAGGAGTTTGAGGAGTCGTGCCCTGGAGAGGGCGTGGCACCCTCCCTCCTACTACCGGCTTACAGGGTTGTGTAGCGGTGATTCTCTAACGGTTGCTACATGGGGGGAACTGAATTTGATTAGGGATTCAATTGGCTACCAAATTGGGAGAAAATGGGAAAAAATCAGAAACAAATTAAAAAAAATAAAAAATAAAAATGATGTTAGTTATAATTTAACGTTAGATGCCACGTTTAGATTGTCCCTGTTACGACCCGAAACCCACCCACGTTACAATAACCGAGTAGTTACAAAGATCTGTGCTAACTCAAGTAAGCCTTCTTAAAAATACATAGTTTTGCTTAATTTGCAGGAACTCAGCAGCAACAATGGTAGGTAAAAACTAGAGGAAGCTCAAACTAACTTACCTAATCTTTAGTATGAAAGCTATTTAAGTCTGAACCGGAAAACAAAATACCAAAAGGCAAATGAGTCTTCCGCATCCTTACTAAACTTCGCTAATTTCTTCCTTTCTATCAAAAGGCAACACTATATAAAAAATAAAAAAAGTGAGCTTCCTCCCAAAATGTACATAGAAAGCAGAGTCCCAAACCATGAATCACCTCCCAATGAGAGAAATGCCACAAGTATATATGCTCCCCTGGTAATCAGGCACAGGTGTCAGTATATATGCTCCCCTGGTAATCAGGCACAGGTGTCAGTATATATGCTCCCCTGGTAATCAGGCACAGGTGTCAGTATATATGCTCCCCTGGTAATCAGGCACAGGTGTCAGTATATATGCTCCCCTGGTAATCAGGCACAGGTGTCAGTATATATGCTCCCCTGGTAATCAGGCACAGGTGTCTGTATATATGCTCCCCTGGTAATCAGGCACAGGTGTCAGTATATATGCTCCCCTGGTAATCAGGCACAGGTGTCAGTATATATGCTCCCCTGGTAATCAGGCACAGGTGTCAGTATATATGCTCCCCTGGTAATCAGGCACAGGTGTCAGTATATATGCTCCCCTGGTAATCAGGCACAGGTGTCAGTATATATGCTCCCCTGGTAATCAGGCACAGGTGTCAGTATATATGCTCCCCTGGTAATCAGGCACAGGCGTCAGTATATATGCTCCCCTGGTAATCAGGCACAGGTGTCAGTATATATGCTCCCCTGGTAATCAGGCACAGGTGTCAGTATATATGCTCCCCTGGTAATCAGGCACAGGTGTCAGTGTATATGCTCCCCTGGTAATCAGGCACAGGTGTCAGTATATATGCTCCCCTGGTAATCAGGCACAGGTGTCAGTATATATGCTCCCCTGGTAATCAGGCACAGGTGTCAGTATATATTATTATATATTGCCAATCACGACCCAGGTGAGCCGAATGAAACAAGTTACATACAATTAAAGGGCCACACTCGCAAAGCAGCATAGGAACGTAACAGTCCCCTAGCCTCGAATTAAACACCTAATTAACTTCTTTGTTAAAATCACTTTTAGAAAGGTCAATCTTATGTTTATGTTCAGTGACTATACGCATTACTAGTGCAGTCGCATTAATGAATGAATAGGGCTCAAAGGAATGGAACACACAAAATTAATTGTTAATGGCTTGCTTTTTTTTTTTTTTTCTTCCCTCCACCACCCCCCCTCTTCGGAGGTCAACTTTATTTTTATAGTGTTATTTACAAAAAGGTTTTGTGCTGGAGCCTCTCTAAGGGAGGGAAAACTAAATTAAGTAAACAGTAAAGTTAAGCAAACAAAATATCATAAAACAAGACAATACAACAACAAAAAAAATAAAAAAATTTAAAAAAAGTGGATAGGGGGAGATGTACTAATGTAGAAATATAATAGTAATAATTAAATGTTATGTATGTGTATGTGTATGAGTGTGTGATGCATGTGTGCGTGCATGCGTGTGTGCGTGAGAGAAGGGCGGGGTTGGCTAACAGGCAAGTTCAGGTGGAATTGTAGGTTATTGATAAATTAAGGGTATTGATAAATGGTTCCCAGTTCTCTCTAAATTGCAACATTTTATTGTGGATAGAGGCAGTTATTTTCTCCATTGAAATGTATTCTATTAGAAGATTTAACCAATGTGTTGCATTTAATGTATGTCTGGTTTTCCAGTGTAAGAGGATGGTTTTTTTGGCGATAGTTAAGGCTGTAAGTAAGGACTTGGTGTTTTGGATTGTTGGTGTGATTACTGAGATGTCTCCCAGTAGGCAGAGAGAAGGGGATAGTGGAATGTCGCAGTTTAAGGACAGGGATATTGTGTGAGTAATTTTGTGCCAGAAACTTTGGATGGGTGGGCAGAGCCAGGTAGCATGAAAGTAGTTATCTGGGGTGTCTAGTGTGCAATGTGAGCAAATGTCTGTGTCTGTTAGTCCCATTTTGTACATTTTGTGCTGGGTGATATGTGCTCTATGGTTTACCTTAAACTGAATTAGTTGTAAGTTGGTGTTCAGTGTTTCCCCTAGATTTTTTTTCAGGCCGGGCGGTGAAAGTGCGCCATTTTGCGTAGAGGCGGAAACTATAATTACACCCTCATAATAGCACTGCCATTGAAAATTTTAATTAGGCCTAACGGGAAACCGAAGCTGTTTTGGCAAGGGTTTTTCCAGATGCTATTTTGATCATTCCCGCATTCTGCGGTAAGGGAAATATTGCAGCTACATTTAAAAAAAAAGAATAATATAAAAAAATTATTTTTTTCATTAAAATGATTTATTTTCCCTCTTGTTCAAGCCGGGCGGCACGTGAGTTTGGCTAACGGTACCGGGAAATATAACGGTAGGGGAAACACTGGTGTTGTTAGTCATAGTGAATGTGTTCCTGCATATTTGTGTCCAAAAGTCGGCGCTGGGAGAGATTGCTAAATCTTGTTCCCATTTTGCAGACGGCAGTGATATAGTTGTGTCAGTCCGGGTTAATAATTTATAAAATTTGGAAAGCATTTTCTTAGTTGTAATTTTGTGGATTTCTTCAATTAATGGGGGTGGGCGTAAATCATTCTGTGATATGTTGATTTTAGATTTTAGACGGATTTTAACTGTAGGTATTGGAGATATTGTTCTCTCCCGACGCCGTACCTCTGGACCAGGTCTTTGAAAGTTATAAGAGTGTTGTCTAAGAAAATGTGATGAAGATGTGTGATACCTTTTTGTTTCCATGTGGTGAAGTTAAGTGGAGATTTATTTATCTGAAAATTAGGATTGTGCCATATTGGGGTATTTTTGCAGGGTGATAGAGTAGTATTTGTGATTTTGGTGATTTTCCACCAAGCTGTCAGGGTTGTAGAGATTACTGTATTTAGAAAGCAACTGTGGTGTTTTATGGCAGTGCCGAAGAATGGTAGATCTGATATTGAAATTTCCTTGCATGTTTCCTGTTCTATTTCTTTCCAGGTGTTATCTTGTTGGTTATGGTGAATCCATTTGTAGATGTATTGAAATTGGTTGGCTAGATAATAATAATTGAAGTTGGGTGCTTCAAGTCCTCCTTCATCTTTGTTCTTTTGTAATGTGGTTAGTTTGATTCTTGGTTTCTTGTTTTTCCAGTAGAATTTATTGGTTATTGAATCCAGAGAGTTAAGCCAATTGGCGGTGGGTTTGGTGGGAATCATGGTGAAAAGATAATTGACTTTTGGAAGGATTGACATTTTTACTGTTGTTATTCTGCCTAGTAGGGAAAGAGGAAGATTCATCCAGCGGAGTAGATCATCTTCTATTGTTTTAATTAATGGGGTGAAGTTGAGATGGAATAACTCTGACAGCTTGGGTGAAATGTTAATACCTAAATATCTAATGTTCCCAGTGGAGAAGGGGAGGGATGTTTTTTGGGTTGCGACATTCCAACTGTCTTCATCTAAGGGTAGAATGGTAGATTTAGTCCAGTTTATGGAGTAGTTGGACACTTTCGAGAATGTATTTATGAGTTTGATGACTTCCTGTAGCGAGTTTGTTGGTTCTTGCAAGTATAACAACACATCATCTGCGTAAAGGCTGATCTTGTGGTGAGTGGGTTATGATTCCCTTAATGTTTTGGTTCTGTCTGATTGCTGCTGCGAGGGGTTCGATAAATATGGTGAATAGGGAGGGAGAGAGTGGACATCCTTGCCTGGTCCCCCTGTGTAAAGTGAAACTTTGTGATGTGATTCCATTAGTAGTGACTGTGGCCATAGGTGAGGTGTATAATATCCTTATCCAATGAATAAACAATTCTCCGAAACCAAATTTTTGTAATGTTGCAAACAGAAATTCCCAGTTAACCTTGTCGAAAGCTTTTTCTGCATCTAATGAGGTAATTATTGTTTTTAGGTTGTTTTGTTTTGTTAGATTCATTACATTGAATAATCTGCGCATGTTATTTGATGAGTGTCGTCTTTTGATGAAATGATGGTCTGGATGAATTATGATTGGGGTGACGGTTTCAATTCTAGTGGCTAATGCTTTGCTGATTATCTTGACATCTGTGTTGATGAGTGATAGGGGCCGGTAGTTAGAGGGTATGGTTGGGTCTTTGTCAGGCTTAAGTAGTACTGAGATAAGGGCTGTATTCATATGAGTTGGGATTTTGGAGTTGTGTTTTATTTCGAGCGTCATTCTTATGAATAGTGGAGATATGGTATTCCAAAAGTGTTTGAAGAATTCGGCGGGGAAACCATCAGGTCCTGGTGCTTTATTATTAGGCATCTGATTTAGTGCTTAATGGCTTGCTTTTAATAGATGTTCATATCATAGGCAGATCATATGCAGTCCGTTAGAACTGTAAGGAATTTTTTATAGACAAGGGTGAGGGATAATTTATAAACACATTGCAGCGCCACACTGTAAGAGATGTCCTGCTCACCGCATCAAGCTGAAAGGGAAGTTTTATAAGAGAGATATTATGGAGCTTTGAGAGTTCACCAACAAAGTATATAACCAAATGATTCTGTACGGTGTGGCTATGGTACCAGGAGAACTGTTAAGCAGATTCTCCTCGAATGTCCCATTGGACTTCCCTTAAATGCAGTCCTTCTGTGTAAGAATATGGTACTGGAAAACAGAGTGGTGTCTTGGTGTCCAAAAATTGTAATTGACAGTACAACATCTTTCCCCAAAAATAATTCATATCGATAGAATAAACATGAAAGTATTCGTACATACCTCTGTTCACGCAATTTGCTCCACATCAGCCACTTCCTAAGTGGTTAAACTTGGTGCTACTCTCCACTGCAACATTCGTAACCAAGACGCCATTGTAACGAATGTAGTGACCCGGAGTTGAATTTCTGATTTACGGGCGTATGACCTCAAAGCGATCTAGGTCACTGATATTCGAGCCGAAATTGTATACTTCAGTGCAGTGGGTGATGTTACCTTCGCAACGTACATTTTCTATCACGTAACATTCGTTACAGGTTTGACACCACGTTTTCGTAAAATAGTCAATTTCTATTATTATTGATTCTTGCATTATTGAGGAGTATTAATTTTTTGAGGATAGACATTTCAAGGTATTATTAAGATTGTAGGACCTTTGTAAAACAAGGGAAATGTTCTGATTTTATTTTAGGCATGCTTGAAATTTGTAAGCCTACTTGGACACTACGTGTAACGAATGTTAGGCACTTCTTTCAGGGTATTTTTCGTGGAATTACGCGATCGTTTTGAAATGCACCACCACGCATATTTTAATTTACATATTGGTCAGCACAACTACAAAATCGTATAATCATGCACGCTTCAGACGGCTGTGTTGTTGTTTCATCTTCAATTTGACTAAAATCATGACACCTTTTTTGACGCCATTTTTAACAAAATTTTATACAAAAACGGCCGTAAATACATAATGCGGTGGTTACGCAATATTTTTTTTTGATAGGTTAATTCTTCATACATAATATCTATCATCTGTAACCACAAAAAATGCAGAAACGGTATATTTATGTAACAATACTGAAAACACAAATGTGTACCCTAGTGCTTTCCAATACCATATTCTTACACTTCTACACTCCACAATTCCCTTTGTCCCCCCGATCTAGTGATAGTAGTAAGACACTTTTTACGACAGCGCGTGATCTTATGATTTTACCTGTCATTTCTCTAGATACCAGGTAAGGTCCAGATGATGGCCACTCTATGATACAGACACTTATGTGGACAAGCACATCCCTGATAACCTACATCCTCCTTCCAAACACATTCTTTATTCCTTCCCATGTATTTTGCCCCCTCCTATACTTTCACATACCCTTCATTTCAATTAATATTAATCCCAGTCCACCACATTTATCATATTGTCCACAGTTATTCACATGCACATACATAAGATGCTTTATACATACAGCTTTCTTTCAGTCCAGACTATATTCCAAGAAAATAGAGTGCTTGTTCACAGGCCTTTTACAGCCTCTGAACAGGCCTGGGTTGCCGGCGTCATTAGGAGGAACAAACATCGCAAAACTGCTCCATGTCCTGCAGAATGCCGTTTACCTCCAATGTCCAGTTATATGGTCTTTCCAGCTGCTGTTTATGACACCGCTGTTTTTATGGCTCAGAGTTGTAGAGCAGAGGAGTGGGAAATCCAGCGAGAGTAGGTAAAGCTGCAATGTGGCGGTTGGAGGAGTAAAATTGGACCTTACGCAACTATCTAAAGTGTGGCAGCTTAAACAGTAAAGTACTGAATTACAAAATTGGAGGACGGGAAAACGATAAATTCAATAAAAAAATTCAAAAAATGAAACCGAGTTGCAATGTAGCCTAGGCTAATGCAGCCAGGTAGTGTAAAAGTTTTAGCTACCATTCTCACGAAGGAGTGGTGGGCCAAATGCTAAATGGATACCGACATTCAAATACAACTAAATTAATTTGTTAGTTCACATGACAATGCGGTGGGCAGGAGGGTGCTTAAGGTTCAGACATAGCGTCATCTGTCTCTCTGATATTGGTTAACCGTGGATTCGCGGTTTTTTTCATTTGAAAATGTTTTGGATAGTCAGCCAATGATTGCACAGATATTCTTGGCTGTGTGACGTGGTTCATTTACGCTGCACTGTTGACGCGCAATACGTCTTTACAAGCCTTTCCGAAATGGCTTCGGCCAGTGGTAAACGCCGGTTTACTGCAGACGAAGTTGCTGAAATATGCACTATGCGCAACGATGATAATTTGATTCTGAACATGGAGGAATGGAAAGTGGAGAAGAAAGTGAAAGTGAAACGTATTGCGCGTCAACAGTGCAGCTAAATGAACCGCGTCACACAGCCAAGAATATCTGTGCAATCATTGGCTGACTATCCAAAACATTTTCAAATGAAAAAAAACGCGAATCCACGGTTAACCAATAGCAGAGAGACAAATGACGCTATGGTTCGAATTCGAACCATTTTTAATAGGGCCGTCACGAAGGAGTTAATAACATATTGCACGCTTGCCAAATATTTCTCATAACCATCCACAGTGTAACATCACACTCCCATAATGAACCAACATTTTATTAACACATTTTAAACATGCTTTATATCAAGAGGTATAAAAATTTCTCTGCATTTAAAAATAGGAAATATTTGGTAAGACCAGAATCCTGAGTGGAAACAGCAAGTGAAGCTCCTGGCCGTGCCAAAGAAGCCTTAGTGCTAATGCTAATGTGCTACATTAAACTCCTCAAAAGACACAACTTAACATCTAATCACGCTCTGGGGCGCTACCTGGCCCTCCTTGGCTCACGGCAAGTTCAGATTCCATTTACAGGAAGTGGCAGAGTAAGACTCCAAACAGAGACTTTTAAACCAGAAGCATTCAGTGCAGTTTGTATTTACTAAATGTATTGCACAGAGAAACTCCATTACTCTAAGGAAATTAATGATTTATCACAAGTAGTATCTCTACAAAACCGTTTGGCACTGCTGCATGTTTGGAGTTTGGAAGTATCTGACCTTTTCCTGGCCGTCAAAAGCAAACGACACAAAAGGTTTGTAGTGCGATTATTAGTGTTTATTTCACACTGATACAGCACACCTCTTCATGTGTTTATTTAACACTCTGATGCAGCACACCTCTTCATGTGTTTATTTCACTCTCTGATACAGCACACCTCTTCATGTGTTTATTTCAGTTACTCTGATAGAGCACACCTCTTCATGTGTTTATTTCACTCTCTGATACAGCACACCTCTTCATGTGTTTATTGCACACTCTGATACAGCACACCTCTTCATGTGTTTATTTCAGTTACTCTGATACAGCACACCTCTTAACGTGTTTATTTCACTCTGATACAGCACACCTCTTCATGTGTTTATTTCACACTCTGATACAGCACACCTCTTCACGTGTTTATTTCACACTCTGATACAGCACACCTCTTCATGTGTTTATTTCGGTTACTCTGATACAGCACACCTCTTCATGTGTTTATTTCACTCTCTGATACAGCACACCACTTCATGTGTTTATTGCACACTCTGATACAGCACACCTCTTCATGTGTTTATTTCGGTTACTCTGATACAGCACACCTCTTCACATGTTTATTTCACTCTGATACAGCACACCTCTTCATGTGTTTATTTCACACTCTGATACAGCACACCTCTTCATGTGTTTATTTCAGTCTCTCCTGCGCACTCTGATGAAGCTGAAGAAGGATGAAAAGTTGAAACTGTTTCAGAGCCATCTGAGTCAGTATTACCCAGAATGCAGTGAGAGAGAGCAGGAGGATCCTGAGGCTCTGTACATAGTGGAGAAGATGCTGAAGACCTGTGGCAGTGAGAGGTCTCTGAAGATCACACTCCACATCCTGAGGAACATGAAGCAGAAGGATCTCACCGCCTCACTGGAGAGAGATGAGCAGCACAGTAAGAGTTTTCTCTCATTGCTTCTGCATGTCCAATAGAGTACAGAAATGAGTTTAGCAAACAAATCTAACAAAGAACAATGTTCTGATTTATAACATTCACACTTTCAAAATAGTGTTTTACATTAACAATCTTACATATAGAAAACATCACACGCAACATGTACACAAAGGCATTTAAATTAAAATATAGCATCAAGCATTGATTATGGGACCCAGCAAATGCACATGAGATTAAATGTCCCTGAGAGAGATTCAAAGCAGCAACCTTGTGCTCAAAATCCAGTAACTAAACCACTGTCCCATCAGACAGAATGCTCTGAGTTTGTATCCAGGGTTAAACCCCATCAGACAGACTGCTCTGAGTTTGTATCCAGGGTTAAACCCCATCAGACAGACTGCCCTGAGTTTGTATCCAGGGTTAAACCCCATCAGACAGACTGCCCTGAGTTTGTATCCAGGGTTAAACCCCATCATGCAGACTGCCCTGAGTTTGTATCCAGGGTTAAACCCCATCAGACAGACTGCTCTGAGTTTGTATCCAGGGTTAAACCCCATCAGACAGACTGCTCTGAGTTTGTATCCAGGGTTAAACCCCATCATGCAGACTGTCCTGAGTTTGTATGCAGGGTTAAACCCCATCATACAGAATGTTCTGAGTTTGTATCCAGAGTTAAAGAACACTCAAGATTAAATACTAGATTTTAAAATTGTCACGTGACCTTTGAAGACAGTATTTACCAGAAGGATATGTACAACAAAAACCTGAGAAATTAAATGTAAAAGGACAATTAAACACATTTTCACTGTTTTAATGTGTTTTTCCCTTCATCCTTGAAATGCAATAGTGTGCACTTTTCTGATAATTTGTTATATTCATGATGGAATATTGGCCTAATTGAGAGGTGTGTAACACACTTTGTGGGGGGTGTGTAACACACTGTGTGAGGTGTGTAACACTGTGAGAGAGCTGTGTAACACACTGTAAGAGAGGAGTGTAACACACTGTATGGGAGGTGTGTAACACACTGTATGATAGGTGTGTAACACTGTGTGAGAGGAGTGTAACGCTGTATGAGAGGTGTGTAACACTGTATGAGAGGTGTGTAACACTGTATGAGAGGAGTATAACACTGTATGAGAGGTGTGTAACACACTGTATGAGAGGAGTGTATAACACTGTATGAGAGGTGTGTAACACACTGTGTGAGAGGAGTGTAACACTGTATGAGAGGTGTGTAACACACTGTGTGAGAGGAGTGTAACACTGTATGAGAGGTGTGTAACACACTGTGTGAGAGGAGTGTATAACACTGTATGAGAGGTGTGTAACACACTGTGTGAGAGGAGTGTAACACTGTATGAGAGGTGTGTAACACACTGTGTGAGAGGAGTGTAACACTGTATGGGATGTGTGTAACACACTGTGTGAGAGGAGTGTAACACTGTATGGGATGTGTGTAACACACTGTATGAGAGGAGTGTAACACTGTATGAGAGGTGTGTAACACACTGTGTGAGAGGAGTGTAACACTGTATGAGAGGTGTGTAACACACTGTGTGAGAGGAGTGTAACACTGTATGGGATGTGTGTAACACACTGTATGAGAGGAGTGTAACACTGTATGAGAGGTGTGTAACACACTGTGTGAGAGGTGTATAACACACTATGTGAGGTGTGTAACACTGTATGAGAGGTGTGTAACACACTGTATGAGAGGTGTGTAACACTGTGAGAGGTGTATAACACACTGTGAGAGGTGTATAACACACTATGTGAGGTGTGTAACACACTGTGTGAGAGGAGTGTAACACACTGTGAGAGGTGTATAACACACTGTGAGAGGTGTATAACACACTATGTGAGGTGTATAACACTGTATGAGAGGAGTGTAACACACTGTGTGAGAGGAGTGTAACACACTGTATGAGAGGAGTGTAACACACTGTATGAGAGGAGTGTAACACTGTATGAGAGGAGTGTAACACACTGTATGAGAGGGGTGTAACACACTGTATGAGAGGAGTGTAACACACTGTATGAGAGGAGTGTAACACACTATGTGAGGAGTGTAACACTCTGAGGTGTGTAAAGTACTATGAAAACTGACTTCATAAATATTTTTATTGACTGTTTCTTCTTGAAATAAGTTATTGAATGGGAAGTGCTTCTCTTTTCAAGCTAAAAAGAGGCTTGTTGCTGCCACTTTTCTTCCAGTCATTGATTATGGGGACATTTTATATTCGCATGCTTCTGGAAAGTGTCTCAGTTCGATTGACATGATCTACCATGGTGCATTACGATTCATAACTAACTCTAAGGCTCTTACACATCACTGCACCTTATATGCCAGGGTTGGTTGGCCTGCTCTAGCCACACAAAGACTATTAATTAATGATCTTTCTTTTCTTATGCTTTAACTTGTTAAATGTTGTCTGTCTGTAACTTTGTTGTGACTGCTGCTACCAATTTTTGGTCAGGACACTCTTGGAAATGAGATTTTTAATCACAAGATTTATCTCCTGAATAAATAATGTTTAAAATAAAAAAATGTTCAATTTATTTTAAACATAATAATTATTTCTCATATTTCCTCTCTTCAGATGAGTCCATAAAAAGAGCCCAGCAGACACTGAAAACTGATCTGAAGAGGAAGTTTCAATTCATATTTGAAGGTTTAGCAAAGAAGGACCACCCAACCCTCCTGAATGAGATCTATACAGAGCTCTACATCACAGAGGGGGGGAGTGGGGGGGTCAATAAAGAACACGAGGTCAGACAGATTGAGAGAGCATCCAAGAGACAAACCACACAGGAGACTGCAATCCTCTGCAATGACATCTTTAAGCCTTTACCTGGACAAGAGAAACCCAGAACTGTGCTTACAAAGGGTATCGCTGGCATTGGGAAAACCGTCTCTGTGCAGAAGTTCATTCTGGACTGGGCAGAAGGAAAAGCCAATCAGGACGTTGATTTCATCTTCACTCTTCCTTTACGAGATCTGAATTTGAAGAAGGAGAGAGAATTCAGTCTGATGCAACTTCTGCAGCACTACTTTCCACAACTGAGAGAGATCAAAAGTGTTGAAGGTGATGAAGTCAAAGTTGTGTTTATCTTTGATGGTCTGGATGAGTGTCGACTTCCTCTACATTTCCATAGCAATGAGATCTGCTGTGATATAACAGAGTCATCATCAGTGGATGTGCTGCTGACCAACCTCATTCTGGGGAATCTGCTTCCCTCTGCTCTCCTCTGGATCACCTCCCGACCAGCAGCAGCCAATCAGATCCCTCCTGAGTGCGTCCACCAGGTAACAGAGGTACGAGGGTTCAATGACCCACAGAAGGAGGAGTACTTTAAGAAGAGAATCAGAGATCAGAACCAGGCCAGCAGAATTATCTCACACATAAAGTCATCCAGGAGTCTCTACATCATGTGTCACATACCAGTCTTCTGCTGGATTTCTGCTACTGTTCTGGAGACAGTGTTGGGTGAAGTAGAGAGTGCAGATCTGCCCAAAACTCTGACTGAAATGTACACACACTTCCTGCTCATTCAGACTAATGTAAAGAATCAGAAGTATCATGGCACCAATGAGACAAACCCAAAGAAAATGTCAGAGTCAGATACAGAAATCATCCTGAAACTGGGACAGCTGGCTTTTCTACAGCTGGAAAAGGGCAATCTAATATTCTATGAAGAGGACCTGAGAGAGAGTGGCATTGATGTCAGTGAAGCTTCAGTGTACTCTGGGGTGTGCACAGAGATCTTTAAAGAGGAGTGTGGGTTGGATCAGGAGAAGGTCTACTGCTTTGTGCATCTGAGCATTCAGGAGTATCTGGCTGCCTTGTTTGCGTTTCATTCATGTGTAAATGAGAACAGAAATGTACTCCGAGCAGAAGAATCAAAACCTCACAGTGACAGAGTTCAGCTGTCTGAGTTAAACATGAGTGCAGTGGATCAGGCCTTACAGAGTAAGAATGGACACCTGGACCTTTTCCTCCGATTCCTTCTTGGCCTCTCTCTGGACTCCATTCAGACTCTCTTAGGAGGACTGCTGACAGAGACAGGAAGCAGATCAGAGAACATTAAGGAAACAGTCCAGTACATTAAGGAGAAGATCAGAGAGGAAGATTCAGCAGAGAGGACCATCAATCTATTCCACTGTCTCAGTGAACTGAATGACAACTCTCTGGTGGAGGAAATCCAGAATTCCCTGAGATCAGGAAAACTTTCTGATGAAGAGCTGGAACCAGACCAATGTTCAGCTCTGGCCTTTGTGTTACTGATGTCAGAGGAGATCCTGGATGAGTTTGACTTGAAGACCTACAACACATCAGAAGCAGGTTATGAAAGACTGGTACCAGTAGTCAGGAACTGCAGGAAGGCCATGTGAGTATTATGTGATTCATCAAGTTTATTATAAGGATTATTGACAGCATATTTTCTCACTTTCTACTTCTAATGAGAATAAAGTTCAATAAAATTGTTGGGCAAATAAAAATGTGTTAAATTATTATTATTTCTGAATTAAGATGTTACAACAGCTTAATGCCCTCATTTAATGTTCTGAATGGAGAATATAAGCAGCATCAAAAACTCCAAAACTTTTATTTGATTTCATTTACTTATTATTTTCAAAGATACCAATTCTCAAATAAACAATTAATTTGTTGATAGATTAATCTGATGGGTAAACGTTTGTCAAAACATAAAATTCAAAAAGAAAGGCTATATTAAGTTATAATATTATGATAAGGGACCCTAATTTGGTGTCTTGCACAGAAACAGAATATATTTCACCTGCGCCAGGTTTGGTAGTTTTATGGTCTGCAGTAGGGGTGTGCAGCGATGCCACTATCTGTATCTGTATCTGTTCAACCATTAACAATATCTGTATCCGTATCTGTATTCGGATTAGAAACCGGAAGTGGGCATGGCTTCAACCGGAAGTTGTGTTATAGGAAATGTGATCATTTCTAGTCTAAAATTAATTGTTATTGCAATTTATGAGTGTTCACCCCCCACTGTCTTTTTTTTCTTTTCAAAACTTTTTATGAGAACTATATTCTGTGCTTTATACTTATTTATCTTTTGTTTTGTTAAAGATTGTGTTTGTTAACCTATTTGAACCCCCCACCCCCTAACTGGGGGACACTGAACAATAATTTTGGATAAGAACTGGAAAAAATCTGAGGTACAATATATAATCAACTCAGAATGAAAAGGCAGTTTTATAAAAATCAAACCATTTCATTATACATTTCAATGGAAACTATTTCCACAATAACAGCCCTTTCTGCCTGTTGTGATTTCATATTGTACTTTTTTGTTATTTTTTTATTTTACTAGATGAACTTGAATACATAAATGATTATGTATAGTAATATTATCATTACTATTATTATTATGCTTTATAAGATTCAAGGAGAAGACTTTGAGAAGGATTATAGCCTAATGATTTATTGAGAAAACACTCAAAATGAAAAAAGTGAACAGTCCAACAAGATGCATTTCTGAGCTCGCAGTAACAACAAAGTTCTAGAACACCTGAAAAGCTTTTAATTCAAGAAAATGAAAAAAAGTCAGGACATGGCTGCATTCCAACAGCTTTTAATAACCATTGGTTAAACTGATCACCTTGACAAGCCTAGTTAAAACATTTTTTTCTGCAGTGTAAAACGTCACATTTTCGTTTTATTAATTGCGTTGCAAGTTTGGGCTCATGGAATGGCGAGATTGACGGAATTGCTTACGCAGGAATACGGAGGGAGAACGGACGGTCTGTACAGTTTAAAAATAGCCAGTAAGTGACATTTCAAAACGGGACATAGGTTACTGATTCTAGCTGTTCCTTTGCTTTCTTTTAAAAGGTGTTTTTACGTTCTGAAAAAGTGGCGAGATTAAGGGCAGCTAAATTCAAGCGAGCAGCATTAAAGGGATATCGTTTGCATGCAAGATGTTGAGATTCTTCATTTAACATTTTGTTTCTTTTTCTTTTGCTCTCCAAAGATTGGCATAGGCCTATATAAACAAGGCACACTGTTTGATTATAGCGAGCACGTTAAAGATATAGGTTGAGTATCCGTAATTTCAGGGACTGCCGATCGAGTCACATGGCCCATATCGAACGGCTCCATCCCTAATGATATTGTAGCGAGCGCGGAGAATGAGGGAGGGAGACTCGTAACCGAGCTTCGTTTTATTGGTGCTACCTTACCTGCTCTGCAAAGAGCCGTTGGAATTCTGCACAGCAATGTTCACAGCTTGGAAACACTTTTACTACTACCACGAATCGCTTCAGGTACTGCCTTATATTTGAACTAGTCGGCTGTGATTGGCGCACACACTTACACATCCTAGCCAATCACAGCCACACATAACACAGCCACTAGGTTACAGTTAAATGACAGTTAAAGTTTACAGTTACGTTTAAAGTTTACGATTAACACAATACGCGGCTAACAAGCTAACAACACAATTAAAACACACACAGCACGTTATTTACAATTATCTACACATCGACCGGGTAGCGGCTCACTACCCGGTCCTAGCTGGCCAGTTGACAATCCCCAGGCTGCCACAATATATTTGAATGTTTTAATCCACAATAAACAATCCAATGCTTAATTCTGTAAAGTTCATAAGAGGCAAGATTTCCCTGTTGCAATTTAATTATTTCCCGCATCCGAATTATGAACTGGCAACTTCGGATCCGTTTCCAACCCACTATCCGTGCACTTCCGGATTTCGCCTTCGGGCACACCCCTAGTCTGGAGTAAACCCGTGTCAACATGGATTGGGCAGTGCAATAAGGGCTGTGTCAATAGAAACATTCGGCACTGTGCACGTTTGGTGTTGAATAATGCGTTTCTGCAAACAAAACCAGTTTTAACTCAAACGCTGGAGTATTGTGCTATTTTAGTGCCGTTATGAATATGGTACACAGGACTGCATGAACGTGTAACACTAACCCCTTTCACACATGCAGCCTTATCCATAAATTTTCCGGAACACTGCCAGATAGGGGTCATGTGTGAATAAGAGCCGAAGTCGAAATTCCGGAATATCCGCGCCGGCAATTTGCCGGCAAAAGACCTAGTGAGGTTTCCGTAAAAGTTCCGTATCGATGTGACGTGTGAACAAAGCCAGAACATTACCGGATCAATCACGCATGCCATGGGGTCGCTCCCGTACCCACATTCGTCTCGCCGAGCCCCGAGCCACATGAAAGACTCGTACAGCCTCCAGCCGCCACAGGCGACGTCTCCGGCTTTGAGCCAAGCTAAAGCGGAGTTGTTCCCGATTTATCCTGATTTTTTCATTAAGTTTTTGTTTACGAATGGTGTTTCGTGATTGGAACAGATGTATTATTGCCAGCGTTTGCCTCAAAAATTTATAAATAAACAAGAGTAACTGTAGTACAACTGCACACTGTCACTTCATCACCCGCCATTTTTTCAGTAGTAGGCTAAGTAAACAAACGTATCCTAGCAACATAGGGTAGAGCGTTGGTTGTATGAACGCTACCAATACGGAACATTCCGGAATATTGCTGGATCAACTTTTCCGGTAATGTTCCGTATTGCATGTGTGAAAGAGGCTACTGATGCGACAGACTATTTGACTATTTGAAATGCAAGCTGTGTTTAGTTATGCAGTCCATAGTCCAATTAGACACTGCATCTGTATGGTGTCAATAGTGTGAGCTACTTGAATGAGAGACACAAGGAAGGTGGGAGACCCATCAAATAATGTAAAACAAGCATTTGGTAAAATCGTGGCTATTTACTCAATATATTGAGCCCAGAACACTGTGGAGCTGTTTCCTTAGTTAGTGTACATTCATCTTATCAAGTGCATGTCTGAAGTGAATTAAACTTAGTTGAAGCGGTGAAATGTTCTTGTTTATTTTTAGTGTGGTATTAAATAAAAAATTGACAGCAAAGAAACAAAAAAGCTTTTGTAAATTCAAACAAAACGCAGCGTCTTCTTTCCCGTCCTCTGATTCACAAGCGCGATGCTGCCAAGTTGAAACAGTAGCATCAGCAGTACGATGTAGAGGCCGACTGGAGGGTGTCTCTGCCAGCTGCCTCCTGCTCCTGGCCAGTCTGGGAATATTCACCCTGCGCAATTGTTCACAGGAACCGTATATTATAGTTTTAGCACTGGAACAATAATGGAAAATATATTTTGTTTGAAGGGGAAAAAATAAAAAAAATTAAGAATATTCAGTGTCACCTTTCTTTTAATATGCGAGTAACGGTTTGTAGAGACCAACCTGCTCTTCGGCCATGTTGAAATGAGCAGCTGGCTGTGGCGCTAACACACTGGGCTCTATCTTAGCGCTATCGGCGCTAAGCGGCATTAACCCAAACGCAAGCGTCTTTGTCAGTTTCAGACCTGCGCAGTTTTCATTTTACCGTCCAGAGCTCACGTTGTCTAACCCCTTGGCGCAGATGGCAAATTTCACCTATTTAGGGGGTGCTCTGTTTAAGGCTTTATAAGTCCAGGTGTGAGCATAACATAAACTTGGTAAATAGCTTAAATGAAACAAGACAGTATTGTATTGTTTCATTTACAATACAAACTTCGATTTCTTTTTTTTTCATAATTTAAGTCAAAATAAATTGCCACAAATGCAAAGAAACTTTGGGGAAAAAAATGTTTAAATTGTTTTTTTTAATTTTGCTGAGAGCTACATAAGTGAAATCGGTAATATATATATACGTACATTTCCTGGATCATAAACTCCATGTCCACAAGTTTAGCAAAATCTGAGGTTGATGTGTAGAACTACTAAAGGTCTATGATGCAAAATATCGCAGTGTACCCTGTTGTCCATTAGTGTCTCCAAATCTATCCAAATGGCTAAATTGTGCACTGCTCTAAATAAAACAAAATATGATATATTTAACTACAAATCAACAATTTTGGCTCATAAAACTCACTTTTGCATCATTTTCAAGTGGGAATTACTATATTTTCGTCAGTATAGGGGGTTAGATATCTATGGGTCCAAAACCCCTATGCAAAACATGTCATAAAATGAATAAAATTTGTTTTGCATATAAAGCATATACATTTGCTCCTTCTGATGGCTTAAGATAAAAAAACATTGATATCACAGTGTTACATACACCTAAATATGTTGTCTAATCATTCACTCTTCTACCTCAATAAAACATCACTTGTCCCTGTACTCTACAGTATGTATACTTTTGTCCTGGGATTGCATTTTTCTGTATAAAATTTTTTTTTGAATGTTCCTATTCATAAAAATTTTTACCTTAATCTACCACATATAAGCGCACAGTAAATTGGGATGAGCATTTGTCATGCCCTAAGAGACAAGTATATATGCCATAGCCTATATTATGTACGATAACATGAACATGAAATAGTATTCCACCATCTGCAAAATGCTGCCAAGTGTTCTATCTTCAATGAACATTGGTAGCCTACATCAAAAATACATTTAACGATTGCACTACAGTATGTGAAATGTACTCAAAATGCGAAAATAACAATAGGGCTATCAAACATATTGGAAAGACAGAGCTCGAGTGGAAACACAAAAGTAGCCTACATATGTAACCAGCGAGACCAACGGCATTTTATACGCAAAAATACTTACATATCTGAAAAGGGAAACTCGCCTCCCTAATGCGTCTTCTATAGAGCTTGCGTAATACTAGACCGTTAAAACGAAAACTGCCGTTACGCTGGGCTGTAGTAAATTGTTCAAAGCACCGAAAAAGACATGGCATATACCGTTGCTAAGGTTATAATGTACTCTATTGGATAAAAAAGCAGACAATTAAACCAGAATGAACTGTAATGAATGAGACAGGCTTACAGGGCATGGGGGTATTACGCGTCGACATTTCAGATAGTGTAATAGCGGTATAAAGTGTTGTATATTTCTCAAACCGATTGTACCAGACAATAAATGACCACTGAATTTTGAAAGGAACATCTCGATGTGTAAAACCAATGGTAGGATTGTATATTTATTTCATATTTAGTAGCATATATTGCTAGTAGAATACATGGTAGAATGAGACAGTATTTTCACAGTTTATTTTGCATTTGGGTGAGCAGGGCTTTTCACGGCTTTTCTGGCATACGATCAGGCTATTGTTGGGTTTATCTCGTTGCTATGACGTTATTCTAATTTTATATGATGAATAAATATATTTATGAACTCAAACATAGACGCTATTGTCCACTATGTCACGCATGGGTAGGTATAGACTAGGTGGGGGGTTGCTTGTTAAATGGACTTGCTACTGGGAAATCGTGACACTTAGAAACTCCGTATTCAGCAGAAATCGTCACGAACCGTCTACCAATAAAGTTAAAACACAGAGTTTGTGATTTCCACTAATAGTTTGACTGCAGTAGCAACGAATGTCTCAGTTGAGCAAAAAGATCCCGCCGGCGTCACCTTCTACGCAAAGGAGTTAAATAGCAAGTAAACTTGCGCTGAACTGGGCGGGTTGGTCTTCAGATGGTCTGGCCAGGATAATTTTTGGCGTATTGCTATCTTGAGGCAGCAAAAAGCATTTGCACTAAAACCACCACCACAAACCTGGTCTGAAGTCATGTCACAGTTATTTTAACGGTACAATATTAAGATAGCAATATGCGTCTAACATGGGCGCGTGCACAACGTGCATACACCCTCCTCCTGTCTGTTACTCACACAGGGGTGCGCACTAAACATGCATAAAAATATCAAGATTAGCCAACAATGTGAAATTTTATTGTGTACATCAAAAAATGCATAATAATAAAAGGGTCCATCGGTCAAGGACCACATACCTGTCTCTCCGTGAAGGGCAATGCTGCCTTAAATTGCATTTATCCCACCAGATTTTAACAAAATTCTATCATCTCCTGGCAGCTGAGCTGGGGACAAATGCCTGCTGTCCCTATATGCACTCCTATATGCAATGAATACATTCAAGTCCCCATCACACCTGTCAGCCAAGAACAGGTAAAACAGGAGTTCACGGTGAAGTTTGGAATTCCTGGGGTTCTCCCCCAGCAGAGAACGCTGTTATATATGTGACACATAAGGGAGCCCACTCCATCAACATCCTGGCGATGCGCAATGCTACGTGTAAGGTTATGCACATATTCGCTAATTATCCTGGATCAAGCTATGACTCTGTTGGCCAATAGTTCCTGTAATCTTCCGAGGGGACAATCTTCTGTTAGGGTACAATGGCTATCCAATAAAAACTTTGCTGGTAACACCTATATCATGCCTAATGCACAAATTGACATTCAGTCAAAAACTCAAGACAACAGAGTGGACTGCAGAAATGTGCTTCAGATGTCTGGAACATTACAATACATGTAGGTAAATGGAATGGTTTTGACTGAAAAAATTTGGAAACTGTCCAGTGAAATTGGTATTTTTAGTGTTTCAAATAGATCTTGCCGGTCTGAGCGCTTGGTCTAAGCGCATGGCATAAAGTGCATTTAGGGCGTGTCCAAGTCCACTTTTGCTAGTTTGATGGCGTGATTTTTGAGCGCTAAGCACAGTGCAACGTGCAAATGGGCTGAACCTAGCCTCTTCTTTAATTATGGGTGTGTCTTGGACGTGACATGCAATAAACCAATCAAAATGTCATATCCCATTCTCTTTAAAAGTGTTATGGTCTGAGAAGGGACTGGACTCAAATGCACGACTCAGAGACAGAAATCCAAAATCCAGATAATTTATTGCGTTAGCAGGGGGGCAGAACGGGAGTGGGAGTTGGCAAGGGGCTGGATGATGGTGGAATCCTGGGCAGATGCAGCAGAGGAGGAATGGGATGCGGGAAACAGGGGCTGCGTGATTGGACAGCTGCAGGCTAGCGGACATGCAAAGCAGAACAAGGCATTAATGATAGCAAGCAGAACAAAACAGGCAGCGTAACACACTGGGCTAGGCAGACTTGAGGCAGCAAAAGCCAGGCAAGACAAGGCTAGAATTCCAAACACGAAGTGAGACAAGACGAGTTAATTCAACAACGAGACTAAACAACATTTAGCGAACTTGGCCACAACAACACTTAACGAACCGGCACAAGACAACGAATGTATGCGAGAGTGATTAACAGAGAAGAGAGCGCGAGGAATGCAAGTGGGGAAAGGAACGTGATAGGCGGAGGAAATGCGAGAGGGAACTAGTGACAACAAAAAGGGAAACCACGCCCAGCACAAGGAGGACAAACAGGAAATATGAAAACAAGACACGAAACGCGAGAACAGGGTAAAACACAACGGGGACGGGAAAGGAGAGTGTCACAAAAAGCCTGTTTTTCCACCTTGGCGGATTGCTTATATAATGGCGAAACAGACATACTCATGCGTATTTAGTGCGATCAAGGAATAGGCTATATGGATCAATAGTATGATCAATATTATTCGGACTAACCATTATGAGTTCCCAGTAATTCCCGACAGTGCTGTTATTTTACAAAATATATTTGGTTGAATTTCGTTAAAAGCACCTGCAACAGCTGAGAATAAGCTATCAATGGCTTCCGTCTCACCTTAGAAAACGCCAAATTAGCCTGCTTTTTTAACAAATTTCGTTTGATTATGCAATGAAACATTGTCAAACAGTTCCATGAGGATGTTCTCATGGAGTTCTTAAAGTTCAAGCTTCATCCGAAGTTCATTACCTGCATTCTAATATTGATTAATAACATAAATACCATTATTTTGCCTTAACAATGACACTAAATACAATAGAGCTGTCAGGCTGGCAACCCATAGGTTTACGCATATTTTATATAAGCCCATGTTTTTCTCCGTTTTGGGCTTCGATATTGATTGTTTGATTGTTTTATTTGTTTTGTATTTGTGTTATTTGCATTGTCTGGTGTGTTTTGTACCATTTGTGCTACTCGTCCGTTTTAACGTCTCTTTGCTGAGGCAGGGCTTATTCTTGCTGGCTCTTTCGTTACTTATCTCATAGAAGTATGGGACCGCAGATCTCTGCTCTAATTCGCCTGTAAAATGTTTCTCTCTCCTGGGAGATCGGGCGTTTACGCTTCTACTTAGTTACTTAGCTCGTAGAAGTATAGGGTAGCAGTTCTTTGTTCCATTTCGCCTTTGTTTGGTTTTCTTACTGAGAAACCTGGCGTTTTATCTTCTACTCATTTCCGTGTTACAGTGAGCCGGTTAGTAGCTTTGGTACGTCTGTTCCCTGTTTTGTCTCCTTCTCGTGGACTACATTCCCCTTTGTTGTGAGTCAGGGTTTTTTGTATGATATTGAGAGGCAGTGCATGCTATTTTCGATTAAGTTTGCGTTGGTCTTTTGTTACAGCTGTTCTGTTTCGTCCTTTTTACCTGTGGGACGATTTTTGTTCGGAACTGTAGTTATGTTCGTTCTCCAGGTATGTTTCTCCTTATATGGAGCTTGGGCGTTTTTGCTGACAGGTTTGCGTTTGACTGCGAGTCCCTGCGAGTAGCCTTGGAACGTTAGATCTCCGTTCCTTTTCGCCTCCTCGTATACTAATGCTTATTAGTTTTCAGTGTTTGTTGGCTGTGTGTTTTATGTGTACCTTTTATGCTACTCGCCTACTCTAACGCCTCATTACTGAGGCAGGGCATTTATTATTGCTGGCCTTTTAGTTACTTAGCTCGTAGAAGTATGGGGTAGCAGTTCTTTGTTCCCTTTCGCCTTGTTTGGTTTTCTTGCTGTGAAACCAGGCGTTTGTGCTGCTACTCATTCGCGTGTTACCGTGTGCCGGTTCGTAGCTTCGGTACGTTTGGTGTGTGTTGATTGTGCCATTATGCTACTCGCCTGTTCTTATGCGTCTCGTTACCGAGACAGGGCGCGTATTATTTCTGGCTACTGAGAAACCTGTCCTTGCGCTTCTACTTATTGGCGTGTGACAGTGAGCCGGTTAGTAGCGTCGGTAGGCTTGTTCGTTGTCTTGTCTCCTCCCTTAACTGCGGGGTTTCCCGCCTTAGTGGCCTTAGGGCTTAAAGAATCCCCTTGCTGCATTTGGCTCCTCCTACCTCACACGTCACGCCCCATTACATCTTATGGAAATGTGACCAACCTGTTTTACTGGTAGCGTAATGCTTTAAAACAATCCAATTTCCCAGGAAGACCTGTATAAGAAAAGTGCGATTTACAGCAGGGGAAACAGATATGCTCCTGCAGAGAATGGCATTAAAATTAACTGTGAATTAATTGTGTAACGTGCTGCAAATTTGTTTTCGTTTCTAATTAGACGCTTAGTTCTCTTTAAAATCGTTTTGTTCAGTTATGGAACAATAATAAGCTGAGACTATGGAAACCTTGTCACTGTAATTAAAAAAAAATATGAAGGACGTAGAATAATGTTCAAATTCAGTTAACATGGTGACATTTATGTCAGTTTTTTAACCGTAGGCTATCGAAAAAAAACGTATGCACAGCGAATCCGCCGTAGCCTAGGCCATTTGAAAAACAATAAAAGCAATACTGGACAAGGTTTTGAACTTTTTTCAGTCAAAACCATTCTATTTACTTACAGGCTGTATGCAGTAGGCCTAGAGAGCTGTGTTATAATGACATCTGAAGCGCATTTTCAGAACTCAAATGTCCGTCTATTGCAGTGCGCGTGTTTTCCATTGAATGACAATTTGCGCAATTCTGGTCATATTTAACACCAGCAGAACAGACACACTGCACTACCTGGTCATATTTAACACCAGCAGAACAGACGCACTGCACTCTACCTGGTCATATTAACACCAGCAGAACAGACGCACTGCACTACCTGGTCATATTTAACACCAGCAGAACAGACGCACTGCACTACCTGGTCATATGTAACACCAGCAGAACAGACACAGTGCACTACCTGACTATATGTGAACAGATCACTGTTATTAGGCTTCCTGTTATTAAAGTGAATCCACCTTCAGCTGTGTGCTTGCTTGCAGTGCTGTGGGACCACAGTTGAAACCAAAAGTAAAGAATGAGGATAACTCACTGTCCACTCTGAAAGACGTGTGTTATCTTTTACATCTTTACTTTTGGTGGTAGCTGTGCCAAACGTCCCACAGCATTACAAACTAACCCACTGTCCACTCTGAAAGATGGCAGCTGCACTTCTGGGATGGGATGGGAGGGTTAACCCAGAGAAAAGATCATAGAAAAGGTAGATGGGCCCTTAGCCCCAATTCAGAGAACTTACAGTATAAGAAAAGGGGCCATTTGGGTCAGAATTATGTACATCAGTAGAACTATCAGATTTCATTCCAGCAGGACGTCTAATTAATTTAGTTTAGTTTATTTATTCAGCACATAAAGTGCCAGTGCTAGGAGGGGAAAGGAAGCCCAACGGGCTTGTGCATAGTTCCCCTCACATCACAAACAAGAATTAAAAAAATAAGACAAATATCCTCAATACATAAAACAAAAACAAAAAAAAGAAAAGAAACAGGCAAGCCAAAAGATAAAAACATACAAAAACAAACAAACAAAACAAAACTCAATACAAATACATAGAAATAAAAACAAAATTAATGAAAAGGAAAGAAAAAAGCAAAAACAAAGAAAACAAAAGCACGCTCTGGAAACATATTAAGAAGAAAATAAAAGATCTGTCATATAGTGGAAATGATATAGCTCTTGAGATGTTTACTGAAAGCTGGTTGAGAAGATGTCGATCTCAGTGCCAGGCTCAACGTATTCCAGTATTTTGGTCCTCTGAAGTTGATATCGAATTGGTGGCTAGATGTACGACAGAAGGCTAAATGGAGATGATTACTATGTCTGGTTGGGTATGAATGGATGTCAGATGAGAAAATAAAGAAATTATGAAAGGTAACAGGGAGGTCTTGCTTACGAATTAAGGAATTTTAAAATGAATAAGCATGTTTGGAAATTATTTAGTTTGTCGATGGGTAATAGTGAATATTTCCTGAATAGTGGTGCAGATGGTTCGTGACTGTTGGATTGAGAAATAATTCTTAAGAACCTCTTCTGGATTATGAGTAATTTGTTAAGGTACGATGGATATGTAGCAGCCCAAACGATATTGCAATAATTGAGATGAGGAAAAATAAAGCTATAATACAGAGTTACATGAGCAGAAGGATGGATCAGAGAGAAGACCCTTCTCAGGATACCAAGCATCTTCATGGATCTCCTGCATACGTAGTCAATTTTATTTTTCCAGTTTAAACGTTCATCAATAATGATTCCTAAGAATTTAATGAATGGCACTTGGAGAATTTCATTACCGTTGACTAATATTTTGGATTCTTCATTAGAATAAGACTTGTTCTTGTTGCAAAAGATCATGTAGTTACATATCTTGATATTTAGAGTGAGCTTATTTATCTGAAACCATTTAGAGACAGTAGACAATTCATCATTCGCATAATCGATCAGAGACTTGAAGTCATCATGAACAGCTATAAGATTTGTATCATCGGCAAATAGTATAGGAAGAAAATGTTTACAGGTCAAAGCCAAATCATTAATGTAAATTAAAAATAATAAAGGGCCTAAGATGGAACCTTGGGGCACCCCAACAAGAATTTTTTACTTCATAGAGGAGCAACCATTAATTGAAACATATTGATCTCTATCCTCAAGGTAGTTAGTAAGCCACTTTAGAGCAACATCCTGTACTCCGTATTTATTGAGCTTAGAGATCAGAATTTCATGGTTGACGGTATCAAAAGCCTTGGTAAGATCCAAAAAGACACCAAGGGCAAATTTCTTTTTATCTAAGGCAAAAGAGATGTTATTAACAAGCTGCAACAGTGCTAGTTCAGTAGAATATTTTTTGCGGAAACCATATTGATCATTGTACAGGATGTCATTCTGGGCTAAGTGCTTTGAGATTCTTGTGTACACCAGTTTCTCCAAAATTTTGGAAAAGCAGGGTAGAATAGATATTGGACGGTAGTTACTTACTGTACGTCGCTTTGGATAAAAGCGTCTGCTAAATAAATGTAATGTAATGTAATGTAGTTGGTGAAGTTCTTAGTGTCACCAGATTTATGAATGGGAATAACTTTGGCAATTTTGAGGTCTTGAGGGATGATACCAGATTGGAGAGATAAACTAAATATATGGGTTAAGGGATCAACAAGACAATCAATGGTTTCCTTGATGAGGCTGCTTTTGATTCCATCATGGCCTGGGGCAGAGTTTTTTAATTTCATAATGATTTCATACACCTCTTTAGCACTGGGAGGGTCAAAGCTGCAGAGAGGAGGAAATTCACCATTAATTAAACTACAGGGGGTCTCATTTGAGTCCTTGATGTTAGATGCCAGAGAAGAGCCTATGTTAACGAAAAACTCATTAAAGCCATCAGCTATCTCTCGGATTATTGAGAGTCCCATCCTTGCCCAGCATCTCAACAGGTGCTTTGGTTGAATTTTTTTTACGATTTAATAACTGATTGATGATGCTCCATGTTGATTTAATGTCATTAGATGCTTGGGTAAATTTCTCTGCAAAGTAGATTTTTTTAGCCTTTCTTAATGATAGGGTAAATTTATTCTTGAATTTTTTGTAGGTTTCTACATTTTGAGAGGACGGGTTAGTAAAAGTTTTCCTATATAGTTTATTTTTCTTACGGGAGCATTTCTTTAGCTCATCTGTAATCCAAGGCTTCTCTTTGGTTGAAGTTTTCCTCCTTGCTGAAGTAAGCAAAGGAAAGCATTTATCAAAAACAGAATTGAAAAGCACTAAAAATGAATGATAGACTTCATTAACATCAAGGAGTTTAAGAACCTCATCCCATGAAACAAGACTAATCAAGGACTTAAAGGAGTCCACATTTTTTTGGGTGAATTTACGATAATTATTTTGCTCATGGACAGAGTTCTTACATTTGGAGTTAATCTTTCCATTGGTGTGAATTATTTGGAATACAGGGAAATGATCAGAGATGTCAGTGGTCAATATTCCTGAAGTAATTTCATGATCCAGGCAGTTGAATAAGATGTTGTCAATAAGTGAAACTGATGAATTTGTTATTCTGGTAGGTTTATGAATCAATGGGAAAAAATGGGTAGAGTAAAGTACGTTAAGAAAATCATCTGTGGTTGGCAATTCACTTTTGAGAAGATTAATGTTAAAGTCACCAAGTAGTACACATATTTTACGTTCTTTGGTTATCATTTCAAGAGTGGAATAGAGAGCATCAATAAAGGCAGTAAGGTCGGAGTCAGGTGGTCTGTAAATACAGCCAATTATAATGTCATTAATTATAATGTCATTAAGCCACGTCTCTGAGATAGCCACAACAGAAAAGGAATGCGATAAAGTTGATAAATATGCCGTTAAATGATCATAATTTTTAGGTAGACTTCGGACATTCAGGTGCAGGGTAGAAAAGCCATTAAAGCCAGAAAGATTACAGTGTAATTGGTTTTGTGACAAATTATTAAATTGATCTTCAGAGTAGTATTGACATGATAATTTGGCGTTCATTGAATTAACATAATTGGTATCAGGATTAAAGAATTCGTCATAAATGCCCTGATTGTCGTTATCCACATTAAATAGATCAAAGGCATGAGAGTCAGAAACCAAGGGAAACGACTCCCCAGCATTTATGGAGGGTAAATTACTGGTAGTCATGATGCATGATTCGTATGATTACATGATTACATTTACATACATACTGCATACACACGCACATATAGGCTACTCATACAAACTCGCACACAAACATGCACCCATACACGTTCGCTCGATCGCACTCACACAAAAAACGAGGTAAATGGCACAAACAACACAGAAAACCCAGAGATTGTTATCCGACATGTTTAGGAGAAATGATGAGATGGAAAATGAAACCGGAGAATGAGAGCAGGAGCAAAAAGGAGGGAGAGTGAACAAACGCTCACCAGCGCCAGCTGGGCGAATTGTAAAGAAAAAAGAAAGAGTCATTTCAAAAAAATAAAGTAAAGACATTACCAAAAAGAGAATCAAGGAAAAAAACGTCATTTCAAAAAATATAGAAGGTAATCCTACCATGATTGACTGGGTGGCTCACTTGGTGTCACTGGAATTTGTCCAAATCCTCCATATTTCTGATGACTAGAACTTTGGATTCTTCTGGTGGGCCGTCAAGTTTGATGAAGATTTTGCAGTTCGTGGTCCATGTAGAATGTATTTTCTTCTGGTTTCGCAGGAAGCGAGCCTTTCTGGCGATTTAGGAATTCTTTTTAGTCAGGTGATCGTTCAGATATACATTTGTTCCTTTCAGCCGTCTTCCTTGTTTCATCAGAGCAGTTTTCGATTTTCTATTTGCAAACCTTATTATTAGTGCTGGTTTGTGGGTTTTGAGTCTCCGCGGGAGGGGATGACATGCCTCGATGTTGTTGATGTCAAGCTCAATTCCCTTGGAGTGTAAAACAGCAGACACCTGTTCCTCCACAGAGATGGAGTCCTGCTCGGTGAGTTCCTCGCCTTTTTGTATTGACACTGCTCGGGCGTAAGACCGGGGTTTAATCTCTAGTCCAGAGACTATAATGTCATTCATCCTGGAGTATTGCTGTAAATCGGCAACCCGGTTCTCCAGCAGCACAATCCTTCTGTCCTTCTCTGAGTTTTGGAGCCTTAGTGCTTTGACTTCCTCCACTAAGCCCATGATAGTTTTCTGCTGGCGACTAACAGCAGAAACCTCCTCCGACAGAAATTCAAGTGCTTTTTTTATGTCATCGACTTCCTCAGGTGCAACCATGGGGTTCTTTTTCGGTGGCATGTCGAAAAGATGATGTTATTTGTTTAGCCAGCTGAGTAGCCAGCTAGCCAGCCACCCTCTTGGCCAGGTCGGCCGAGTTAGGAATCAATCCAGGCCGGGGTCGAAGCCGGAAAAAAACCTCCTTCAAGCAAACGCGATTAATCTAAAAACATTTTAAATATGAGCTCTCTTATAAGCTACACATCTTGATAAAAAAAGATGCTGCTACTTAGATGTGTTATAACCATAGAGCGTATAGAGTTCAGTTATATCCAGTGCGGATTAGAGCGAGCCACGTTACTAACACGGCTGTTCTGAGCGTCAACCTGCGGTCTCTCTTGTACTGTGCTTATATGAGTTTGTATATAAGCGTATTCACTGGGGTGTGCTACTGTGCTTATATGAGTTTGTATATAAGCGTATTCACTGGGGTGTGCTACTGTGCTTATATGAGTTTGTATATAAGCGTATTCACTGGGGTGTGCTACTGTGCTTATATGAGTTTGTATATAAGCGTATTCACTGGGGTGTGCTACTGTGCTTATATGAGTTTGTATATAAGCGTATTCACTGGGGTGTGCTACTGTGCTTATATGAGTTTGTATATAAGCGTATTCACTGGGGTGTGCTACTGTGCTTATACGAGTTTGTATATAAGCGTATTCACTGGGGTGTGCTACTGTGCTTATATGAGTTTGTATATAAGCGTATTCACTGGGGTGTGCTACTGTGCTTATATGAGTTTGTATATAAGCGTATTCACTGGGGTGTGCTACTGTGCTTATATGAGTTTGTATATAAGCGTATTCACTGGGGTGTGCTACTGTGCTTATATGAGTTTGTATATAAGCGTATTCACTGGGGTGTGCTACTGTGCTTATATGAGTTTGTATATAAGCGTATTCACTGGGATGTGCTACTGTGCTTATATGAGTTTGTATATAAGCGTATTCACTGGGGTGTGCTACTGTGCTTATATGAGTTTGTATATAAGCGTATTCACTGGGGTGTGCTACTGTGCTTATATGAGTTTGTATATAAGCGTATTCACTGGGGTGTGCTACTGTGCTTATATGAGTTTGTATATAAGTGTATTCACTGGGGTGTGCTACTTAGCTTATATGAGTTTGCATATAAGCGTATTGACCCCCCTCCTACAGGGACAGGGGTGCTGCATGGTAATTATACCCCCCCCCCCCCCCCCCCCCAGGAGAACTAGCAGCCCAGCTGACAGTAAATAAGGGACTTTGTAAGACTTGTGTGCCCTTATGATTGAATCTATCATTTCTGTATATGTTGCATGTCCTCCTGCAGGAGTCTACAGTGATGGTCCTTGTTGTTGTGATTTTCTACCCTACATACAGATTCCTTTAATTCAATTTCCTTCATCTTCTATTATAAACTTTTATCACATACATAAATATATATGAGTATGTGTATTACTTCCTGTTATGAAAGTGAATCCACCTTTATATGTGTGTTAGCTTGCAGTGCTGTGGGAAGTTTGTCACAGTTAAAACCAAAAGTAAAGAATCAGAGGATAACTCACTGGCCACTCTGAAAGATGTGTGTTATCTTTTACATCTTTACTTTTGGTGGTAGCTGTGTTAAACATCCTACAGCATTGCAAATTAACTCACTGTAGATGGGCACTTAGCCGCAATTCAGAGAACTTACAGTATAAGAAAAGTGCCCATTTGGGTCAGAATTACATCAGTAGAACTGTCAGAGTTCAGTCCAGCAGGACGTCTAATTCTCAGGTCCAAAGTGCTGCAGTTGGAGAGTGTAGCACAGACGTCTTCCTCAGAGCATCATCAACCTTAAAGTCCTCAATTTCACTCTTCATCACTGAAAACTATCATTGTTACATTTCAAATGTTACATATTTTATATATACATAATATTGTAATACTATAATATATTAACTCTTCTTTGCAGACTGAACAGCTGTGACCTCACAGAGAAGTCCTGTGAAATTGTGGCCTCAGCTCTCCAGTCATCAAACTCACCCCTGAGAGATCTGGACCTCAGCAACAATGACCTGGGAGATTCAGGAGTGAAGCTGCTCTGTGCTGCACTGATGAGTCCAAACTGTAAACTACAGAGACTGGGGTGAGTAGTGCTGTGCACTGTGTGACTTTAAATAAAATAGGTGATTATGGCTGTGTAAGGGTTGGAATTTTTGTCACAGGGAGGAAAACAATTTTACTGACCCCATTCATTTTCAAAAACTATAACCTGAATTTTTGTGTGAATACAGGTTTGCATAGAAGTGTATGGGGTGACTGGGGTGTATTGACTGGGGTGTGCAACTGTGCTTATATGAGTTTGTATATAAGCGTATTGACTGGGGTGTGCTACTGTGCTTATATGAGTTTGTATATAAGCGTATTGACTGGGGTGTGCTTCTGTGCTTATATGAGTTTGTATATAAGCGTATTCACTGGGGTGTGCTATTGTGCTTATATGAGTTTGTATACAAGCGTATTCACTGGGGTGTGCTACTGTGCTTATATGAGTTTGTATATAAGCGTATTCACTGGGGTGTGCTACTGTGCTTATATGAGTTTGTATATAAGCATATTCACTGGGGTGTGCTACTGTGCTTATATGAGTTTGTATATAAGTGTATTCACTGGGGTGTGCTACTGTGCTTATATGAGTTTGTATATAAGTGTATTCACTGGGGTGTGCTACTGTGCTTATATGAGTTTGTATATAAGCGTATTCACTGGGGTGTGCTACTGTGCTTATATGAGTTTGTATATAAGCGTATTCACTGGGGTGTGCTACTGTGCTTATATGAGTTTGTATATAAGCGTATTCACTGGGGTGTGCTACTGTGCTTATATGAGTTTGTATATAAGTGTATTCACTGGGGTGTGCTACTTAGCTTATATGACTTTGTATATAAGCGTATTCACTGGGGTGTGCTACTGTGCTTATATGAGTTTGTATATAAGCGTATTCACTGGGGTGTGCTACTGTGCTTATATGAGTTTGTATATAAGCGTATTCACTGGGGTGTGCTACTGTGCTTATATGAGTTTGTATATAAGCGTATTCACTGGGGTGTGCTACTGTGCTTATATGAGTTTGTATATAAGCGTATTCACTAGGGTGTGCTACTGTGCTTATATGAGTTTGTATATAAGTGTATTCACTGGGGTGTGCTTATATGAATAATGGGTGGCAAGACTCTCTACCAGAGACAGAGATTTTTATTTTAAAACCCCCTTTATTGGGACATTCTTCAAAAACAGAAATGACAGAATTTCAAGAGGAAAAAATATAAAAAACCCAACAAGCCCAAACAACCCCTGTCCCCCACCAGACCCAACCACCAAATCAGAGCATAAGAACTAAAGGTCCCATCCCATTGGGGTCCACTGAACACAAAACATTCCCCAGTCCCCACACCTCCATATAACATGCTAAATTGTCCACCAGTCTGTAATAGGCATGTTCAACCCTGAGGCGAGCAGCCAGCATCCCCAACATCATATTTTTGGGGTCCACATATTCTTGGGACTGTCAGAGTTCAGTCCAGCAGGACGTCTAATTCTCAGGTCCAAAGTGCTGCAGTTGGAGAGTGTAGCACAGACATCTTCCTCAGAGCATCGTCAACCTTAAAGGGTAGTTCCACCGAAAAATTGATTTGTAGGAAAAGGAGCTCTCCTGCTGATTAAAATGAGCTCGCAGCCAACTCTCTACCTGTAGTGAGATCAGAGATATAGCCCCAAACTCCTGCGCATGTACCAGGTACCTGCTTTACTGTGAACTACAACAGCCACGAGCGCTTATAGCAGGGGTGGGCAACTCCAGGCCTTGCGGGCCGGTGTGTATGCATGTTTTTACTGCCACTAGTTACCATGGCTCAGTCAGCTAATTAGTCATACACACAATCACGATTCACTCGTAAATTACAGAATGATAAAACGCTACAATACACGCATACCGGCACAAGAACTTTCAACAGCTGCTGTTCATATCGCGGATATGTAGATTAAAATATCAGATAATGTAAACGATTGGGCTAATTAAATAATTGCTAACTGGTGGCAGCAAAAACCTGCATACACACCGGCCCACGAGGCCTGGAGTTGCCCACCCCTGGCTTATAGTTTATGGGCGATGTCAGACAACAGGTTGCCACGCCCACTGAATAACGTTACCGGGGCGGAGGCCGAGGGGCTGGGCTGGGCATTTTACTGCTAGTCCTGCAGCGTCTCTTCCAGAATAGAGAGGCCACGTTACTCGCTGGTAAGTTAGCCACTAATGTTCCAGTTCTACTGAAAAAATACCACCCACCATTATCTAGAGTCTCCAGAAAAACCCGCATTTGCACCTTTCTTTAATGCCAAGAAGCCGTGGCTAACAACAGCTAACGCACAAGCCCAGAAAATTACGTTAACATTGCTGCTGCAATCGAATGCTAAAAGTGAAACCGTTCAATATGGTCAGCTCGCTAATGGTAGTCTACTTTTCATGGTCATGGATCATAATGTAATGTTAGTTGACATGGTTCCTTACCGGGGGATTTGATAAGGCAGATGAGATGTCATGGAATGATACCGGAGGTCCCTGAGTTGGATCATTTGTCCACTCTGTAACTGCATAAGGAGAGCACTTGAGTCCTGTTTGGTTTATTTTGCCAAAATATCTTTCGGAAACGTGTCAGTGTAATTTTCTGACATTATAATAAAATGACAAGGATGGCTAGCTTGATCTATGATGTGTCCTGACTCAGAACAGTGACAGACGCGGCATTGCTTTCCCCCTCGCTGGCTCCGCCTACGTGTCTATGTAACATACACACCCACTGACAGCACTGCAGTTTTTCAAAAATGCGGAAGAGGTAGAGGTATACGTCATTTTGACATATACCTCAACCAATATTTCATCTTTATCTGCGGATATTTCAGTACAGAAATGATTTTGGCCAGCCACAAAGAGAGACTTAATTAGTTGTGCCCTGATCTGTTAAATAAGGTTAATGTTGTTTTTCGGTGGAACTACCCTTTAAAATCCTCAATTTCACTCTTCATCACTGAACATCACTAACTCTTCTTTGCAGACTGAACAGCTGTGACCTCACAGAGAAGTCCTATGATATTGTGGCCTCAGCTCTCCAGTTATCAAACTCACCCCTGAGAGATCTGGACCTCAGCTACAATAACCCGGGAGATTCAGGAGTGAAGCTGCTCTGTGCTGGACTGATGAGTCCAAACTGTAAACTACAGAGACTGGGGTGAGTAGTGTTGTGTACTGTGTGACTTTAACTAAATAGAATGAGTGATTATGACTGTGTAAGAGTTAGAATTTTGTCTCAGAAAGGAACAAATTCAAACTTTCGGTATTTACAGAAAAAAAAAAAAACTATGACATACAATATGTCAAAAGAGTAAAAAATTAATTAATTAATAGTAACACCACAATAAAACCAATACAAAACTATGAAACCATCAAAACAGACCAGTAAAACAATAAAAACTTACAAGATCTATTTAAAAGCACACCTTGTAGCCTCCATCGTTATGCATAGCACAGATAGCTTCTTTTACACACCAGATTTACATAAAACTATCTTCTAATACACAGACTAAAAAACACAAACTCTATGTAGAGACGCTCTAAAACCATCCCGCTAAACATTAGCACTGGATCCATCGCCTGCCCCTCTTGGATCCTGTTCCTCCCAGTGATCCAAACTGCGAGCTTTGCCTGCCCAAACAAGAAATTGATCGAGGAGAGCCCATGTCTGTGCTTTACAGTGTACCCCGGACCCAGAATGAAAACCCCGAAGTCAAAAACCAACTCAAGCCTCCCACACAGGTCCCTCAACAAAGCAAACAAAGTGCAGGATCTATGTGTGCCAGGTGTCTTTTAGTGGCTATGACTCCATGAATAAGCCTCCACTGGAGATCTCCTGACTCTGTGTGCCAGGTGTCTATTAGTGGCTATGACTCCATGAATAAGCCTCCACTGGAGATCTCCTGACTCTGTGTGTGCCAGGTGTCTTTTAGTGGCTATGACTCCATGAATAAGCCTGCACTGGAGATCTCCTGACTCTATGTGTGCCAGGTGTCTTTTAGTGGCTATGACTCCATGAATAAGCCTCCACTGGAGATCTCCTGACTCTGTGTGCCGGGTGTCTTTTAGTGGCTATGACTCCATGAATAAGCCTCCACTGGAGATCACCTGACTCTGTGTGTGCCAGGTGTCTTTTAGTGGCTATGACTCCATGAATAAGCCTCCACTGGAGATCTCCAGACTCTATGTGCCGGGTGTCTTTTAGTGGCTATGACTCCATGAATAAGCCTCCACTGGAGATCTCCTGACTCTATGTGCCGGGTGTCTTTTAGTGGCTATGACTCCATGAATAAGCCTCCACTGGAGATCTCCTGACTCTATGTGTGCCAGGTGTCTTTTAGTGGCTATGACTCCATGAATAAGCCTCCACTGGAGATCTCCTGACTCTGTGTGCCGGGTGTCTTTTAGTGGCTATGACTCCATGAATAAGCCTCCACTGGAGATCACCTGACTCTGTGTGTGCCAGGTGTCTTTTAGTGGCTATGACTCCATGAATAAGCCTCCACTGGAGATCTCCTGACTCTATGTGTGCCAGGTGTGTTTTACAGGGCTCGAAATTAACTTTTTTACTTGGTAGCACTGGTGCTCCCAACTTCAAAAAGTTAGGAGCACCAGAAAAAATTTAGGAGCACCCACCAAAATGTAAGGAGCACCAACAATATATGTAATATATATTTATTTATTTTATTGATAAAAAACGACAATATAACAGTACGGTGAAAGTAGCCTTAAAAACGCATGGTAGGCCACCACTGGGGCTTTACGCAATATCCTGGGGCCAGGATTTAAAATTTGGTTGCAAACGCACTGTTCAGTGGCGGCTCCTGAGCTGGGGGGGGGGGGGGGGACTTCCCTTTAAACTGATTATGTGCTCTTCGTTCTCCGCACTCTTAATTCCGAAAATATTCATGGAAATTAAACGATCTTAAAGCTCAGATTTTGTTAGATAATTTTTTTTATTGCAGGTTGTGCTAAATAAAATAAAAAATCTAACAAAAGCTGAGCTTTAAGATCGTTTAATTTCCATGAATATTTTCGGAATTAAGAGTGCAGAGAACGAAGAGCACATGTATCCACAATTATAATGTTGACAATAATAATAATTATAATAATGTTGCACAATTTTGCGATGCAAGTTAAAATAATTGCATTACTTGCCTAATAGCGTAATTGAGGAGAACTGGCTACATTTGATGGCATTGAGTAATTGGTGAATTAAACGCTGATGTAGCCTATTGTTAATCAAGGAAACTGATTGAAAAATGATTAAGATCAATAATCAGTTTAAAGGTAAATTCTCCGCCCCCCCAATTTTCAGCTCAGGAAAAGTAGGCACCCTAGATTTTTTTAATAATTTTTTTTCTTGGATGTTTAGTTTTTGTCTTATGCATTAGTGTGTCAGCAGAAAAGAGCAAATTTTAGATTTCCAAACATTCTACAAAAAATTTATTGAACTATCTTCAGTGAAAAGAAGAATAACGAGTTCTGCAAGAGCTGAACTGTGGCGAGTTCTTTAAGATGCTTGGAACAACCTACCAGCTGATTTTCTTATAAAACTGAGAATTTATGCAGGTTTAAAGGCAAAGGGTGGTCACACCAAATATTGATTTGATTTAGTTTTTTACTGTTTACTGCTCTTTATAATCAAGTCATTATTTTTGAAAGCATCTTCACTTTACAGAATTTTTTTTACATGTGCCTATGACTTTAAGGGCAGAAGATTTTGAGCCTTTAAAAACTAATTTCCTGCATTTCTACACGACCTCGAAAGAAAAAGAAAAGAAAGAAAAACCTGGTTATTCTTGCTCATGAGAAGGCCAAGTACATCAGCTCTTCATATGGATGAAAGTACCTGGTTATTCTTTCTCATGAGAAGGCCAGTACATCGGCTCTTCATATGGATGAAAGTACCTGGTTATTCTTGCTCATGAGAAGGCCAGTACATCGGCTCTTCATATGGATGAAAGTACCTGGTTATTCTTGCTCATGAGAAGGCCAGTACATCGGCTCTTCATATGGATGAAAGGATGAAAGTACCTAGTTATTCTTGCTCATGAGAAGGCCAGTACATCGGCTCTTCATATGGATGAAAGTACGTGGTTATTCTTGCTCATGAGAAGGCCAGTACATCGGCTCTTCATATGGATGAAAGTACCTGGTTATTCTTGTTCATGAGAAGGCCAGTACATCGGCTCTTCATATGGATGAAAGTACGTGGTTATTCTTGCTCATGAGAAGGCCAGGACATCGCCTTTTGATACGGATGTAAGTACATGTTTTTTGCGGAATTTCCTCGTTCAACTTTGTGAAATCCCTGAAGTCCAGATGTGGCTCATATTGCAGTCTATAGGCACGTCATGGGGTAGAGCCAAGTAGTGAACTACAGCTGGTTTAAAATGAAATAAAATGATCTTATCCACTCGTGCACAGATTCGCCTACACTCTCAGTAATAGAGGTACAGTGGAGGTATGTTTTTATGCCTCCACGCCGGCGACAGCCGTGGCCGGAGGCATTTTGTTTTCGGGTTGTCCGTCCGTCCGTCCGTCCCATTCTCGTGAACGCCATATCTCAGGAATGCCTTGAGGGAAATTCTTCACATTTGGCCTAAACGTCCACTTTGACTCAAGGATGAACTGATTAGATTTTGGTGGTCAAAGGTCAAGGTCACTGTGATGTCACAAAAGACGTTTTTATTCTCGCAAACGCCATATCTCAGGAACGCCTTGAGGGAATTTTTTTCACATTTGGCCTAAATTTCCACTTGGACTCAATTGGACTCAATTCCTACGCTAATTATGACAAAATTTCACACAAATGTCTAATAGGATAAAATGATGAAGAGATGACATTTTAAATCCAGAAATTCAAAGGGTGACCTCACAAAAGACGTTATTGGCCATAACTCAAGAATTCCTATGCTAATTATGACAACATTTCACACAAATGTCTACTTGGACTCAAATACACTTCATACCTTTTAAATTAAATTCCTTCAAAGTCTTCACGACATATATTTTATGAGTCTGGACTGACATGGATGTAAACGGCAACTGGACTTGTTGGCGGAGGCATACAACCGCTAGGCGGTTATCTCTAGTTGTTCTTTAAGGTACAAATTTCCACAATGTGTCGAGAAAGTACAATATTGTTCTATTTGGGTACAAATAAGTTACTATGAGTTGGAAAGTTACAAATGAATGATGTATTGCTTGCTAGGGGTATAATTTTATGTACCTACAGGGTACCACCCCAGTGACAAACGCTTGTACCTTTTTAGGTACTATTCATACCTTTTTTTCTGAGCGTGTACCATGGTTTTAATTTTATATGAAAGCATCTCAAATCTCGCCTCTATAGGGCTTTGAAAAAAAATCTGTAGGGTGTGTAGAAATGCAGGAAATGAGTTTTAAAATGTTGAAATTTTTCTGGGGGACACTCAGACCCCCCGCTACTTTGTTCCCTCTTGTGCCCCACCAACATCTCTTGATGCCCCCCAATCAGAGCCGTCTAGAAACGGCCCTGCTATCAATAATAAATAAGTAAATTAATTAAATTAAACAAAATTTCAACATTATATAAAGGTTTACGTTTTCAGAGGACAACAACATGAGCTTTAACCGGCTGCTCATGAAGATATTCTGGGGGGAAGCCGAGTGGAGCGGGCTACAGTGTGTTGTGTAACGCTATGAGTTGAAACAGTAGCTATAATAACGTGCAGGGCTACAGTGCGTTGTGTAATGCTATGAGTTGAAACAGAAGCTATAATAACGTGCAGGGCTACAGTGTGTTGTGTAACGCTATGAGTTGAAACAGTAGCTATAATAACGTGCAGGGCTACAGTGTGTTGTGTAACGCTATGAGATGAAACAGTAGCTATAATAACGTGCAGGGCTACAGTGTGTTGTGTAACGCTATGAGTTGTAACAGTAGCTATAATAACGTGCAGGGCTACAGTGTGTTGTGTAACGCTATGAGATGAAACAGTAGCTATAATAACGTGCAGGGCTACAGTGTGTTGTGTAACGCTATGAGTTGTAACAGTAGCTATAATAACGTGCAGGGCTACAGTGCGTTGTGTAAGGCTATGAGTTGTAACAGTAGCTATAATAACGTGCAGGGCTACAGTGCGTTGTGTAAGGCTATGAGTTGTAACAGTAGCTATAATAACGTGCAGGGCTACAGTGTGTTGTGTAACGCTATGAGTTGAAACGGTACTATAATAACATGCAGGGTTTACAGTGCGTTGTGTAACGCTATGAGTTGAAACAGAAGCTATAATAACGTGCAGGGCTACAGTGCGTTGTGTAATGCTATGAGTTGAAACAGAAGCTATAATAACGTGCAGGGCTACAGTGCGTTGTGTAACGCTATGAGTTGAAACAGTAGCTATAATAACGTGCTGGGCTACAGTGTGTTGTGTAACGCTATGAGTTGAAACAGTAGCTATAATAACGTGCTGGGCTACAGTGTGTTGTGTAACGCTATGAGTTGAAACAGTAGCTATAATAACGTGCTGGGCTACAGTGCGTTGTGTAACGCTATGAGTTGAAACAGTAGCTATAATAACATGCTGGGCTACAGTGCGTTGTGTAACGCTATGAGTTGAAACAGTACTATAATAAAGTGCAGGGCTACAGTGCGTTGTGTAACGCTATGAGTTGAAACAGTAGTATAATAACGTGCAGGGTTTACAGTGCGTTGTGTAACGCTATGAGTTGAAACAGTACTATAATAACGTGCAGGGTTTACAGTGCGTTGTGTAACGCTATGAGTTGAAACAATACTATAATAACGTGCAAGGCTACAGTGCGTTGTGTAACGCTATGAGTTGTAACAGTAGCTATAATAATGTGCAGGGCTACAGTGTGTTGTGTAATGCTATGAGTTGAAACAGTAGCTATAATAACGTGCAGGGTTTGCAGTGCGTTGTGTAAGGCTATGAGTTGAAACGGTAGCGATAATAACATGCAGGGCTACAGTGCGTTGTGTAAGGCTATGAGTTGAAACGGTAGCGATAATAACATGCAGGGCTACAGTGCGTTGTGTAAGGCTATTAGTTGAAACAGTAGCGTTAATAACGTGCAGGGCTACAGTGCGTTGTGTAACGCTATGAGTTGAAACAGTAGCTATAATAACATGCAGGGCTACAGTGTGTTGTGTAATGCTATGAGTTGAAACAGTACTATAATAACGTGCAGGGTTTACAGTGTGTTGTGTAAGGCTATGAGTTGAAACAGTAGCTATAATAACATGCAGGGCTACAGTGCGTTGTGTAACGCTATGAGTTGAAACAGTAGCGATAATAACGTGCTACAGTGCGTTGTGTAACGCTATGAGTTGAAACAGTAGCGATAATAACGTGCTACAGTGCGTTGTGTAACGCTATGAGTTGAAACAGTAGCTATAATAACATGCAGGGCTACAGTGTGTTGTGTAATGCTATGAGTTGAAACGGTAGCGATAATAACGTGCAGGTGTTACGGACAGGACATTCTCCTTTAAGAGATTGCAAGATATATTCCCTTTAAGAGTGCCATGTGATCTCGCTAGTCCCTCAGAGCTTATTATTAGTATTTATTCTATTATTAATTATCTAGTTAAATTCCCCTCTATAATTATGAATTAGTGGGTTCATAAATTACTTCAGCTGGCTTGATGTGCAATATTGAATGTTTGAATGATTGATGTTGGGATGGTTTGACCCGTGACCTGGAAGTGGGGTGCGAAGAATGCTATTTCTCTGTGGGAGGTCTTGGCGAAGGGGTGGACAACAAAGGAAGACGGATCAGATCAGATCAACAGGTGCTGAGGTCTCAACTTTACCACAACGCTACCATCAGCCTTTCACCAGGCTCCAGTCAAAATAACGAGATTGCACAAATCAACGAGCTGAAACCGAAGTCGTGAACCTTTTAGAAAACCAAACTGAACCAGTGAGCTTGCTGGCTAACTGCACCGCACGCCAAGCTGAATACCATCGTCACTGAACGCAAGGGCTGGTCGGAGTTGAAACCGTAGCTATAATAACGTGCAGGGCTACAGTGTGTTGTGTAACGCTATGAGTTGAAACAGTAGCTTTAATAACGTGCAGGGCTACAGTGTGTTGTGTAACGCTATGAGTTGAAACAGTAGCTATAATAATGTGCAGGGCTACAGTTTGTTGTGTAACGCTATGAGTTGAAACAGTAGCGTTAATAACATGCATGTTCATTACTTTGGCGTTGTTTAGATGAATCAACATGTAATGGCACAAGTATATCTACATAATGTAGCGGAAGATATTACATTTTTTTTAGTCGTTGCCCAGTCTCTCAGTACAGAAGCCTGAGTGAGAGACCTGGAGTAAAACATGGGACTGATTATTGACGTTTTTCCGGTTAACGCATTTTGAGAGGGCGGATTACGTCCAGACTACATGCTGCCGAGCGATATTGGATGTTAGAAGTCGCATAGAATTGACTAGTGTAACCGAAGCCTTAGACTTTTGTGGATTAGTGGGAATACTTTATGAACCTAATTTACACAACCTCTCCCTGTTTTGGTGTGTGCTTCCCAGGATCAGCATGAGCAAATAGGAAATTACAATCAGCAGTGCATTTCAATTGTGTGTGTGTGTGTGTGTGTGTGTGTGGTCTCTCCACAGGCTGGGTTGGTGTAATCTCACAGAGGGCTGCTGTGATGTTCTGGCCTCAGTCCTGCGTTCTCCTCACTCAGAGCTGAGAGATCTGGAGCTCAGAGACAATGAGCTGCAGGATTCAGGAGTGACAGCGCTCTCTGCTGGACTGGAGGACCTACGCTGTAAACTGCAGACACTGGGGTGAGTACAAACACAAACCCCTTCAATCAAAAAGGGCTCCAATGTAACTAAATATAACTCTAATATGAAAACAGACAAAAGAGTTCTGTACACTCCACAGAACTAAGAGCATGTTCCTCTTCCTCCTCTTGGTAGAATAAGACACTACGCCACATTTTAAAGGTCAAATTGATGTCACATTAAATTTTTAAAATATTTTTGTATAACACACTGCTATGTGTTTGATATACACAGCCTTGTTATTTTATATTGAGCTGTAGAAGGTGTGTAACATACTGCTATGTGTTTGATACACACATCCTTGTTATTATTTTATATTCAGCTATATAAGGTGTGTAACACACTGCTATGTATTTTACACACACAACCCCGTTACCTTATGTTAATATGCTGTAAAGTGTGTGTGTCCTTCTCTCTGTAGGCTGTCAGGCTGTAGAGTCACACACACAGGCTGTGATTCTCTGGCTTCAGCTCTGTGTTCAAACCCCTCACACCTGAGGGAGCTGGACCTGAGATACAATCACCCAGGGAGACTCAGGAGTGAGAGCGCTGTCTGCTGCTAAACTGGACACACTCACACTGCTGTAAGTACAGAGAGTTTCCACACTGTACCTCACACACACACACACACACACACACACACACACACACACACACACAACACCACACACACACACACACACACACACACACTCACACTGCTGTAAGTACAGAGAGTTTCCACACTGTACCTCACACACACACACACACACACACACACTCACACTGCTGTAAGTACAGAGAGTTTACACGATGTACCTCACACACACACACACACACACACACACACACACACACACACACACACACTCACACTGCTGTAAGTACAGTGTGAGGTACAGAGTTTCCACACTGTACCTCACACACACACACACACACACACACACACTCACACTGCTGTAAGTACAGAGTTTCCACGCTGCTCCTCACACACACACACACACACACACACACACACACACACACACACACACACACACACACACACACGCTGCTGTAAGGACAGAGTTTCCACACTACCTCACACACACACACACACACACACACACACACACACTGCTGTAAGTACAGAGTTTTCCACGCTGCTCCTCACACACACACACACACACACACACACACACACACACACACACACACACGCTGCTGTAAGGACAGAGTTTCCACACTGTACCTCACACACACACACACACACACACACACACACACACACACACACACGCTGCTGTAAGGACAGAGTTTCCACACTGCACCTCACACACACACACACACACACACTGCTGTAAGGACAGAGAGTTTCCACACTAAACCTCTCTCACACACACGCACACACACACACACACACACACACACACACACACAGTCTCTCTCTACATGCTCTCTCACTCTTTCTCTCTCTCTCCCTCTCTCCCTCTCTCTCTCTGTTCTGCTGTTCCTACAGTGTGGACCATGGAGGAGAGAGAACAGGACCAAACCAGGACCCAGGAAATGTGAGTGTGTATCGACACAGAACACTTTCCATAGATACACACTCTGTGTGCGTGTGCGTGTGCGTGTGTGCGTGTGCGCGTGTGCGCGTGTGCGCGTGTGCGTGCGTGTGTCATAGAGACTTTACATAAAAGTGTCTCTTACACACATACAGACACACAAACAGAAACACACATGTACACAAACACACACAGGTAAGCTCTTTCTCTCTCACACACATAATGAGGTGAATATTAATAATTATATTAATCTCATTAATGTCTCTGGTGTGCAGACGGCTGTCGGTTCACACTGGATCCAAACACAGCGCACAGAGGGCTGTCTCTGTCTGAGGGGAACAGGAAGGTGACACACACACGGGGGAGAGAGGAGCCATATCCTGATCATCCAGAGAGATTTGAGTATGAGCCCCAGGTTGTGTGCAGAGAGAGTGTGTGTGAGCGCTGTTACTGGGAGGCTGAGTGCAGTGTGTATCAGTGGGGGGGGGGGGGACGGGGAGGGGTTTCTATAGCAATGACATATAAAGCACAGAATCAAGCAGTGGAGCAACATGCTGCGTTTGGATGGAATAAAACCTCCTGGAGTCTGCAGTGTGGTGATTATGATGATGATAATCAGAGTTACTCTGTCTGGCACAATCACCACCGCACACCCATACCTGCCCCCCCCTCCCCCTACCACAGAGCAGGAGCAGGTACTGATGGTGAAGGAGTGTGTGTGTACAGGGTAGGAGTGTGTGTGGACCGTCCGGCCGGCACTCTGTCCTTCTACAGCGTCTCTGACTCTGACACACTGACCCTCCTGCACACAGTCCACACACACTTCACTGAACACACACCCCTCTGTGCTGGGTTTAATGTGTATGAATCCTCAGTGTCCCTCTGCCAACTGGAGTAGAGTCACACACACACACGTACATACTCTCTCACACACACACACACACACACACACACACACACACACACACACACACACACACACAAATGCACTAACATACATAGTCTCTCACACACACACTCACATGCACAAACGTACATACTCTCACTCACTCACACTCACTCACTCACACACACACACACACACACACACACACACACACACACACACACACACACACACACACACACACACACACACACACACACACTAACACTAACATACATAGATACTCTCTCACACACACACACCCCTCTGTGCTGGATTTTATGTGTATAAATCCTCAGTGTCCCTCTGCCAACTGGAGTAGAGTCACACACACACACACACACACACACACACACATTAACATACATGGATACTCTCTCTCACACACAAGCACATACACACACACACACACTTCACTAAACAAACACCCCTCTCTGCTGGATTTTATGTGTGTGCCTCCTCAGTGTCCCTCTGCCAACTGGAGTAGAGTCTCACACACACACACACACACACACACACACACACACACACACACACACAAAAATGCACTAACATACATAGTCTTTCACACACACACACTCACATGCACAAACGTACATACTCTCACACACACAGACACTCACTCTTACACACACTCTCTCATACACACTCACACCCACAGACACACACTCTTACACACACTCAGACCTACAGACACACGCACTCACACACACACATTTACACACATTCGCATGTACACACAAACTTCCTTGGCCAATACCTTACCATGACCAAAATATAAAAATATAACCCAGCCTTTATACAACCGCAGTTTGAGCTGTACCCAATATTAACCTCAGTACAGATTAAACCCTGTATATAAGAATAAGATATTTTAGCAGGTTCAGGTTAATCTAATTATGATTTAATGATTTATGTTTTTACATTTTAATAAAATGATATTGTAAATGTCTAAGGTGTCTTTGTGTACGTATGATGATTAACACATGAATATAACATATTAAGAGTGTGATACTGGTCATAGATGGCAGGGTAAAATGCTTTTGATGTAATAATTCTGTCTTCTTGATCTGCATCTTTGTATGAAAGAAATCAGTGGCAAACTCCTCTATTTACCTGCATTTTATTAGTTTTTATTTTTCCAATGTGCAAAGTTCTGTGGGCAAATGCAGCTGATGGGGAGAATTCAGACTGATCACTACAGTGCATTTATTTCCTTTCATTACTCTAAACATTAATGGATTCAGTTTCCTTATTTAGTGTGTCATGTTTATTTAGTTTGAACCTGTTGCTGTGATTTTCTATATTTACGGACAATGATCTTCACTGATTAAACCTGAGTTCTAAAAATATTGAATGTTTTGCTGTTATGATTTACTATTGTGTGATGTATTGAACTCCTGTGACATAGTAGCACTTATTTCATATTCTGTATGGGATTATGTATGGGCTCAATATGAGTAGATTTCAATTTTCAATTTCAATTTGATTTATATAGCGCTTTTCACAGATGACTGTCACAAAGACGCTTTACAGAACAGAAAGGGGAAATGGGAAATGCCAGCTCTAAGCCAGCTCTAAGCCCCCAGATAGCAGAGGTAAAAACTCTAGTAGGAGAGAAAAACCCTCATACTGTGGCGAGAAAAAACTCCCCGATGGGAAGAAATCTCGAGAGGAACCCGGCTATTGGGGGGATGCCCATCCTCCACTGGCCTATGGGTTGATTATGTCATAGGGAGGTATTCTATTCAGATGACTCCATCATGTAGAGATCAGCAGTGGCAGGTGGGGGGCGCCTAGCTGGTCTTGGGCTGGAGCTCCGGGCCAGGAGGGGGGCGGGGGAAGGGAAACTTGGGCTAGAGCTCCAGGCAGGTGCCCAGAGCAGGGAAGAGGAAAAAAGAAAAAACATTGTTAGGGGGTTCAGATGGTAGCAGAACAAGCGCAGCAGGAGAGACAGAGGTGTCTGCTGCGATAAGGAAACCCCGGCAGAATAAGGCTATGGCAGCATAGCTAAGGGCTAAACAGAGGCAGGGGCCAATACAGCCATGAGGGCAGGCTTGAGACGGTCACCACTAGACCATGACCGGTCGAGCTTAACACAACACTACCAATAATGATCCAGTGACAGCACTGACCGCTCAGTCCACCAGCGACTCTATAGCTAATGCCAGCCACCCACTCCTGCCCCTCAACTATAGGACAGACTAAAAAGATGGGTTTTAAGCCTGGCTTTAAATAGACTGACAGTGTCTGCACCCCGAACATGAGCAGGAAATTTGTTCCATAGGAGAGGAGCACGATAGGAAAAGGCTCTACCACCTATGGTACTTTTAGCTATTTTAGGAATAACAAGGAGGCCTGCGCCCTGCGAACGGAGCGTTCGTGAGGGATTATAAGGGAAAAGTAAATCCATTAAATATAAGGGGGCAAGCCCATGTAAGGCTTTAAAGGTAAGTAATAGAATCTTATAGTCTATTCGAAATTTGACTGGCAACCAGTGAAGTGAAGCTAACACTGGGCTGATGTGTTCAAATCGTGTAGTTCTCGTGAGAATACGAGCTGCTGTATTTTGAATTAACTGAAGCCCTTTCAGAGAGGAATGTGTACATCCAGACAAAAGAGCATTACAATAATCTAATCTAGAAGTAACAAAAGCATGGACTAGCTTTTCAGCATCATGTAGGGACAGTATTTTTCAAATTTTTGAGATATTCCTCAAGTGATAGAAAGCAACCCTAGAGATGTCTTTAATGTGTGTATCAAATACTAGATCTGGATCAAACGTAACACCAAGATCTTTAATGACAGCACTTGAGGTGATTGAAATTCCATCAATGTTAGGCATATAGCCAGATAGTTTGCATCTCAGGGACTTGGGCCCCACCACCATTACCTCTGTCTTATCAGAGTTTAGCAAGAGAAAGTTATGGGTCATCCATTCCTTTATATCTATAAGACAAGCTTCCATTTTTGACAGCAGGACAATTTCATCAGGCTTGACTGATAGATACAGCTGGGTGTCATCTGCATAGCAGTGGAAGTTAATGCCATGTTTACGAATGATTTGTCCCAGGGGAAGCATGTATAGAGAGAAGAGCAAAGGCCCAAGGACAGATCCTTGTGGTACTCCATATCTAACCCTAGATTTATAGGAGGAGTCATTGTTAAGATGCACAAATTGATATCGGTCTGATAAGTATGATCTAAACCAGGAAAGAGCCAGTCCACGGAGGCCAACAATATTTTCGAGCCTATCCAGAAGGATGAGGTGATCAACTGTGTCAAATGCTGCACTTAAATCCAGAAGCATGAGTACAGAGATATAGCCACTATCAGAAGCAAGGAGTAGGTCATTGAATACTTTGACTAGGGCTGTGACTTCAGTGCTATGAGAGGGTCGAAAACCAGATTGAAAAACTTCCAATATTTGATTAGGGTGCAAAAATGACCAGAGTTGTTTTGAAATGGCCTTTTCTATTATTTTAGAGAGGAACGGAAGGTTTGAGATAGGCCTATAGTTAGACAAGTCGTTCATATCCAAGTTTGGCTTCTTAAGAAGGGGTTTGATGACTGCAAGTTTGAGAGTCAGTGGTATATGTCCAGAGGCTAAAGAAGCATTAACAATATGCAACAGTGGTGTTCCAATCACTGGCAGTAGCTCCTTCAGTAGCTTCGTAGGGATAGGGTCTAGAAGACAGGTAGAAGATTTTGAAGAATTTACTATAGTATTAAATTCAGTGAGATCTATTGGAGCAAAGGAGTTCAGATAGGCCACCCGTCCATCTGAAGATTCTGCATCCAGGTGTTGAGTGGACGGAGGGGCAGACCCTGTATGAGGGGTGGTAGAAGAACTTTGAATCTTGTCCCTGATTTTTATTATTTTGTCATCAAAGAAATTCATAAAGTCATTACTATTAAATGGGATTGAAACACAGGGATCAGCATGATTCTTAGTCAGTCGGGCAACTGTGTTAAACAGGTGCCTAGGATTGTTTCTATTTTCATCTATCAAAATAGAGAAATATAAGGAACGCGCTGTGATAAGGGCATGTTTATAATAGAGAAGGCTGTCTTTCCAGGCATGGAGGAAAACATGCAATTTAGAGGAACGCCATTTGCGCTCAAGTTGGCGTGAAGCTTGTTTGAGAGCACGAGTATGGTCATTGTACCAGGGAGCTAATTTCTTATTGCAGACTTTCCTCTTTTTAAGAGGTGCGATAGTATCCAGGGTTCTACTACGTTATTAATGTTGTCAGTCAGCTGATCAATTGAGTTTATGTCTGCATTTGTATACGCATTTTGGCTGGATCCAAGAAAATCCCCACAGTGCACAAATGAGCCTGGGAGCTCATTAATAAAATCATTTGCAGATCTGGAGGAGAGCTTACGACTAAAGTAGAATGTAGTATCTGATGGCACATGACAGACTTGTGAAAGGTGAAAGGTAATTAAGTAATGGTCTGATAACACAGGATTTTTAGGCATGACTGTTATGTTTGCTATTTCTGTATTATACGTTAAGACCAGATCAAGAGTATGGTTATGAGAATGGGTGGACTGATGTATATGTTGATTAAAGCCAATGGGTTCAATAATTGACAAGAATGCAGATCTGAGAGGATCACCTTCACTATCCATGTGAATATTAAAATCACCTACAATTACTATTTTATCTGAATGAATAACCAGGCTAGAAAGGAAGATCAGGATGGGGCTAAAATCTGCACAGTTGAAGCAATGATGTTCATCTACAGCAGTGTAAATTAAATCCAGTATAAGAAACAGAACAAGTTATGCAGTATCTGCTGAGTTGTTGCTTCTGTTCCTGGACTGTAACCACAATTCCATACATTTTGAAAAGTCACTACTTGTCTATTGAGCAGGTATGTTTGGTTTCTCTCAAAGAAATGGCTTTTCCTGTAGGTTTGAACCTGGATCTGCTGCACATCAGTGGAATGGATTAGAACACTAAGGCAGAAGTGCGGTTTGCATGACATCCAGTGTAGCGAGCGAGCTTTGGAAATATAATACTTAAAATAATATGGCGAGTAGAATAGGCGGTATTAAAATCATATCACTAATTGAATCTTGGCTGGTTCATGTGACTTGTGTGAAAGGGGTGTGGTCTCACCTGCTTGGAAGAGGCAAGTGATTAAATGAGCTGATTACACACACCTGGGCTAGAACACTGGAGAGTGAGTGACATGCCTGTGAGGATAGTGTGTCGGGCTAGAACCCATTTTCACATAATAGCAGAGCTGAATACATTCCTCTTTTTATATTTTTATTATATTGTTTCCTCCAAAAACTTTAACAAAACATTTCAAGGAGTTTAGCCAAATGCTCTGCCCATGTTTATCCTTGTCTGGGACAGTGTCAGTTTCCACCATGCGTTGGTTGTACAAGACTGGTTTACAGCACGTCCAGAGTAAACCATTTTATTCTTTTCATAAGTTTATGGCACCCCCTAAATGACAGTTCCGCTGTTTTACCACTAGAGGGCAGAAAGCAGCAGCCTGCTTCACTCGTCCATGTTAGAATGTGAGAGAGGATCTTCAGTGAGAAACATGCTGTCCCGACAGTCTTTTGTGTGGCAATAGGCTTGTTCCCAGGAGCATTATGGGACCGTTGTGCCAAAAAAAAGCATTCGATTAATCCATGTGAAGAATGTAAAAGTGTTGCTTTGCCCTCCTCAAATCCTCCTTTCTGTGCCTTGATCACAAACCTTCCCTGGATTACAGTGGGGAGAGGAACATGTCGTCTGTCACCTCAGTTAAACTCACATGAAAAAGAACAGAAAACAGAAGGATAAGGGCCAAAAAAAATAAAGGAGAAATAAAACCTGAGAGTGCTGCTATTGCAGTTTTGAGATGGTAAACTGAGAGATAAAGGTCAATTTCTCCAAAAAGGAGAAGTACCTGCTTTATTTCTGCTTGATATAATATATAGACATTTATTATTCATTGGCAGGATAAGCCCCTTGAGATGTCACATCTCGTTTACAATACACAAGAGTTAGACTTCAATAACCAGTCAACAGTTTGGGTGGTACATCATCAAAACAATATATATATATATACTGTATATATATATATATATATATATATATACATATACATACAAATAATAATAGTAAGGGACACAAAGAATTAAAAACATGAGCAATTGGTTTTCCGATATGAAAATAAAGTAGTTTTAAACAAACCAAAATAAGTAATAGATCGCAAATAAGGTAAATTATTTCAATCAGGTGGAGCCTTAAATGATAATGCTGTCTCTGTAGATATTTTATTTAACCTGCTTTCATTTATTTTCATGAATCTGTTTTTTTTTAATCTTATGTTGTGAAAAATATGTTTGCCTTGTTTTATCTCACTTTTCTGTTTTTAATAGCTTTTCTATAGTTTGTAGAGGAGAGGAGACAGTGGAGAAATAAAGATGGCGGCCATATTCATACTCTCCATTTGCTGACTGTGATTCAACCAACACACTGCTGTGACTCAGTTTAAATAAATGTCAGACTGGCCACAGGAGCCTGTTTTTCCGTACGCGGAAATAAATCTAAGAAAAAATACGCCTCGCCTCATCTGTGGAGACCCCACAGGGAAATGAACAGAAACGTGGAACCTGCTCACGTTCGCTCTAAAGCACCTTTAGGATGCGCTAAATTCTGATGTGCGCGCATCAGAGACTGAAACCAAAGCCTGCTGATTCGATACTGTGAAGAATGCCCAACGGTACGTTTGATACTCCCAACACGCAGTGCGCAGCGTTTACACAGCCAGTTTCATTGGGCGATATGAGCCAGTGTGAGGAAGGTGTTTGTGATGCCTTGGGCGGGGACCGAATCTGGTCCTGGTCCAAATGTGGGCTGATTCAGGAGCTGTAGGCCCCTGGGGTGTGGCTCCGGCCCGCCTTTCTCAGACGCTGTCTCTTTAAATCCAGCATAGGCTCAATTAAGGATTTCATACTGTCCCATATGGATGTGGGATTTAAAAATGGGTCCAATTATGGGCTCCAATATCTATACCAACTCATCAGAGATGGAAGCCTTAAGTCATTCAATCAATGAAAAGAGAAATTTCACCTCCCCAGGACAGATTGATTTACATATTTACAATTGAGACATTTTTTTAGCAACACATACGGAGTGGGGTAAAGTTGTAAAACCCACTATAGTGCAGCAATACCTGATGCATTTACAAATGTGAAATGTAGACATAAAGGTAATCTCTAGTTTATATCAGAAGTTTTTATGTATGAATCCAACTAATTCATTACAGAGAAAAGAGAGATGGGAGGCTGAGGTACAGCAGGAACATCAGTTGCTAATTCATTACTGATAAGAGAGAGATGGGGGGCTGAGGTACAGCAGGAACATCAGTTGCTAATTCATTACAGATAAGAGAGAGATGGGAGGCTGAGGTACAGCAGGAACATCAGTTGCTAATTCATTACAGATAAGAGAGAGCTGGGGGGCTGAGGTACAGCAGGAACATCAGTTGCTAATTAATTACAGATAAGAGAGAGCTGAGAGGCTGAGGTACAGCAGGAACATCAGTTGCTAATTAATTACAGATAAGAGAGATGGGAGGCTGAGGTACAGCAGGAACATCAGTTGCTAATTCATTACAGATAAGAGAGAGATGGGAGGCTGAGGTACAGCAGGAACATCAGTTGCTAATTCATTACAGATAAGAGAGAGATGGAAGGCTGAGGTACAGCAGGAAGAAAATCAGCCCCAGATCAAGGGGTGTCCGGATATTTTTGGCCATATAGTGTTTCGTCATGATATCCCAAAGGACCCAAGGGTAGCCATATTAGGGGTAATACCGGAAGGTTTAGAGGAGAGGTCTACAAATTATTTATTACAGATCTTGCTAATAGCAGCCCTGAAGTGTGTTACAATCAATTGGCTAAAACCTGACCCTCCCACATACAATCTTTGGATTCAAATAGTTTGGGAACTCTGAAATGGAGCAAATAACACACTCGCTGAGGCTTCCTTAAGAGGTGGGAACCGGTAATGGGCCTGCTAATACAGTGAAGATACTTCATTAATATGCACCCTCCCATCTGTCCCTGATATACCCACTTTCCCTCCCTCTCTCCCCCACTTTCCATCATAACTCCTGCGCTGCCTTTGGTTACTGCTCTCACCTCATTATTCTCCCTGGTTTAGCTTTTAATCCCCCTTTAAAAAAAATCTTATTATTATTTTTTATATTTAATTATTGATTTTTTAATTATTATTACTTAATTAAAAAAAGAAAAAAGAAGCCCACTGAGAGAGGAGATCATGTCTGACACAGAGGAGGATGTTCAGGCACCCCACTGAGAGAGGAGACCATGTCTGACACGGAGGAGAATGTTCAGGCATTTGTGGAGGCTGTGGTGACAAGCAGACCCATATCAGCACACAGACTGGATGAGGTCAGAGAGGCTATACGTAATGACGCAGACCTCCAGATGGTCATCAGTTTCATCAGGAACGGCTGGCCACGGAGAACGGCACAGCTACCGTCACTGCAAGGATTCTACCCGGAGAACGGCACAGCTACCGTCACTGCAAGGATTCTACACGGAGAACGGCACAGCTACCTTCACTGCAAGGATTCTACATGGAGAACGGCACAGCTACCGTCACTGCAAGGATTCTACACGGAGAATGGCACAGCTACCGTCACTGCAAGGATTCTACACGGAGAACGGCACAGCTACCGTCACTGCAAGGATTCTACACGGAGAACGGCACAGCTACCGTCACTGCAAGGATTCTACACGGAGAACAGCACAGCTACCGTCACTGCAAGGATTCTACACGGTGAGAGCACATCTATCCGAGTCGGATGGCCTCGTACTGCACCAAGACAGGATTGTTATCCTAGCCACACAAAGAGCAGAAATACTGCTACAGATTCACAAGGGTCACCAGGGGCTGACAAAGTGCAGAGAAAGAGCCAGAATGTCAGTCTGTTGGCCGGCCATAACTACAGACATTGCAAAGACAGTAATGACATGTAAAGTCTGTGTGGAGCACAGACTAGCACAGAAAAGAGAGCCACTCAAAACTACCCCCTTACCTAAGGGTCCATGGCAAAAGGTCTCAGCCAACCTGTGTGAGCTTGAGGGCAGAAAATACCTCATTGTAGTGAAGTACTATTCCAGAGACATTGGGTATGTTTACATGCACACTAATACTCCGATCTGAATCCGGTTATGGCAATACTCTGGTTACTGAAATGGTCATGTAAACACCTTTATCCGATAATGTAAGGTCATAATCCGTGTTTTTGAAACCCGATTAACACCCCTGGTTTTTTGGCCAAACTTTCGATTTTTTGGGGCATGTAAACACCTTTCTCCGGTTTCTTTCTGCTTTTCAAAACTACGCATGTCAGGCAGAAGAGGCGGTGTAACGTCAAAATTATTCCACCCACCAACATCTCACTTCCAGAATTTTATTATTAAATTAGCATTTCACCGGTGAAAATATATTGTTCAGTGTTACGTGCATGTGTTTGTACTAGCTAGTTTGTGGCTAGCACATTAAATAACTGAAATAATCGGGAAATTGGCCAGATTTAGAGATCGGTAAAGCTAGCTAGTACAATAATATAAATCAACCACTACTAGCAATTAGCTATAAATAACTAGCTATAATAATTACTAGCTAGCTATAATAATAATAATAATAATAGCCTACTTACGTAAATTTTTGACGGGCGGATCATTTTTGTCCTTACAACGGGAAGTTAGTAGCCTAGGCCTAGCTACGTTTTCCACAGACTCGATTATGGAGAGAATCATGTAAACGCGGCTTTTGGAGTAATCACATTTCTTATGTCCATGTGAACGCGATAAAGCCCACCTATCTGCTACCACAAGTCATCACACTAAAGACTATGTACATGAGATGGGCCATTCCCCACAATGCAATGCAGTTTACATCAGCTGAGTTCCAGGACTTGAGACAGCAGTATGGTTTTACCCATATCCCCTGAAGTCCCTATTACCCTCAGGCTAACGGGGATGCAGAGAGAGCTGTCCAAACGGCCGAGCGGATTCTCAACCAACCAGATCCTCATCTTGCTCTGATGTGTTACCGTGCAACTCCTGTCGGTGCAACCGGAGCAAGTCCAGCGCAGCTCATGACTGGACGCCAGATCCCAACGACACTCCCTACGCTGGACGAGAAGCTGCAGCCTAAGCACATCAGCCATGAACAAGTGCTAGAGAAGGACAGGAAAGCAAAGCCTAAGCACATCAGCCATGAACAAGCCCTAGAGAAGTACAGGAAAGCAACGCCTAAGCACATCAGTCATGAACAAGCGCTAGAGAAGGACAGGAAAGCAAAGCTTAAGCACATCAGTCATGAACAAGTGCTAGAGAAGGACAGGAAAGCAACGCCTAAGCACATCAGCCATGAACAAGTCCTAGAGAAGGACAGGAAAGCAAAGCCTAAGCACATCAGCCATGAACAAGCCCTAGAGAAGTACAGGAAAGCAACGCCTAAGCACATCAGTCATGAACAAGTGCTAGAGAAGGACAGGAAAGCAAAGCTTAAGCACATCAGCCATGGACAAGTGCTAGAGAAGAACAGGAAAGCAAAGCCTAAGCTCATCAGCCATGAACAAGCCCTAGAGAAGGACAGGAAAGCAACGCCTAAGCACATCAGCCATGAACAAGTGCTAGAGAAGGACAGGAAAGCAAAGCTTAAGCACATCAGTCATGAACAAGTGCTAGAGAAGGACAGGAAAGCAAAGCTTAAGCACATCAGTCATGAACAAGTGCTAGAGAAGGACAGGAAAGCAAAGCTTAAGCACATCAGCCATGAACAAGCGCTAGAGAAGGACAGGAAAGCAAAGCCTAAGCTCATCAGCTATGAACAAGTGCTAGAGAAGGACAGGAAAGCAAAGGAAGCCGACCAGTTCTTCTATAAACGCTGACACTCAGCACATGCTCTGCCTGATCTACACCCTGGTCAAAGTGTGAGAGTGAAACTACATGGAGAGAGAGGCTGGAAAACACCAGCCAAGGTCATAGGTCAATCTCCTGAGCCAAGATCCTACGTGATCAGAACAGACGCTGGTACAGTCACTCGTCGGAAAAGGAGACCTCTTCAGGCACAATGTCCTCAAGAGCAGCTCACTGCTGTAGGCAGAAAATGGGAAGGGAGGGGTGCTTGTTAGTTAACCAATCATCACAGAGTATCTGAAAAAACCCGTGGACAGGGCAACACTGCTCAGATGTTTATTTTTAGTAACGTCGTCCCAAATATAGCTACGCTATATCACGGAGGAAATCGGTTTTCTAAAAATAGCATTTAGACTCTAAAATACGCATACTTCAACCAAAATTCACTATGGAACACAATCGGAAAGCTCCAGCATGATATGAAAATCTCAAAAACACTATAGGTAGACTACATGTGCGCGTGGGCGTTTAAAATAGCCTAACTAAGACACTTATTTTGTAGGCTATTAATAAATTCTGAATCATTTTTTATTATTTTATCAATTATTATTGCTTTCTCCATTAGAAAAAGCGGGACCTGATATAGTTGCTTAGCTTGGGGACAGTTGCAACTGTCCCTCATAGTTGCAACATGAGAGAACCTCATATGCTAGCTAGACACAATGACATTGACACATGCTAATCATGTCACATAGAAATCAATAAAACAATGATTCAAACTAAGTAAGTTAGGATTAATTCATAGAAAAGGTCAGGACAGTATAACCAAAATACAGCTCATGAAAAAAATTACTTTCATACCTCCAAAAGCTTTTGTCAGTAAATGTAGAAGCAAAGGTTGAATGTGGCTCCTTTCTTCCTGATGGAGAGAGGGTCTAATTGAGCATGTGTAGTATGGAGTGCCTTCACTCTAGCATGTTTCTGATTGGAGGAATAAGACACTGTTGCAACTGTCCCTTGTTGCAACTGTCCCCAGTCTCCCCTACTTAGCAAGTTGTTAAAGGCTGTAGATCCAGCATTTCACCCCCTCTAGTGTCTCATATTGAGATTGCATTTCATAACAACACAGCAACAACAATCCAATCCATTATCGTTTTCATTTTAACTGGAGAAATGAAATAAAAGAGAAGCACAAGGCGTTCATAGCATACCGCGTAGCTTAGCTAGCGCGGTTATAGTGAGATCTGCAGGGGAGCCGAAAAAACGAGCGGCACAACACCGGGAACCAAACTCTGACGTCTTAGACAGAGATAAACACTGCGCTCTTTTAAGGCCCGTAAAACTATTTTTGCAATGTTACATTCATAATTAATATTTATTTTTACGGAAAAGCAATACTTTTATTCTGCATCTTTCATCAAGTGTTATGTAAAAAAAATGTTTTGTCTCCATAAAAATGCTGTATCTATAGCCTTTAACCACAACCATTGTTTGCTGATTTTAGGATTGCTCATTTTTCCCAAAAATTTAATTAAAGAGCATTCAGTGCTCTTTTTTTCTTTGGAGGGAACCCCAAATAAACACTGGTCACAGCAAAACCAGACCCACATTGGGCCCTATCTTACACCTGGCGCTAACCAAACGCAAGTGTCTTTGCTATCTTACACCTGGCGCAGGGTTCATTATAGCCCCTAGCGCTCACATCGGTTAAATACCAAGCGATGTTGCGCCCATAGCGAGTGAACTGGGCGTGTTGGTCTTAAGATGAGGTGTGGCCAGGATCATTTTTGGCGTATTGCTATCTTGAGCCAGCAGAAAGCGCTTGGGCTAAAACCACCAAAAATGTGGTCTAAAGTCATGTCGCAGTTGTTTACATGTTATTTTAACGGCGCATATAAGTGCGTCTACAGTGGCGATTTTAGGGTTTTAAAACAGGGGGTGCAATGGGCAGAGGAGCAAGAAAGAGAGAAAAGCGAAGTAGCCTATAGCTAAATAACTACATGACCACCTATTGGTTATACAGGTTTAAATGTTACACATTATGACAACTGTGCATCACCAAAAAAAAGCCTACAACATTAGAGCCAACAAGGCAGTCGTCACGAACACCGTAAGATCCCAGCTGAGAGTGCTACAGGAGCGCTTATAATGCAGCGTAAGATCCCAGCTGAGAGTGCTACAGGAGCGCTTATAATGCAGCGTACGATCCCAGCTGAGAGTGCTACAGGAGCGCTTATAATGCAGCCTAAGATCCCAGCTGAGAGTGCTACAGGAGCGCTTATAATGCAGCGTACGATCCCAGCTGAGAGTGCTACAGGAGCGCTTATAATGCAGCGTAAGATCCCAGCTGAGAGTGCTACAGGAGCGCTTATAATGCAGCCGCATATCACAGCAATCACAGACGACATCATGTCAATTTATCACTTAGGCTGTCGTGTTGGGTTCTTTTAATAACTTGGACAACTACAGTGAGTACATTTTCTTTACTTTTATTAAGAATACCTCGACACACGTGGTAGTGCTAGCTTAACCAAGACTCCATCTTGTGCCCCTGCACGTCATGAGTCCTCTCAACTCTAATGCGTGTTGACGTAGCTCGTCACGCATACTTAGATTACACCACAAGGCCGTCAGTCTATCTTGTTCTAAAAAAATGCACAAATGAACCGGGACCGCGGACAGCGACCGCACCTACGGGTCGCACAATAATGCAACGCGATCCAGCACCACGAGAGTAGATAGCGCACTCGCATTGCTCCTAAGTGGCGCACAGGCACTGCACACCTGACGAACAAACACTAGCTATTGTTCCCATCACCCCTTTCCCTGAACTCGGTCATCACGAACACTATATTCTAAGAAAGTAAATTCACAGCTCCTTCACATTGGCTTTGGGTGTTGATAGGAGGACTGTCAGTTGAGGAACTTTTATTCTTCTTGCTGAAGAATGCATCGATCGTTTTGTTACGTTGTTTTGCCATGACTCGCTCGCACTGTGCTAACATTAACAACAACGCCTGAACAACCGGATTTTGGACGCTACGTCGCGTGCCTGAGTTTAGAGGTCATTACGTGGTTATTTGAAAAATTAGAATTGAATAATTAGAGTACAACAAAACATGATAGAATATACAAATCTGACAGCACTTCAAAATGTACAAAAATCATTTTCTTTTCAATGTTTTTTGACATTGATTTGAAAATTGTAATATTTTCATCCCAACAGTAGGGGACTACATAGGTGTGTGCACAACGCACATACACCCTCCTGTCTGTTCCACACAGGGGCACGCACAAGCATGACTAAAAATATCAAGATTTCAATGTGAAATATTATTATTGTGTAGCACATACCTGTCCCTCAGCGAAGGGGAATGCTGCATTAAATTGCTTTCAGCCCACTCCATCAACATCCAGGCGATGTGCGATGGTATGTGTAAGGTTACTATAGGTTACTATTCGCAATTATCCTGGATCAAGCTATGACTTAGCCTATATTTGCCAATAATTCCTGTAATCATCTGTGGGGTCAATCTTCTGTTATGGGACAATGGCTACCCATTAACACCCATATCAAGCCTAATGCGCGAATTGTTATTTACACCTAATGTTCAGAACTCAAATGTCCGTCTATTGCAGTGCGCAAGTTTTACATTGAATGACAATTCACGCATTAGGTGTAAATGACCATTTGCGCATTAGGCTTGATATAGGTGTTATCAGCAAATGGAAAGCCATTTTTATGCATTTTTTTTATATAGCCTACACAATAATAATATTTCACATTGTAATCTTGATATTTTTAGTCATGCTTGTGCGCGCCCCTGTGTGTAACAGACAGGGGGGTGTACGCACGTTGTGCACAGACCTATGTAGACGCACTTATATGCGCTGTTAAAATAGCATATAAACACATGAAGTCATGCAACATGACTTTAGACCAGGTTTGTGCTGGTTTTAGCGCAAGCGCTTTCTGCTGGCTCAAGATAGCAATACGCCAAAAATAATCCTGGCCACTCCTCACCTGTTCACTTGTAATGGGCGCAAGAATACATGGTAGTTAAACGACGTGAACGCAAGGCGTTATAATGAACCATGCGCCGGGTGTAAGATAGCAAAGACACTTGCGTTTGGGTTAGCGCCGCTTAGCGCCAGGTATAAGATAGGGCCCAAAGTATTTCAAACTCAAACGCCATTTAAAGACCGGGGAGAAAGAAGAGAGTAAAAGAAGGAATAAAATGGAATAAAAAAAACGCAGTAAGTAGCCTGTTGTGGAGTGGGATGGAGAGAAGAGAAGCTAAAGGTGAAGGGGTGTCAAGAGGAATGGGAATCTGCGAGTATAATCGCACTAACACGCTTAATTCAGTAAAACAGAAAATTCCCATTTGCGACCAAAAACAAAATAAAATAAAAAATTACTTTTGAACAAGTTTTACGTTTACTCCAGTATTCCTATTATATAAGGATTTTACCTCGTTGGATATGACGGAAGTCACATACCCTGTCGTTTGATTAAAAGAGGCTTGGCTATATTTTGACACCAACTGTAGCCTTACGAAAAAACACGACAGACCGAACATTGGGCCTCATTCACCAACCATTCTACCAACAAATTTGTTCTTAAGACTTTCTTTCAAACGTTTTTTTGAACATTCTGGCATTCACCAATGTTTTCTAATTTGGGATTTTTCTTGGGTAGAAGAGAAGCTCAGAGCCCAAACATCAGTTAATCCCGAAATGTTTGTAAAAAACGTTTTAAGGAAAGTCTTAAGAACAAATTTGTTCGTAAAGTGATTTGTGAATGAGGCCCATTGTGTCGAACAGACACTAATCCAGCGTAAATTCTGTATTTATTGGTCTGATGACTTAATATCAGGAAAATAACTGAGTTCTGACTTGGTATTAATAAAGATAAATAAAAGTACCGCGGGAAAGCACAGCTTAATCAAAGTGACAGTTTAGCACTAACATCCGTGGATTCAATTTTAGTGAACATATTTTCTTAATTGAATTGATTTTATGAAACATCAGTGAATCAGTCCGTGGTTTCATAGAAGTTTTTTTCTTTTCCATCCGTTGTAGCCTAATATCTCAGCAATATCACACGAGATGGAGTGCTATAGTGTACTGTGTGTAGGCTAAGCAAGGCTGTGATACGGTCGTAGACACGAGGCCGCATGCCTCCAAATGTGTATGAAAAGAAATCAGATATTTGGAGCAAATAGATTTTCCCACGCGGCAATAATTGGCATATAGGCCAATCTCTTGAATGTAGATATATGGATAGAATAACAGTTTTGTTGGACATAATCTAATCAAATATTTGTATGGGCCTTCAATTCAGTTATTTGCTCTATAATGAAACAGTTTGGATTTGTGATCAAATGTAGAATATGGGCAAAATGTACAGAACGTGACATGTTACTGTTGCAGTTTTTGTGTTGTCCCTCCATTTTAGGCGATAGTAAGAACTAACACAAATTACCCTAAATTGATTTCTACAGTGTTAAAGCCGGTGGTAATTTGTTAAATGGTGTGGTCGACTGTATCCTATTGTATTGAATTCGTACTAGTTTCAATAACATTGAATTCAGCAACTACTTTAGTTGCAAGAATTGAATGAAATATATTTTTGTACCACAAGGTGGCACCACAATAAAAAGCACTCACTTTACCGTAACTGGTACTGCTGCATTGCCTCTACATGATTAGAGTGGGATAAATAGCACTCACTTTACCGTAACTGGTACTGCTGCATTGCCTCTACATGATTAGAGTGGGATAAATAGCACTCACTTTACCGTAACTGGTACTGCTGCATTGTCTCTACATGATTAGAGTGGGATATTTACAGTAAGCCAATTGAATTTTTAGCGTAGCTTTTATTTTCTGGTGGTGCTGTTTTAGCTGCCTGTGATACCAGGGAAGAGGAGGCCCTGGCCTGTTACCTGTTTAAGCACGTCCTGCTGAGCTCTGATACCCGTTTAAGCACTTACTGCTGAGCTCTGTTACCCGTTTAAGCACTTACTGCTGAGCTCTGTTACCCGTTTAAGCACTTACTGCTGAGCTCTGTTACCCATTTAAACACGTCCTGCTGTGCTCTGTTACCCGTTTAAGCACTTACTGCTGAGCTCTGTTACCCGTTTAAGCACGTTCTGCTGAGCTGGGTGTTTAGATAAAGAAGCGACAATCTGGATTTTTTAAATTTCCCTGGATTTTAGGGAAATGAATATCTGGAATAACCCCCAGAGCATCAGAGGTATATGAAATCAATATTCAATATCAATATTCTTTGATGAAAGAAAAAATAGGTTTTTTCCCTTACGTTGGTTGTTTGCTTGTCATGGTTTTCCAGATGAAAGCACAGTATTAAAAGTAGAAGTATACTACACAGTATACAACCAAGATGGCGGCAAGCAGGAAGCTGTGTGCGTTTGTCCTGTAATCCTTGTCTGACACTCTGAATTCTAGGGTGTTTTCTAAGCAAACACCTGGAAGAAGTCTAGAATGTAGTCCACAACGGCTACTACTAAACAATCCGGCTGTATACAAATCATATTTTTAATTGTCTTATTCCCCGTGTGCTGCCAAACGACTACCTGTTTTCAGCTACCGGGAAGCGTACCTGCAACCTGTCAGCCTCTTACTCACGCCGCCTATCTGTTGCATAATTAGCTAGCCCAGTAGCAACTTTTCCCGGGCCCTCGCTCTGCCCTCTAGCCAAGCTGATGGGCCCCCAGCTATCTACGCAGTAAGTAAATATTCCGATTTTCTTTCTGTATTATGTGTGCTGGCTGTGGATTTGTAGCGCTGCTGTGGTTTTTTGGGACTAAATAAACTGGTTATCGGATCACTTGGTTGCTGGCTATCCTTCTGGATTTATTTTCTCTCGGATTTTAGATCTGCCTGTAGCAGCATCCTCCTTCCGAAAAACAATGTCATTGCTCGTGGCGTTGCTTTGTGCACTGACTTTACCGAACGCAGGGGAAAGCGATCGCTGGGCGAGCATATCTGATAATGTACTTGGCCCATTGGACATTGCGTCTGGAGTAACATGTTCCTTATCCCACAGTCTTATGCCGACTGGTCATATCGATCTAGCGCCGATGCGCGTATGTTCGGACTTCGGATATAAACTTTGCGAACTTAAATCACCTTATAAGTCTCATGGTTTTAAATAACAGTTTCGTACTATCCGATGACTCGCTGTTAGATCTGGCTTACAGTATATCGTCTAAGAAGGAGACTCCATATAATGTAACTAAACAGAGATGCTTAGTCATTCTGTTATTATTAATGTCAGGAAACGTGCAATCGAACCCTGGCCCTGAATGTATCCAAACGCCATCGGATTTTAAATCCAGATCGGGTCTTGGCATCTTGCACATAAACGTACGTAGCCTTTTACCTAAACTGGATTTGATAAGGATTTGGGCAAAATCAACGGATGCTGATGTTATTGTGTTCTCTGAAACCTGGCTTACCAAATCTGTTCTTGATAGGGATATCTGTATAAATGGTTATAACGTGTATCGCACCGACAGATCAAAGAAAGGTGGTGGTGTGGCCATATATGTAAAATCTAAATTCCCTAGCAATGTGGTCCTATCTGAAACTATATGCAAACAATTTGAAATGCTTGCACTGAATCTGGAGATTTCAAAGAGTCTCTCCATAACTGTGGACAGACCCCCCTCTGCTCAGCGTGATGCAATTCACTCACTGATTCATTTTTTAGATGAACTTAACTATAGTGAATTGATATTGGCTGGTGATCTCAATTGGGACTGGTTACAGCCCATATCTAATGATTTTAAAACATACTGTAACTCTATTAATTTAACCCAGTTGGTAAATTCACCTACTCGCCCTAATCTTAAACACCCAGAGAAATCTACACTAATTGATTTGATTTTAACTAATGTTCCTCACAAATACTCTGCTACTGGTGTCTTCTGTAATGATTTAAGTGACCATTGCGCTGTTGTTGCTATTAGAAATACCAAGATCCCTAAAACAAAACCACGCTTCATTCAGAAGAGAAATCTGAAGCGTTTTGTTGAGCAGGGTTTCTGACATGACTTGTTTTACTTTGATTGGAAAAGGATTGAGCTTATTCCTGATGTTCAAACTGCCTGGACATTTTTTCATGATGGCTATTTGCAAATTATGAATAAACATGCCCCCTTCTGTAGGTACAGAGTGAAAGGTAGAGATAACCCCTGGTTTCCCCCTGAGCTATCAGGTATTATTCACCCCTTCTGTAGGTACAGAGTGAAAGGTAGAGGTAACCCCTGGTTTTCCCCTGTGCTATCAGGTATTATTCCCCCTTCTGTAGGTACAGAGTGAAAGGTAGAGGTAACCCCTGGTTTTCCCCTGAGCTATCAGGTATTATTCCCCCTTCTGTAGGTACAGAGTGAAAGGTAGAGGTAACCCCTGGTTTTCCCCTGAGCTATCAGGTATTATACACCCCTTCTGTAGGTACAGAGTGAAAGGTAGAGGTAACCCCTGGTTTTCCCCTGAGCTATCAGGTATTATTCCCCCTTCTGTAGGTACAGAGTGAAAGGTAGAGGTAACCCCTGGTTTTCCCCTGAGCTATCAGGTATTATTCACCCCGTCTGTAGGTACAGAGTGAAAGGTAGAGGTAACCCCTGGTTTTCCCCTGAGCTATCAGGTATTATTCCCCCCTTCTGTAGGTACAGAGTGAAAGGTAGAGATAACCCCTGGTTTTACCCTGTGCTATCAGGTATTATTCCCCCCTTCTGTAGGTACAGAGTGAAAGGTAGAGATAACCCCTGGTTTTCCCCTGTGCTATCAGGTATTATTCCCCCCTTCTGTAGGTACAGAGTGAAAGGTAGAGATAACCCCTGGTTTCCCCCTGAGCTATCAGGTATTATTCCCCCTTCTGTAGGTACAGAGTGAAAGGTAGAGGTAACCCCTGGTTTTCCCCTGTGCTATCAGGTATTATTCCCCCTTCTGTAGGTACAGAGTGAAAGGTAGAGATAACCCCTGGTTTCCCCTGAGCTATCAGGTATTATTCACCCCTTCTGTAGGTACAGAGTGAAAGGTAGAGGTAACCCCTGGTTTCCCCTGTGCTATCAGGTATTATTCCCCCTTCTGTAGGTACAGAGTGAAAGGTAGAGATAACCCCTGGTTTCCCCCTGAGCTATCAGGTATTATACACCCCTTCTGTAGGTACAGAGTGAAAGGTAGAGGTAACCCCTGGTTTCCCCCTGTGCTATCAGGTATTATTCCCCCCTTCTGTAGGTACAGAGTGAAAGGTAGAGGTAACCCCTGGTTTTCCCCTGTGCTATCAGGTATTATTCACCCCTTCTGTAGGTACAGAGTGAAAGGTAGAGGTAACCCCTGGTTTTCCCCTGAGCTATCAGGTATTATACACCCCTTCTGTAGGTACAGAGTGAAAGGTAGAGATAACCCCTGGTTTCCCCTGAGCTATCAGGTATTATTCACCCCTTCTGTAGGTACAGAGTGAAAGGTAGAGGTAACCCCTGGTTTTCCCCTGAGCTATCAGGTATTATTCACCCCTTCTGTAGGTACAGAGTGAAAGGTAGAGATAACCCCTGGTTTCCCCTGAGCTATCAGGTATTATTCACCCCTTCTGTAGGTACAGAGTGAAAGGTAGAGATAACCCCTGGTTTTCCCCTGAGCTATCAGGTATTATTCCCCCTTCTGTAGGTACAGAGTGAAAGGTAGAGATAACCCCTGGTTTCCCCTGAGCTATCAGGTATTATTCACCCCTTCTGTAGGTACAGAGTGAAAGGTAGAGGTAACCCCTGGTTTTCCCCTGTGCTATCAGGTATTATTCACCCCTTCTGTAGGTACAGAGTGAAAGGTAGAGGTAACCCCTGGTTTTCCCCTGTGCTATCAGGTATTATTCCCCCTTCTGTAGGTACAGAGTGAAAGGTAGAGATAACCCCTGGTTTCCCCTGAGCTATCAGGTATTATTCACCCCTTCTGTAGGTACAGAGTGAAAGGTAGAGGTAACCCCTGGTTTTACCTGAGCTATCAGGTATTATTCACCCCTTCTGTAGGTACAGAGTGAAAGGTAGAGGTAACCCCTGGTTTTCCCCTGTGCTATCAGGTATTATTCCCCCTTCTGTAGGTACAGAGTGAAAGGTAGAGGTAACCCCTGGTTTTCCCCTGTGCTATCAGGTATTATTCCCCCTTCTGTAGGTACAGAGTGAAAGGTAGAGATAACCCCTGGTTTCCCCTGAGCTATCAGGTATTATTCACCCCTTCTGTAGGTACAGAGTGAAAGGTAGAGGTAACCCCTGGTTTTCCCCTGTGCTATCAGGTATTATTCCCCCTTCTGTAGGTACAGAGTGAAAGGTAGAGATAACCCCTGGTTTCCCCCTGTGCTATCAGGTATTATTCACCCCTTCTGTAGGTACAGAGTGAAAGGTAGAGATAACCCCTGGTTTCCCCTGAGCTATCAGGTATTATTCACCCCTTCTGTAGGTACAGAGTGAAAGGTAGAGGTATCCCCTGGTTTCCCCTGAGCTATCAGGTATTATTCCCCCTTCTGTAGGTACAGAGTGAAAGGTAGAGGTAACCCCTGGTTTTCCCCTGAGCTATCAGGTATTATACACCGCTTCTGTAGGTACAGAGTGAAAGGTAGAGGTAACCCCTGGTTTTCCCCTGAGCTATCAGGTATTATTCACCCCTTCTGTAGGTACAGAGTGAAAGGTAGAGGTAACCCCTGGTTTTCCCCTGAGCTATCAGGTATTATTCACCCCTTCTGTAGGTACAGAGTGAAAGGTAGAGGTAACCCCTGGTTTTCCCCTGAGCTATCAGGTATTATTCCCCCTTCTGTAGGTACAGAGTGAAAGGTAGAGATAACCCCTGGTTTCCCCTGAGCTATCAGGTATTATACACCCCTTCTGTAGGTACAGAGTGAAAGGTAGAGATAACCCCTGGTTTTACCCTGTGCTATCAGGTATTATTCCCCCTTCTGTAGGTACAGAGTGAAAGGTAGAGATAACCCCTGGTTTCCCCTGAGCTATCAGGTATTATACACCCCTTCTGTAGGTACAGAGTGAAAGGTAGAGATAACCCCTGGTTTCCCCTGTGCTATTAGGTATTATTCACCCCTTCTGTAGGTACAGAGTGAAAGGTAGAGATAACCCCTGGTTTTCCCCTGTGCTATCAGGTATTATTCCCCCTTCTGTAGGTACAGAGTGAAAGGTAGAGGTAACCCCTGGTTTTCCCCTGTGCTATCAGGTATTATTCCCCCTTCTGTAGGTACAGAGTGAAAGGTAGAGGTAACCCCTGGTTTTCCCCTGAGCTATCAGGTATTATTCACCCCTTCTGTAGGTACAGAGTGAAAGGTAGAGGTAACCCCTGGTTTTCCCCTGTGCTATCAGGTATTATTTCATGAACAAAATTGAGTTTGGGCTAAGCCTAGGAAATCAAGATCTGATGCTGATTGGCTCATTTTTAGGCAGTTACTAAACAAATGCTCCTCTCTTATTAAGAAGGCTAAGTCAGAATTTTATTTATCTGTTACTACTAAAAATCTGAATGACCCTAGAAAGTTTTGGAAGACTATTAAATCTATGCCTGGAAATTGGAACTCTGCAGATTTACCATCATGTATAATGAAGAACTCAGGTCCTGTGTATGACAAATCTGAAATGCTGAATTGTTTTAATGAGCACTTTGTCTCTTCCGGCTCACTATTTCACTCTGTTCCCCCTGTCACTAACACCCTGTGCTGATGAACCGATGAGTGGTGGTCAGACTTTCAGCTTTACACCATTCTCTGTGCTTGAGGTACACAAAGCCCTGAAATCACTAGATCCCCAAAAGCCTGCAGGTCCTGATGCTCTTGACCCCTGCTTCTTGAAATTAGCAGCTGATTTTATAGCGGAACCACTCACATATATTTTTAATTTGACCCTGGAATGTAAGGAAATCCCTAGGATTTGGAAATCAGCACATGTTCTGCCACTATTAAAAGGGGGTGATCCAATGCTCCTAAATAATTACAGACCTATTTCGAAACTATCACCTCTGGCAAAAATACTCGAATCCCTTGTTAGTGAACAGCTTAAAGAATTTTTATACACAAATTCTTTTTTATCCACGTTCCAATCAGGTTTTAGAAAAAAACATAGCACTATTACAGCAGCTATGAAGGTTTTAAATGATGTTACTGCTTAGACAATAAGCAGCATTGTGTCTCACTTTTTATTGATTTATCTAAAGCATTTAATAATAATAATAATAATATAATAATAAACTTTATTTATATAGCACCTTTCATATCATAAAAAGAGCAACAATAGAAATAAATGACACAGGTATTAAGATAAGATTTAAAAAAACATAAGATAATAAAAATTGATAATGATAATAGTAGAAATTAAATAAAAAATAATAGTAAAAATAAAATTTATAAAAATAAAGGAAATAATAATAGTAATAAAATAAATTGATAATGATAAAAACAATCCTAAGATATAAAAAGCATAAAACAAGTATAAGAAATATAAAACAAATATAACATAATAACAATGGTATTAAAAAAAATAAGGTTGAATTAATTAAAAGCAAGATCATAAAAATGGGTTTTGAGCTGTTTCTTAAAACTATCAACAGAGGCTGCTTGTCTTATTTCTAATGGGAGTTTGTTCCAAACCTTTGGTGCATAAGAACAGAAAGCTGCTTCACCATACTTTTTGTAATTCATTTTTGGGGCATTGAGCAAGCCGGCACTAGACGATCTAAGGGAACGGTTTGGAACATACTTAGATAAGCAATCACAGAGGTATGAAGGTGCTAAACGATTTAGGGCCTTATAAACAAGCAAAATAATTTTAAAATCAATCCTCAATGTTACCGGGAGCCAGTGCAATGAGGCTAGAACTGGTGTAATGTGTTCTCTTTTCCTGGTTTTTGTTAAAATTCTGACTGTTGCATTTTGTACAAGTTGCAGCCTATCAATAGTTTTTTTAGGTAATCCAGTAAAGAGTGCATTGCAATAATCTAGGTGAGAGAATACAAAGGCATGGGTCAACTTTTTGGCATCTTCCAGTGAGAGGTAGGGTCTAACTCTTGCAATATTTCTTAAATGAAAAAAGGCAATCTCTGTAACATTGTTGATATGTGATTTAAAATCCAACTCAGAGTCAAGAATAACACTCAGGTTTTTTACTTCAGGCTTATTCTGTAGAGCCAGACTTCCACATTTTCTTAATATCTTTTCTCTTTGTGCATTTGTACCAATTATAAGAATTTCTGTTTTATCTTCATTTAGTTTGAGGAAATTTTTACTCATCCACTGTGTAATGCTGGATAGGCAATTTATCAAGGGATCTAGGGCATCAATATCATCTGGCGCTACAGATAAATATAACTGAGTGTCATCAGCATAACAATGAAAATTCACTCCATGATCACAAATAATTTTTCCAAGTGGCAGCATATGCAGACAAAACAGTAGAGGACCAAGAACAGAACCCTGTGGAATGCCAGACAAAATGTCATGTTTGTCTGAAACATGGTCACCGAGACTAACAAAATATCTTCTGCCAGTAAGGTAAGTATTAAACCAGTTCAGGGCTGTGCCTGAGAGACCAATACAATTTTCAAAACGGTTTAGAAGTATCCCATGATCGACTGTATCAAAGGCAGCAGTCAGATCAAGAAGTACAAGAATAGAAACATTTTTATTATCGGCGCTCACTCTAAGATCATTGATTACTTTTACAAGCGCTGTTTCAGTGCTGTGTCCCCTTCTAAAACCGGACTGAAATTTTTCATGAATCTTGTTGTCCTGTAAGAACGCATCCAACTGTTTAAAGACTGCCTTTTCCAATATCTTACTCAGAAAAGGCAGGTTGGAAATAGGCCTAAAATTGCTAAAAATAGAAGAATCAAGATTATGCTTCTTGAGTAAAGGCTTCACTAGAGCTGTTTTGAGTGCATCTGGAAAGATGCCTGTTTCTAGGGAGCAATTCACAATATCCAATACATCATCAATCAAACTATCTAAAACCTCCTTAAAGAACGTAGTGGGAATTGCATCCAGGGAGCAAGTGGATGACTTCAACTGCAAAATAATTTTACGGAGATCCCCTTCACTAATTTTACAAAAAGAATTTAGATTTCCCCGAGAACCACTAACAATCAGATTTTTTTGATTTTCAACATTGTTCACAATACCAGCTCGGATATTAACGATCTTATTATTATCAAAAAATGATGCAAACTCCTCACATTTTGACTGTGAGGCAGGGCATATTTGTTCACAAAACTGGGAAGGATTTAAAAGACGATCGATGGTAGAAAATAAGATTCTAGGGTTGTTCCCGCTTTCACTGATAATCTTAGAGAAGTATCCCTGCCTATGTTGGAGTGGTTGGGTACTGAGCTGGTAATTAGAGGTTTGTTGGTATAATGTTGGAGTGGTTGGGTACTGAGCTGGTAATTAGAGGTTTGTTGGTATAATGTTGGAGTGGTTGGGTACTGAGCTGGTAATTAGAGGTTTGTTGGTATAATGTTGGAGTGGTTGTTGGATCGAAGCCCAAGGGTGGTAATGCCGCATCCTAAGGCCTTGAATAATATCCAGGAAATGTATCAGAAAACCTATGACTTATCCTACAATTTATCGGCATGCAAGTGATATCTGTCGACTATAATAAGGCCCTGAACTTGACCTGACAAGTGCCCTCAACTTGACTTTACATGGGTTTGAAACTGGCCAATCGCAGGGAATGTAGCTTAGAATGTTGCTAACAGCAAGAGTTGCACAGGATCAAGAGGGGACTGGTTCAGCCAAGAAACGATCCCATCAGAACACACGAGCCCGGGCCATTCAGCCCGTCTAGGGCCCTCATTTTGTCCGCTGTATAGAGGGCGTCCAGCGCACTCTGGCTGTGGTTGGAATCCAACACCAACCGAAGTGTGGACTCTTGTTTTACTCCAGCAAGCTGGGCTGAAATGCACCCTTATATCAGTGCAAAATGTACCATTACCTAGGCTGTGTCTGAATCAGCACCCTTCCATACTATTAGGTATGGTTGTTGAGTAGACAGGATGAAAAAGTCATTAAAGGGATAGTTCGGAATTTTGGACATAATGTCTCAATTACGACTTGCTGACCTATATTCTCTGTGGAAGTACGGTGGCGGAGCGAACGTGGCCATTGCTATTTGTTGCTCTTCTTTGTTGTTGTAGTCGACCAGTGCCGGCACTACATTCGTAGGTAACGTAAAGTATCGCTACGCCGCCGTACTTCCACAGAGAATATAGGTCAGCACAAAGTAAAGGATTCAACGACAGTTTGACTTCAAAAATTATGGTATAAACACTCAAAGTTACCCCGATAGACTGTCGTCGTATTTTATTTGCTTTGGGTGCACTGTGGAGTGTTTAAGTGCGTTTGGTAGTGGATGCTACCGGTTACCTTAGAGTTACGCTAGCATTAGCAACGTGTGTATGTCCAAAAGAAGGGACAGCATGGAATTAGCTGAAAATGGTTTCCATCAATCAACTACATCATGAGTAAGTCGTCCTTTAAGTTGGCCAAATTTTCTCTAAATTTAGGAACCCCGTATGATACACTTACATCCGGGGTTTCGCTGAGTATATTCGGGAGCGCACTTCAAAAAGTACAGTAGTATTTTGGTCACATAAATATGACTTTGTTTTAAAAAATGAGATGCAGCTTCGCTGATGTTTTCCTTCAAATACAACAACAACACGAGACATGGGCGTGCAAGGGCGGGACATCTTACGACACTTCCACAGTACGGCTGAAAAATATCCGAATCAGAGCCCTGTCTTCTGCGCCCTGTCTCCTGCGTACAGTGCACTGGCAGAAGTATGCTGTTTAATGTGCACTGTTTGTTGTACTTGAAGGAAAACGTCAGTGAAGCTGGGCCTCATTTTAAAAAAAACAAAACTAGTATTGAGGATATATATCCGCGTACTGTACGCTGCATGCAAAACACACTTCTGCCAGTGCACTGCACGCAGGAGACAGTATGCAGGAGACAGGGAACAGTAGATAGGGCTCTGATTCAGACACAGTACACAGTATGCAGGAGACAGGGCGCAGTAGATAGGGCTCTGATTCGGACACAGTGCACTGCACGCAGGAGACAGGGCGCAGTAGATAGGGCTCTGATTCGGACACAGTGCACTGCACGCAGGAGACAGGGCGCAGTAGATAGGGCTCTGATTCGGACACAGTGCACTGCACGCAGGAGACAGGGCGCAGTAGATAGGGCTCTGATTCGGACACAGTGCACTGTACGCAGGAGACAGGGCGCAGTAAATAGGGCTCTGATTTGGACACAGTGCACTGCACACAGGAGACAGGGCGCAGTAGATAGGGCTCTGATTCAGACACAGTACACAGTATGCAGGAGACAGGGCGCAGTAGATAGGGCTCTGATTCGGACACAGTGCACTGCACGCAGGAGACAGGGCGCAGTAGATAGGGCTCTGATTCGGACACAGTGCACTGCACGCAGGAGACAGGGCGCAGTAGATAGGGCTCTGATTCAGACACAGTGCACTGCACGCAGGAGATAGGGTGTAGTAGATAGTACACTGATTCGGACACAGCCAAACGGGTAACAGAGCCCTGTTCCCTGTCCACTGTCCCCTGTCCACTCAGACCCCTATCTACTAGGGGTGCAACGGATCACAAAACTCACGGTTCGGATCGTATCACGGTTTTGAGTCACGGATCGGATCATTTTTCGGATCAGCAAAAAAAAAAAAGGGAGACAAGTATATCTTTGCTTTCCATTTATTCTGTAAAACACTTAAAGCAAGGAACTTTTGCCCATGGTCTTAAATGAAAACAACATTCAATTCTATTTCTCGTTACTAGTTCTATTTTGTCCGTAGTTATGCAAAAACCTCTCGTTGGTAGTTCTGAAAACAATTGATTCTATATGGAAGCAAATAGTTCCTTCTCAACTTTATACCATAAAATTGGCACCAATTTTGGTTATTTTTGTCATTAGTTAGATTATTTAAGAAAATTGCATGAAACCGCAACTCAATTTACCCATCTCTCTCCGTCTTGCGTTTTAAAAATGCTTTGGTCACGCAGCCTATTTTAAACAGCCCAGGCTAAGGAAATTGCATTTCACGATCTGCATCATGAGATGGGAACATCTGAAAAAAATAGCCTACTGTAGATACAGAGTTTGTTACTGTTAGATGTAACGTGTCATATCTAAGACATTTCGCTGGATAAAATGTTTTTTTTAATATACAGATTAATGTGCTTTGTGAAGTAACTTGTTCGCATTCGCAACCAGCGTTGCTCACGTCAGCGTTACCTTACATTACTAGGTAAAGCCCTAGCTACTATGTTACGTTCATATTTCCAAACTGAATAAATACTGCACCTCTAACCACAAAACGTCTTTGCTAGATTAAAGTTGTTGTAACTAAGATATTTGGCGAAGACAAACTTTTCAAATCAGTGGATTTAGCGTTATTTGCCGGCTTTATTAATCAGCTGTTGGTGTTGCTATGGATACCATTCATATAAGGGTCGACTCTAATGGCGCTGGCAGCAGATAACGTAGACGGCGTATTAATTTAGAACGGTGATTAAAATGTTGCCAGCGCTACTTCATTGCCGGGCGGTTTAACGAAATAAATGCCCACCCTCCAGCCAATCAGAATCGAGTATTTATCCAAGCCATGGTATAATACTTTTAAAAGTACCAGCGGCAGTAAAACTGTAATTCACTATGATGGTTAAATTTTGCAATTAATCCGCGGTTCACATGCGTGCCGAACCGTGGGGGGCGATCCGTACGGATCACGGATCAACTACGTTCCGTTACACCACTACTATCTACTATGTGCCCTGTCCCCTCACATTGCAAGCAGTGTGCGAAAGAAATCCCGCAAAACTCTTTCCAAACTAGTGAGGAAGTAATTTGTAATATCTTTTTTAATTTTTTCATTTTTTAATTTTTATTGAGAATATCAATCAGTTAACATATGACAATTGTTACAAAGTGTAGACTATGAATGAAGATAGAATTAACAAAAATAATAAAAAGTATTTTGTAATGACCCACTCTTGTACCATAGATATGCATATACGGTCTACATCTCTTACGTTTTTACTTCCGTGTTACTTACTGAAATTGAGTGCACAGTTCTGCAGATGAGTGTGCTCCTGAATTCCTTCAACAAAACCCCGGAAATAAGGGGTTCATCCTGGTATTTTAAGTGCCCCCATTTGTGAGAAAAAGTCGCCCACTCAAAAGCTTTTTGACGAAGTGGACTCAAATATGCGTACTCAAAAGGGTGTAGGGCTCTGATTCGGACACAGCCCCAGACTTTGTGAAATACCCCCCAGAGCTCCATACAGGTGTTCTCCATAACCTGGAAATAAAATAATCACACGGCCAAGGGGGCGACTAGCACCCCCTGCTGGTGAATGGGTGTAACAGGAGTCTCACATAAAACACAAGCTTTGAGGTAGATGCAGAACACAGAATGTAAACTGATGTCACTAAGTACCATCAGTGAATATGTCACATCTCCTTTTGCATTGATTTTTATGTTTTGGACGTGCACTGTCTTGTTTTTTGTGTCTTTCTTGCATTATGACGGACTCCATTACATGTATGTTGCCCAATACAATCTACAGGATTTTGATCCAAAAGTCTGGCTCTGTATTTGTAATATTACATTAATGCATAATTACCCAGTGTTATCAGCCAATCAATCAAACTTTATTCATATAGCACCTTTCCTTCAGGATTGCCATACAAAATGCTTAGACATAAAAAATATATATTTTTTAAATCAATGAAGAGATAAAATACAATAAAATGAAGTAAAATAAATACAATTGGGAGCAGGTGGACCAGGGCCGGTTCTAGACTGCTTTGATTGGGGGGCATTAAGAGATGTTGGTGGGGCAGAAGGAGAGGATGAGCCTTTTAAAACTCATTTTCTGCATTTCTACACAACCTCACACAAAAAAATAAAATGTTTAATTTATAAAGATTTTGAAGATTTATTTTTTTCCAAAGCCCTAGATGAGATTTGAGATGCTTGTTGTTAAGGTTCCGGATAGGGACTGGACTCAAATGCACGACTCAGAGACAGAAATACAATAATGCTCGCTAGGAGCGTTTATTACTTCGCCAAAAACTCAGGAAGTATGGGGAGAATGGGAAGGGGGCTGAATCCTGGGTCAGGCGAGAACGGAGGGCAGAGCGGGAGCGGGAGCGGGAAGCAGGCAAGGGGCTGGGCAGTGGCTGAATCCTGGGTTGGTGTAGCAGAGGGAGAGCGGGATGCAGGAGACAGGAATGCGTGGCGTAGAACAGGCAGGAGGCTGCAGGCTGGCGGGTAAAGCAGAATATCAGACAAGGCGTTAATTTCAGCAAAACAAAACGAGACTGAGAGGCGTTAGTTCAGCAAGACTGTGACTTAGTTCCAAAACTAGACAAGACCAGAGTTACAACGAACAAGACTTAACAAACTGGCACCAGACAAAGAACAACGGGAGAATATATAGTGAAGTCAATGAGCTAATGAGTGATTGCAGCGTGGGAATGTATGCGAGAGTGATTGAGCGGAGACAAAGGCGTGAGGAATGCAAACGGGGAAAGGAATTTGATAGGCAGAGCAATAGCGAGGGTGAAATGGGCGAAACAAGAAGGGAAACCTTGCCTAGCCTGCATGACACGGAAGACAGGCAGGGAAAAAACAAGACAAGAGACGTGAGGAAAAGGGGAAAACATGGAGCACAAACAGGGATGGGGACTGAGAGGGTACGGAGAGTGTAACAGCTTTCATATAAAGCTAAAGTATAGGCTAATCAGTATATTAGTGGATAAGATAATTTTATAACATTTTAAACCCACCTCCACCCCCTCATCTTATAGGAGGACAACTTTATTTATGCCCAATAATACCAAATCATTATCTAATCTTATATGGAAACAAGTATATTAAAGATGAGCTATATTCCTTCATCATTTCAGTCTCTTTGTGCAATTTTCGATTTACATGTGAAACTAAGGTACTGTAATTGGCTTATTTTATTTATATATATATATATATATATATATATATATATATATATACAGTCAAGCCGGAAAGTCTGCACACTCCTTTCACCTTCTCCACGTTTTATTACGTTACAGACTTATGCTACAATAGATTGAGTTCATTTTTTGCCTCAAACATCTACACACAATAGCCAATAATGCCGAAGTGAAAACAGGTTTTTAGAAAATATGCAATTTTATTTTACTGACAAAAATAGGTTATTTAGGGGTTACATATCTGTACACACCCTTAGCCTAATACTTGGTTGCTGCACCTTTGGCAGCGATTACAGCTTCAAGGCGTCTTGCGAAAGAAGCTACGAGCTTGGCACACTTGTTTCTGGACATTTTTGCCCATTCCTCTTGGCATATCCTTGCAAGCTCCGTCAGGTTGGATGGGGAGCGTCGGTACACAGCCATTTTCAGCTCTTTCCACAGATGTTCAATTGGATTCAGGTCTGGGCTCTGGCTGGGCCACTCAAGGACATGCACAGACTTTCTCCGAAGCCACTCCTTTGTTCTCTTGGCTGTGTGCTTCGGGTCGTTGTCATGTTGGAAGGTAAACCTTCGCCCCAGTCTGAGGTCCAGAGCGCTCTGGAGCAGGTTTTCTTCAAGGATCTCAGTGTACTTAGCTGCATTCATCTTTCCCTCTATCAGGACTAGTCGCCCCGTTCCCGCTGCTGAAAAACATCCCCACATCATGATGCTGCCACCACCATGCTTCACTGTAGGGATGGTATTAGCCAGGTGATGAGCGGTGCCTGGTTTCCTCCAGACGTGACGCTTGGTATTCAGGCCAAAAAGTTAAATTTTGGTTTCATCAGACCAGAGAATCTTGATTCTCATGGTTTGAGAGTCCTCTAGGTGCCTTTTGGCAAACTCCAAGCGGGCTGTGATGTGCCTTTTACTAAGGAGGGGCTTCCGTCTGGCCACTCTACCATAAAGGCCTGATTGGTGGAGTGCTGCCTGGATGGTTGATCTTCTGAAAGGTTCTCCCATCTCCACAAGGATACGCTGGAGCTCTGTCAGAGTGACCCTCGGGTTCCTGCTCACCTCCCTGGCCAAGGCCCGTGTTCCCCGATTGCTCAGTTTGGCCGGGCGGCCAAGTCTAGGAAGATTCTTGGTGGTTCCAAACTTCTTCCATTTACGAATGATGGTGGCCACTGTGCTCTTTGGGACCTGTAAAGCTGCACTGATTTTTCCGTACCCTTCTCCAGATCTATGCCTTGACACAATCCTGTTTCTGAGGTCTGCAGATAATTCCTTTGACCCCATGGCTTGGAGTTTGCTCTGACATGCACTGTCAACTGTGGGACCTTGTATAGGCAGGTGTTGGCAATCCCCAATCATGTCCAATCAATTGAATTTATCACAGGTGGACTCCAATTAAGTTGTAGAAACATCTCAAGCAGTATCAGTGGAAACAAAATGCACCTCAGCTCACTTTTGGGTGTCATATCAAACCTGTTTTCACTCTGTCATTATGGGCTATTTTGTGTAGAATGTTGAGACAAAAAATGAACTCAATCTATTGTAGAATATGTCTGTAACGTAATAAAACATGGAGAAGGTGAAAGGGGTGTGCAGACTTTCCGGCTTGAATGTATACGAGTTACGAGTGTAGTAGGTGGTTACGAGTGTAGTAGGTGGTTACGAGTGTAGTAGGTGGTTACGAGTGTAGTAGGTGGTTACGAGTGTAGTAGGTGGTTAGGAGTGTAGTAGGTGGTTAGGAGTGTAGTAGGTGGTTACGAGTGTATTAGGTGGTTGGCAGGGGCTGTAAATGAGGGGGGTCCGGGAGGCATGGCTCCCTGTAGAAAATTTTGATAAAAATAACCCTTAAATGGTGATACAGAATCACTATTAAATGGTTCATCCTGGTGATTTTGTCAGTTCCAACCAATCAGCTGTCAAATGGCTCACTATTCATTCCGCACTCATCATTTGAATACCAACTTCAGTGTTGTTCCAGATGTATTGATAACAAAAATCTTGCCATTTAATGAGTGTAATGGTGCAGCTCTCTGAACATCCCTGTCTGTAGAATTCACTCTCCTGTCTGTCTCAGGATCCTACACTTTCTCTCTCCAGAAATTAATCTTTTTCTCTCTCTGCAAACCGCCTGCTGCTATTGATCGGAAAGGTATAGGGTTATTAGCAGAGGTCTAAAATCCAGGTTCAGAAAGTAAATGTCCTTCCCAGTATTATTGATCGGAAAGGTATAGGGATATTTGCAGAGGTATAAAATCCAGGTTCAGAAAGTAGAAGTCCTTCCCAGTATTTTCTTCCAATCACCTGGATTTGCTAATTATCACAATTCTTCAGCCAGGAGCTAGAACTAATTGGTGAAATCAGCTGATTGAGTTAAAGGGTAGAAGAAACCCATGACTTTTACTTTCTGACCCCTGGACTTTAGACCTCTGGATATTAGCAATAGTGAATAAAACATGACAAATTTAATCTTGCACATAACTTACAATAGGGATCCTAGTTAGCAGCAACTACAGCAAAAACACAATAGCTAACGCACACGTATTTGCTATTGCACAAATGTAATTAAATTCTATCAAGCTTCTCCAGATAGCTAGCGAGTGTAATATCCTGGGGATATCAGCTGATTGAAGTTGTCGCTGAGATTTACGTAGGTCATGTGCGCCCGTTACCAGTAGGTGAAATAAACACTGTTTTATTAGACACTAACTGAGTGACAGTAAGGCAGCAATATTTCTGTAAAATAGAAATATTACATGGTGTCAGAATAGTTTATACATCAGCCTGACGACAGATGATGGAGAACACAGGCGTTCCAACACCACGGATGGATTGGGATTCGTCCAACCTTCATTACATTACATTACATTACATTACATTACAGGCATTTAGCAGACGCTCTTATCCAGAGCGACTTACACAACTTCTTATTACATTTATCCATTCACACAGCTGGATATATACTGAAGCAATTCAGGTTAAGTACCTTGCTCAAGGGTACAACGGCAGTGTCCTACCTGGGAATCGAACCTACAACCTTTTGGTTACAAGTCCAGTACCTTAACCATTATACTACACTGCCCACACCTTCCCAACGCATGGAGGAAGTTTCGCCAGCACATAGAGCTGATGTTTTCAGGTCCGCTGCATGCTAAAGAGGAGGAGGAAAAATGCAGTTACCTGCTACTGTGGATCGGGGAGAAGGGCAGAGACATTTTTAATACATGGACTCTCACAGCGGACCAGAGAAAGGTACTGACGACGTATTATGACGGCTTCGAAGCCTATGTCATGCCCAAAGCTAACCCCATTTTCGCGCGATACAAATTTCACGAAAAAATGCAAGGTGAAAGTTTCGACCAGTTTGTGACGGAGTTAAAACTCCTTGTGAAAGACTGTAATTACCTTAACAGCGATGAGATGGTGAGAGACAGGATTGTTTTTGCCATAAACTCACCAAGAGTGCGCGAAAAGCTGCTAAGCCACGGCCCAGACCTAACGCTAGAGAAGACGATTGATATTGCACGCTCGCACGAGCTATCGCAGCATCAGTTAAAGACAATGGTGAGCAGTGGGGCTAACCAGCTCGTTCATGCAGTTAGGAAAAAACCGTTCCGAACAGACCGAGCACGTCAGGGGCACAGTAAATCAAGTGGAACTGATTGGAATAGCGTTAAGCGGGGCACTGGATGTGGAGCCGGCGGGAGAGAGCATAGTCGCACGGAGGAATGCCCAGCAAGGGGGCGCCAGTGCAACAAATGGAAAAAGTTTAACCACTTTGCTAGGGTATGTAGGGCACAAACGCAAAAACAACACACAAAAGGTACGCCAAAGAGGTTGCATGCTATCTCCGACAGCACCGAACAGCCAGCAGATCAACTGTACATTGATACCATCACAAAACAGCATGCAAATACAACTAGAGAGCAAGCCTTTGCAGAGGTGGAAGTGGGGAAAAAGAGGCACAAAATAAAGTTTAAAATAGACACGGGAGCCCAGGCTAATATAATACCAGTTATCACGTTCCACCAGATATTTGGAGATGTAATACTAGGCCCCTCATCCAGTAAGCTCTCAGGATACGGCGGGCAGATACTTAAAGTAAAAGGAGCTTGTAAGTTAACATGCAGATACAGAGAGAAAACAGTCATGTTAGACTGATATAGTCCTCCCCGGTCCTGGGTATGCGAGCATGTCTAGATTTAAGCATGGTTAAACTAGTACACATTGTTGATGCACAGCCGAAAAAGAACACAACTATTATGGATGAATTTGCAGATGTGTTTGAAGGCATTGGACTGTTTCCTGGAGAGTGTAGCCTCCAACTCAAACCCTCAGCAACACCTGTAGCGTGCCCACCTCGCCGCATCCCGTACGCCTTGCGCAGTCGGCTCAAAGAGGAGCTGGACGAAATGGAGAGAATGGACATTATCCAAAAGGTCACTGAGCCCACAGAGTGGGTAAATGCATTAGTGGTGGCGGAAAAGCCTAAAACAGGAAAACTTAGGATTTGTCTTGATCCACGCCCCCTGAACAAAGCCATCCAGAGACCTCATTATCCGCTCCCTACACTAGATGATGTCACACCAAGACTAGCTGGGGCACAGTATTTCAGCGTCCTAGACGCCAGGTCCAGCTATTGGACAATAAAGCTCAGCCAAGAGTCATCCATGCTAACCACGTTCAACACAGCCAAGAGTCATCCATGCTAACCACGTTCAACACAGCCAAGAGTCATCCATGCTAACCACGTTCAACACAGTCAAGAGTCATCCATGCTAACCACGTTCAACACAGCCAAGAGTCATCCATGCTAACCACGTTCAACACAGTCAAGAGTCATCCATGCTAACCACGTTCAACACAGCCAAGAGTCATCCATGCTAACCACGTTCAACACAGCCAAGAGTCATCCATGCTAACCACGTTCAACACAGTCAAGAGTCATCCATGCTAACCACGTTCAACACAGCCAAGAGTCATCCATGCTAACCACGTTCAACACTGTCTTTGGCAGATACAGGTTCAATAGACTCCCATTTGGGATCATGTCTGCACAAGATGAGTTTCAGAGGCGAATAGACGAGACCTATGAGGGGCTGTCAGGCGTCGCCGTCATCGCGGATGACATCTTGGTGTATGGCCGCAGCAAAGAGGAGCATGACGCCAGTCTGCGTGCCATGTTAGAGAGAACCAGGGAGAGAGGAATAAAGCTGAAAAAAGAAAAAAGCATCATCTGTGTACCAGAGGTGAGCTATTTTGGGCAGAGGCTGACACGAGAAGGCATCAGGCCTGATCCCAACAAGATTAAGGCAATCAAAGAAATGGAACCGCCGCGGAGCAAGGCTGAGTTGGAGACCATTTTGGGCCATGGTCACATACCTCTCCAGGTTTGCCCCCCAAACTCTCAGAGGCGACAGCCCCGCTCCGCCAGCTGCTAAAAGTGAGTAGTGAGTTTATGCGGGACTCAAATCACAATGTCGCATTTGAGCACATGAAAAGCCTCCTAACACAGGAACCGGGTCCAGTACTCACTTATTTCGGCCACACCAAGGACGTGAAACTGCAGGGCGATGCATCCAAGTGCGGCCTAGGAGCAGTCCTGCTACGGGAGGAGAAACCAGTTGCATGTGCGTCCAAGACACTGAATGGGACCGAGCAGAACTACGCTCAGATCGAAAAGGAGACGGTTCCACCAATACCTGTATGGACCACAGGTGACCGTTGAATCGGACCACAAGCCCTTAGAGGCAATCGTGCGCAAACCCCTGGCGGCTGCGCCCCCCGCGGCTCCGACGCATGATTCTGCAGCTACAGAGGTACGACATCACCATCGCCCACAAACCTGGAAAAGACATCCCAGTTGCAGACACTCGGTCCAGAAAGCCAATTGAGTGCCGTGATGAATCACTGAGTGAAGGCATGGACTCTCAAATACATACAGTGGTCAGCAGCGTTGCCGTGAGCGACCGCAAAATGGCAGAGATCAGGGCTGCCGCGGCCCGAGACGAGCAGCTCTCAGTGCTGAGACGGGTCATCCTATCAGGGTGGCCCGAGTCAAACGAGCAATGTCCACCTGCCGTCGCCGACTATTGGAACCGTCGGGACGAGATATCCGAAATAGATGGCATCCCTGTTGAAAGGGGAAAAGATCATCGTGCCGCACTCACTCAGAGCTGGCATGCTGTCACGCGTACACACAGGGCACTTGGGCATGGAAAAAATGCAAACAGCGGGCGAGAGATGTTTTATTCTGGCCAGGGATGGGAAAGCAGATAGAGCCATTGATAGGGTCCTGTAGCATTTGCCTTGAGCGGCGCAACTCTGTCCCCAAGGAACCAATGCTCTCACACCCCCATCCCTGAAAGACCCTGGCAGGTAATAGCCACAGACCTATTCACCTGGAACAGTATGGACTATATAGTCACTGTCGATTATTACAGCAGGTATTTTGAGGTAGAAAAACTCACCAACCTCAAGTCCTCAGCCATCATCAAAAAGCTTAAAGCCACGTTTGCCAGGTTCGGAATACCCGAGACTCTAGTGAGCGACAATGGGCCTTGTTACAGCTCACGCGAGTTCACCGACTTCGCTCATGCATGGGACTTTGAACACGTCACAAGCAGCCCACTGTACCCGCAGAGCAATGGATTGGCTGAGAAGACCGTCCAGACAGCCAAAGCCCGCATGGACAAAGCGCACGCACAAGGTAAAGATCCTTACCTCAGCCTTCTAGAATACAGGAATACACCGGTGGACGGCTTGAAGTCACCAGCACAACTCTTAATGAGTAGGCGTCTGCGATCCATCCTCCCGACCACCGGAAAGCAACTGCAACCAGAACTCGCCTGTCGAAGCACAGTTCATGACAGGAGAAAATTGTGCCAGAACCGACAGAAGCCAGTACTATGACAGAAATGGCAGAACACTGCCTGCACTACGGCCAGGGGCCACAGTCCGCTTCCAGCACCCAGCAGGGACCTGGAAACCTGCCACAGTCATCAAACCGGCAGGTACACCAAGATCCTACAACATCCTCACGGACGAAGGCCACACACTTAGGCGCAATCGGCGTCACCTCCTACAAACACGCAAAGGTGATGTAGCTCAGGATGGGGAGCCAGAGACTGTTGAAGCCCAGACTTTGCAGCAAAATGTCACAGATTCAAATGCAATAGGCTCCAAGGAACCATCGCAACATATTACTACTAGATCAGGACGCATAGTAAAGCCAAGAGCTATATAGACCTGTGAAGTTTGTAAATAACGTTAAAAGAAAAAAAAACATTTTGTTTTGTTGATGCCATATTGATGTTTCTTGTATGTCCCCAAGTAACTCTGCAATGCTGAACAACGTGAAATTCATGTCATTAGTAATTTTATTTTGCTGCTATGTTCATATAGCCATGTTTATTTCAAAAGAAGGGGGATGTAATATCCTGGGATATCAGCTGATTGAAGTTGTCGCTGAGATTGACGTAGGTCATGTGCGCCCGTTACCAGTAGGTGAAATGAACACGCGCAACAGCACGAATGGTCTTGTACTCTGTTTTATTAGACACTAACTGAGTGACAGTAAGGCAGTAATATTTCTGTAAAATATAAATATTACAGCGAGCACGTAGCAAACGTGATAATCAATCAGATAAGCTATCTAGCTAACGTTAGGTAGCCTAAGTTAGCAAACAATTCCTCAAGATATAACTATTTAACCAACTAAAATGATCAATCATTAATTTATTTAAAATTAAATCAAGGAAAAAATACCAATGGCCCGGTGACTGCTTTCCATTTTCTCCTACCTTCTCTCTACTCTCTCTTTGCACGTTATCTGGCTTTAGTTGTAGGATGGTGAGGGGACACGTTCGCATAAACGTTATAAAATAAAAGTTGTTCGCATAAAATGATTTAGCGCCTGTTAGTTAACTAGCTAGTCACCCAGCTAACTATCAGATGAAATAGATGTTTTGCTTGGTTATCTTCTAACATTACTGCAAGAATATACATTTGTTCTTCCACCGGAATGCGGTGGCTTTAAGTGACTAACGAGTTCACCAGTCAGAAAAAAGTACGGACCTTGTTTGTTTATTGAAAAAAAGGGTAGCGCAAATGGTGGGCGGAGTCAGAACATTTCGCAAATCAGAGTGCAATATGCAAATTAGATGTAATTTCTGTAGGCTGCTCGCCCTGTCACAGGATGGGGGGTGGCTGAGGCTAGCCTCGCAGACAATGGGCTCTGCTCTACCATCTCATTCAGCTTGAGCCGCTTAGAGGGACCACAATAGACTGCAATGTGAAATGCTTCTGAGTGAGTCTGAACCACAGAACTATATACTCTGACTGCTTCACTAGACTATTGGAAATCAATGGGGGACCAATAAAACATGATTGGATAATTGCGGATTATGATGCGTTTTTGAGCCCACCGTGAAGCAGTGCCTCACTAAAGTATTCCAATCATGCGTGTTCTTGTGCGCGTTCTCGTCATGATGATTGACATAATGTCTAACCATTCAGAACACAAGTTCAGCTGTCCAGCAATATAATCATCTTCACCGTTACTGTAGAGAGATAGAAAAATGGAGCGAGAGAGAAATTTATTCAATTTTTATGGTTGTGGCATTGTCAGTGGTGATTTGTATTGAAAATAGTTAAATTTCTTATCGTGTTGTAGTGTTAATAGCTAGATAATTGCTAACGTTAGTGATTTAACTAACGTTGCGTAACGTTAGCCTAAACTAGCTCACTTTTTGTAACGTTAGCTTTTGCCATTTCATTTGGCTGCATTTGAAGGAAAATGGAACCTGTGAATGTAAACATCCTGGATCGGATTCTGCGGGATTAACGTAACTTCAAGATTGTGAAGAAAGATTGCAGGTGAAGGCGGGAGGGAGACTGAAGCCTTCTATCAATCTTATCCAGTGAGTGGGCTCGGTAAGTCAGAGCTTTAACGTTAAATGCTCGTAGTAGCCTACGTCGAGGTGGATTAGTTACAGGCATCTTGCTAACGGAATCGCATGTATTGCTGGCCATGTGTGTTGTTTAAAGGAAAGCCTATTATTTTTTATCCAAGTGTGTTGCTACAGGAGATTACATTCCATTATAGGCATTTAGCAGACGCTCTTATCCAGACGCTCTTTATCCATTCATACAGCTGGATATACAGTGCATCCGGAAAGTATTCACAGCGCTTCACTTTTTCCACATTTTGTTCTGTTACAGCCTTATTCCAAAATTGATTAAATTAATTTTTTCCCTCAAAATTCTACACACAACACCCCATAATGACAATGTGAAAAAAGCTTTTTTGAGATTTTTGCAAATTTATTAAAAATAAAAAACTAAAATTTCTCATTTACATAAGTATTCATACCCTTTGCTTTAACGTATTTAACGTCCTGACATTTTGAGTCTGAGAATGATCATTTTATTGATGAAGGTGCACGCATTACAAAATAACGTTAGTGCGGAAAACCGTGACATTCCTGAGAGGTTGATCGATGCGATTCTTGGGTCGTCTTGAGCTGGCATTTAAGGGAATAACGAGAGTGAAAATTGGGATAACAGAGCGGGGAGTTGACTGAGCTTCCTTCCCGCTATGATGACGTTCAGGTCGCCCTCTGTGTTCTCCGGGATGTCAAATGGCCTATTTGCACTGGACTAGGGTATTAGGCTACCTGGTGACCTAATATGATTTAGGAATTATCCCCCGATGAGTTTTATGTGGCCCATTCGCACGGGATAAACGCAGTCAGTATTTTACTCAAATGTATTTATGAAATCCCAGGGATTATCAACGGGTACGAATGGAACGTAGCATTTCTATAGGCTACTTCCATATTCTCAGTTTTTCTGCACATTTGCACAACGTATGCAAATTGGTGTGTTGAAGCTGGCTACAGAGTCGAATAGGCTAGAATTCCTAAATTCAGCAGTAACATTTAAATTCTTTTTGGTATAAGAATCGCACCCAAAATGTCAGAATTAGCAATAATAATTTCCACCGCAGCCTCCATAAATGTCAACTCAGAAAGATTAAGAAAAAAAGCGGGGAAAAACAAGGAATCCTTTCTGGGGGAAAATATATATAAACTCCTCAAAAAAAGTTCGGAAACGTTATTTTGGTCGATTATTCCTCCCCTTTAATAATACCAATTGGTATTGTATTTTATATCGTTGGAAAGCCTGATTAGTCACCTTTACAACGAGGTACAACTTGTAAGGATCATGCATTCGTGGAATGAGCAACACAGCTAACCGTGTGGGTAGCGGCCCAAAAGAATGTGCCAAAATCCCCTGCAATATTCTTCTGTTGGTATTCACTCTCGTTTTGAGCTTCAAGTGCTGGCAGGTGTATGCCAGTCACAGGTGTGCCAGGAAGCCTGCAATGACTGCCCTTCACCGTCAGGCCCGTTTGCGCTGGTGTCGACAGTGGAACCTAAGAATGTGGGGCAACGTCATGTTCAGTGATGAATCAAGGTTCTGTCTGCGGAAGCTGGATGGCAGGATCAAAGTATGGAGACGGCGTGGAGAACGCTATGCAGATTGCTGCACAGATCGCGTGACACCTTTCAATGGGGGCAGTGTCATGGTGTGGGGCGGTACTCTCTCACAGGAAAAACAGAACTTGTCATCATTGAAGGCAATCTCAATGCAGTGAGATATCGGAATGAGATTCTGGAGCCAGTGGCGATCCCATATCTCCAGAATCTGGGACTTAACTCCATCCTCCAGGATGACAACGCTCGCCCCCACAGAGCCAGGATCATCACAGAGTACCTCCAGAATTTGGGAGTGGAGAGGATGGAATGGCCTGCCGTGAGTCCAGACCTCAACCCAATTGAACACCTGTGGGATCAGCTTGGGCGTGCTGTACGTGCCAGAGTGACCAATGCAACCATGTTGGCTGACTTGCGGCAAATCCTGGTTGAGGAATGGGATGCCATCCCACAGCAGTGTGTGACCAGGCTGGTGACCAGCATGAGGAGGAGGTGCCAAGCTGTTGTGACTGCGTATGGATCTTCCACACGCTACTGAGGTCCCTGACAGTGTAAAATGAATAAAGTGTAAAAATGGCCAATATGTGTTGTTTTTTCCTTATTACTGTGGGAGAGTGCAATCATCCAATCCACCAAGCAACTCAAAACAAGAGTGAATACCAACAGAAGAATATTGCAGGGGATTTTGGCAAATTTTTTTGGCCCGCTACCCACACAGTTAGCTGTGTTGCTCATTCCACGAATGCATGATCCTTACAAGTTGTACCTCGTTGTAAAGGTGACTAATCAGGCTTTCCAGCGATATAAAATACAATACCAATTGGTATTATTAAAGGGGAGGAATAATCAACCGAAATAACGTTTCCGAACTTTTTTTGAGGAGTTTATATCACCCCAAATTACTGAGATGCCCATTCACACAGGACTAATATTATCAGATGACCTGTTTTGTGCGAAATATGGTAGGCTAGGTAATTTACGGTGGGGAATTTTGACTTTACAAATTACGGAAGTGCCGATTCGCTCGGGATTAAGATCACAGACTAACTCCACAAATCACACGAGGTCCCCAGGTAATACTACTCCAGTGAATAGGGCATAAAACGATTCAAAATTATCTGAACGAAGCTATTTCAGATACGATGCAGGTGGATTTGAGTATTTATCTATTGAATATGCAAAGGTGATTAAATAATTTGGCTACTAATAAATGAGTGTGTACATAACTACTTGTCATTGTATTCTATCTGGTGTTATTCATTTGATAGAAGGCAGCTCAATTTAAATGGTACAGCCATAGTGATGAGTTGTCAAGAAATATAAACCTGTTTTAAATGGCCACCAGCTCTTTTCTGCCTATAGCTGGTCAGTTTACATGGTCAGTGTTAAACAACCCAAAAATGGCCTAACTCAACAGGTAAAGCAGGGGTTCGATTTTCACAGGTAGAAAAAAAATTGTGGGTTTGCTTCACCAAAAATTCTGGTCAGCAGCCGCCACTGGTTACCATACACATTTGCAGCTGCACGAAAGTACAGCGCAGGTACGTAAGATATGTTTAATAGTTTAATTTTGCAGGTATTGCAGTATCATGACTACAGTGACTTGTGCGTCATAAACATAACGTTTCAGGTTCAAACTCTGTTTTTTTCGTTATGTTGTTACATGTAGCGATCCACAGTCTGAATACCTTGTGACCCAATTCCAATGAATGGTGGGACTGGTATCACTACACCGAGTAGGCAAAAACCACAAGTAGCACCCCAGAAATGAGAAACTTAACGTTAACGTTATTCAGTTTCAAGTTGGGATGTCCGTAAATTGGGTCTGTTCTTTCGGTAAACCAGCGCAGATTTGTATATTGCGTGCTGCCGAATCACCTGCGTGCAAAACGGATGGATTGATTTGGCTCGCACTTGTCCTAAATACAATGGTATTTCCAGCCACCCACATTGCATAGCTAACACTCACAAGATATGGTATCTAGCTGGCTAGTTCATGAGCTTACATTTGAAACTTGCAAGCTATCCAATTTAGTAACTGCTTAATGTCATATTATCGAGGAAAGAACGATGTGAATGCATATTAGAACTAGCGTTTAAAAGATACAATGAAGGCCACCCGTTGACAGCTGGCTAGACACCCTTACAATCTTTGCTCCTTTTACCATAGCTTCACTTGTGTCAGGCTCATATAGACTGAGGTTTTACAATCAATTCTACCTTTAGCCTACCACAGTTGGGAGATAACGGTGTGACATCTGTAGTTCGCAGAATAAACACCTATAGCTACCACTAGCTTGTTTAGCGCTGCATTTATGGTGGACGTAGCGCCGTTTGTTTACCACATCAGTTGTCACAACTTTGTTATGGTTTTTACCAATGTAATTTTGATCGAATACTATGGCATATCGCCAAAACGGTTGTCACGGTGGTGGAAAATATTGTCGCTATCCCTGCTGAAAATTCCAGCTAAAACCAGCTGGGATTATAAAATGGTTTAAGATGCATTTTAGATGCTTATAGCTGGTCTATGGTTGGTCAAAGCTGGTTAAACTGGTACAGTCAGCTGGTGGTCAAACTGGTGGACTAGCTTACTATAGGCTGGTCAGCTGGTGAACAGCTAAAACCAGCTGGAAGTGTTAAAAACACAGCTTAAGGCCACCTTCATCATCTTAGGCTGGTTTAAGATGGAATTTCCAGCAGGGATGATAACTGCCAATTATTATTATTTTTTTAAAAACTTTTTATTTTAATGATTTTTCAAACACACCAACACAAGAAAAAAACAACAACAAAGAAACATACGGGGCATGGAACCTGAGGTCTTGCTTGGTATCAAGTATCAAAGGAAGTTAGACAGGGACAGTATATAACACACATTTTTTGGCAATAGTGCCTAATATAGAAGAAAAAAAGAAAAAACCTGAATAAATAAAATAAAAATAAAAGATAAATAAATAAATAAATAAATACAAAATTTAAATAAAATTTAAAAAAAAGAATAAATAAAATAAAAATCCCTATTCAGTGTCCGTTTCCTGGGAGTAACAGTCCCATCTCCTCCAGTATTGTTCTACTATGTCTTTCTGTAGACGAAGGGTATAAGTCATCTTTTCCATGGAGCGTATATGATTAACAATTCCTTTAAAAAGGTCGACAGTAGGGGGATTTCTCTGAAGCCAACATTTGGTGACAGCTTTTTTACATGCAACCAAGAGAATTTTCAGGAGGTAGGAATCACTTTTACATAAACCAAGTCCCAGTGATTTTGGATTTCTGCTTTGGTGTTATAAAAAACCGAATCAGACTCTTCCAGCTAAAATCCCTCCAGGTCAATGAGTTAGTGGTGGAACACTGGGTTTCCCAGGCATGTAACCAGACCTCCTCAGGTATTACCACCCCTACATCCTTTTCCCAACGCTGCCTTACATAGTCAGTTGAATTTTTATTCATTGAGGTGATAGCACAGTATAGTTTGCCTATAACCCTCTTACTATTTTCATCCTTATAAGCATCTATGAAAATCTGAATCATTTTTGAGAAAATTGCAGGATTTGGCCCTCTGACCTCCTTCAAATAAAAATTGCGGACCTGTAGATATCTAAAAAAATCCTGTCTATTGAGTTCAAATAATTGGCATAAGTTCTCAAAACTATCCCCATTTGATATGATTCTACAAAGAGCAGTAACACCATGTTGGGCCCATTGCCTGTATCTATGGTCCTGCAATGCTGGTGTAAAGTGTGAGTTGTAGGCTGGCCAACTTAATACTTTTACCTCTCTATACAGCTGAAATCGTCTAATCACCTCTAGCCATATCTTAATAGAAAAGTTGACACACTGGTTTTGTAGTTGGGATATTTCCTTCACTCTGTCTAGACAACCCAGGATTGACTGTATCAGTGTATCCATCAAGGAAAATTATATATCCTTCCATTTAGCTTCATAAGTAAAGTTACACCAAAGTACTAGTGGTCTTAGCTGAGCAGATAGATAATAATCCCTCAAACACGGTAACGCCATACCTCCCCTCTCCCTTGGCAGCTGCAAAGTTGACTTTTTCGCTCTAGGTTTCTTTTTGTTCCATATGAATCTAGAAATATGTTTATCCCACTCCCTAAACTGTTTAACTGGCACCTCCACTGGCAGGGCTGTGAATAAATATAATAATTTGGGGAGGATATTCATCTTAATTGATCTTACTCTACCACCTATATCAAGAGGAAGCAAGGCCCACCTGTCCAAATCCTTATATATCTTTCTGTTAATCCGATTATAATTTATAGCATATAGAGAGGACATGTCTTTTTGTAAGTAAACCCCAAGATACTGGATATATGACAAATGCCAGTTGAAAGTATACCTATTCACCAGCTCCAGGGCAGGGGCATAGTTAAATGTCAAGGCCTGTGTTTTATGAACATTAAGCACATATCCAGAGTAACTCCCATACATCTTTAAGATATTCATCAACAACGGTACCCCTGAACCTGGGCTTTGTAAAGTCACCAATACATCATCTGCATAAAGACAAGCTTTGTATTCTACTCCCCTTATAGTTATACCCTCCAAACCTCTTTCCTGTCTAATAATTTGAGCCAAAGGTTCAATAAAAAGATTAAAGAGGGTCGGGCTAAGAGGACAACCCTGTCTACATCCTCGTTGTAAGACTATAGAGTTAGAGAGACTACCGTTGATTTTTATCCTAGCTCGGGGATGAATATATTGTCCTTATGCATTGTATAAATCCTTCACAGAACCCAAATCTACCCATTACTTGATACAAGAATCCCCAGCCGACAGAGTCAAAGGCCTTCTCAGCGTCTAAGCTGAGAAGGATTGCACTGTCTTTCTCTTTATTAATATGATTAATAATATGGAGGGCTCTGCGTATACTATCATGGGTCTGTCTGTTTCTTATAAACCCAGTTTGATCCTCGTCAATCAGAAGTGGCATCACCTTTTCCATCCTCTTAGTCAAAATTGATGCATACAATTTATAATCTGTATTCAAGACGCTTATTGGCCTATATGATTTGCAATCCAGCTTGTCTTTGCCTTCCTTTGATATTACAGAAATAAAGGCCTCCCTCCAAGATGGGGGGAGGGTCCCCTCCATCATGGCATAATTAAAACAGGTTTTAAGTAGTGGGAGCAATGATTCCCTCATCGATTTATACCATTCTGGTGGAAACCCATCCGTACCTGGCGATTTACCTGCATTAAGAGCTGAAATTGCATCATCTATTTCCTCATTAGAGATCTCAGAGGTGAGTTTGTCGTTATGCTCTTTGCCAATAGATGGGAGATCCAATGAATGTAAAAACTGTTCAATTTTTTGTTCACTCGCTTTCTCAGGTTGAGTATATAATGATTTGTAATATGTTTTGAATGATTTCCTCTAATTTAGTTGTTTTTTAATTTGTTATAGGATCTCTAATTTTTATAAATTGAGCTTTCAGCTTCTTGCTTACGGAGCCTCCAGGCCAACAATTTCGCCGCTTTTGGACCAGCCTCATAGTACCTCTGTTTCATAAATCTTATTTTCTTCTCAACCTCCTCACAATGAATTTTATCTATCTCCTGCTTAATAGCTCTTATTTGTAAGAGGACAGAGGAGTCTTTAGTGGAACCATGAAGCCGCTCCAAATCCCTAAGTTTAGCCTCGAGCTCAAGCAATTTCTTAGCTTTCAGCTTTTTTAAGAGAGCCGTCTGAGCTATAACTTTTCCTCTAAGAACGGCTTTAGCCGTATCCCACAGTGTAGCCGGACTGACTTCCCCATTGTCATTGAACTCTAGAAAGTCCTTCAATTCTTGTACCATCGTAGCCCTAAATGCTGTGCTATTCAGCATACCTGTGTTTAGCCTCCATATGGTTCTCTTTGGGGCACAATCCAGATGCAGTTCTAGATATAATCCAGAGTGGTCCGAGAGGTCCCTCTGCCCTATTCTACAGTCCCTAATTCTGTGACGGTCATTACTAAACATGAGGAAGTAGTCAATTCTTGAATGGATATTATGACGAGCAGAGTAAAAAGTGAAATCTAAATCAGATCTATTCAAGTCTCGCCATACATCGATTAGGCCCAAATCTTGCATCATATTATTCACCAGAATCTCCGATGAGCTCTTTTTTCTTGTTTTGCTGGTTGTGTCCAATCTAGGGTTCAATAACATATTCAGATCGCCAGCACACACAAGGGTGCCATATGTTTCAGATGATATTAAATCAAATATCCTCCTGAAAAAGGCTTTATTACTTCCTGGAGGGGCATATATGTTTATCAAAGTAACTTCCCTGTGTTCAAGTCTGCCCTTAACCAAAACATACCTGCCCTCTTTATCTTTCAACTCAGAAATCAATTCAAAACTAATAGAATTCGGTATTAGTATTGCGACTCCCATTTTCTTCCCTGATTTATGTGAGGAATAGAAAGTATTACGGAAACCCAGTTTTTTGAGTTTCTCATGCTCAACACAAGATAGATGGGTCTCTTGCCAAAACGCTATATTAATTTTCTCCCTTTTCAATTTAGTTATCATTTTGCTCCTTTTGATGGGACTGTTTAATCCATTTACATTTAGGGATAAAATATTATAATACTGAAAAGGCATTTCCCTTTCCCCAACAACCTTCCTGTACCTGTGACATCCAAAACTTAAATCTCAAATAACAATTTAAAAAAGCAAGAACCAAAAAACCCCAATAACTATTATACAATTCTACACTAAACTCAAACAGGGCTTCCAACCAAGAGGGAGCATTGTCTCCTCTAGCGACAGTGAGGGGGGATTGGCCACAAAGTGGGGCCCCTCGTTGACAGACATAAAAAATAAACAAACATAAACAAGGGGGTACGATCAGTCTCCCCCAAAAAAACTGTAGAACATAATTTACTTTGTCTGCATCGGCCCTTAATTATAACAAATTATCAGAGAGGTCATTTTAACATTGTCTATTATCCATCTTCAGTCCATGGGCTATACTCTCTCTCATATCAAGGAAAAAGTTAATGAAATAAGCTATCCCTAACTTTAACCCCATAGACTGAACGGTTATTTGGTAGCACAACTCACAGTTAAATCTCTTTCCTACGGAGCACCATGGGCCATGGGGAGTAAATAGTCATCAGATGTCTCTCGCACCGTCTCGATCCATCCTCTGAATTCCCCGGAGTTTCTCCCATACTTCAGCGACTCGAGAAGCAGGTCTATTCGGTGCTCGGGGCGCTCCGTCGGCAGTGCTCCATGGGAGCAGCCTGGTGAGGGTCTCCTCCGTGTTGCCCACCATCTTGTTCGCATGGATAGTCCCCACCGGGAAGCCACGCTTGGCCAAATCCACCGCTGCATCGGGGGCGTTCTTGTAAGTCACGGTGCCCGAGTCGAAGTGTACACGCATCCTGGTGAGCGGGGTTTGAAAGCGGATTTTACTTTCCTTAAGCACCTTCTTGATCGGGGTGTACTCCTTTCTCTTCCGTTGCACCTCCTCAGCATAGTCATGGTCAAAGTACACCCTCTTGCCTTGTACGTGGACGTTCTTCTTCCAAGCAGCGTGCAAGACGTTCTCCTTAGTTGTAAACCGCAAAAACCGAACCACGACTGAGCGCGGTGTTGCACCCGCCGGTGGCTTGGGGGCCAATGCACGATGCGCCCTTTCTATACCCAGTTCTTTCCCCTGCTGTAGGTCCAAGGAATCACCCAGTTCTGTCTTGATTAAGTCCTCAACATAGTGGTGCATGGAGGTGCCCTCGGCACTTTCTGGGACGCCGTATATACGAATATTGTTGCGCCGGGAGCGACCTTCCAGGTCCGTCAGTTTATCCTGCAGTGCTCGTTGGTTGTTGATTAATTGGATTAAAGTGTCTTTAACTCCGATATCCCACTTTTCTGTCTCTCCCATGCTCTTCTCCACTTCCCCCAGGCGTCGAGTGGTTTCCTCGATTTGGCCAGTGACGTCTTGTATTTTCTGATTGATTTCAGTAGTCAGATCGTCCGACTGTGCTTTCATATCCTCTCGGAAGCTCTCTCGAAATTCAGATAGTTCTTTTTTCATATCTGACTTCAAGTCGCTCAACCCTTTAGCCATGACTTCACTAACCACTTCACGAATAGAGCTAAGTGTAGCTGTGCCCCTTTCGTCTTCGGAGTCTCCATTTTCCTCCGAGCAGACCTCGCTAGCCGAGACGCTAGCTTCTTTTCCACGTTCCTTCTCTGTGATGCTCCTTCTCCTTGACCTCAATTTTTTCCTAGTTTTGTCCCCTTCCATTTTCCTTTTGTTTGAATCCAATTTATAAAGTTAGAGTACTCGAACTACGGGGATTTTATTTGGCCGATACCAGAGCTATATTTTATGCTGCCATACTGTAGATAACTGCCAATTTTGACACTGATATAGCATCGCACCATTACACCATGACCCTAGTCTAGATAGCTACTGCTTTTTATTGACAGATTAAGACAAATGAAGATGGTGGTATCGCTCTGAGGGCGTGTCGGCGAGAAATTTGGTAATTTCATGACGGCAATCTTGGCGCACTTGATGGCGGTATTGCTAAAAGGCTGGGTTTAAATGTCCAAGGTGTGTCTCTATGGTAGCCAATCAATTGTTGTTCTCATGCTTTAAAAAAAAGCCATTTGGAACGCAATCGCTCCATGCAATTTCATAATGAGCAACCCAAACGCACTGGACCGTCAACTTGGATGTGCGTATGATTCTACGTGGGAACATGCATTGAAATGTTCATTTTAAAAGCTGATCCGATACTTACCATTTATCTAGCCCTATTAAACCGCTCAGCCAGTTGATTTCTCTTTGCTCTGGCTGTGATGGGGACCGCGACCACTGGTGCAGGTGGGGCAAGCTCATTTTGTCGCTGTCTGTGGTGCTGAAGTACATCTTCCGGCAGGCGCATTTCACATTGGTGAAGATGTGCGATATTATGCAGCACACAACAGGCCACCATGAAGGCAGCTGCTCTCTCAGGGGTATACTGCAGTGATCCACCCGACCTATCCAAACACCTAAATCTCATTTTGAGTAGGCCAAATGTTCTCTCAATGGCAACGCAACCCTTTGTTAGTCGGTGATTAAAAATGTGTTGTGCTCTAGTGCTGGGTGCGATGTATGGTGTTATCAGCCAATGCTTCAAAGGGTACCCGTTGTCTCCCAATAAGCACCCATCCACATTCCCTTCGAAGGCTCCAGGAATTTGAGAGTTTGCCAAAATGAAGGAGTCGTGGGCTGAACCTGGGTAATTGGCAAATACATGTGTGACTGCAGCCGGCATCGCATGTCACCTGGACATTGATGGAATGTGTTCCTTTGCGATTGACGAAAACTATTGCATGCTCGGGTGGTGCGCGGATTTGTATGTGCGTGCAGTCGATAGCACCAAGCACCCCAGGGAACCACACTTGAGAAAAAATGTGAGTTTTAACTTTTTACTGCATTCATTGTCCGTATAGTTGAGGAAGGACACCCGCTGAAAGTATATCCTTTCTGTATATTGTCGCCGTCGCCGCAAACGTCGACCGATCACGTACTCCATCGTCAGTGTCACGGGATTGAATCCTTAGGCCACTAACACCTGCCTGCATAAATAGTCACTTATATACCCTGCTGATGATTGATTGAAGACTAAATGAATCGTTTGGTTAATTAGCCTACATTAGGTGATGTAGGCATAATTATGATTCAAGTGGTAGGCTTATGATTCAACTGTGCCAATGTGTAATTTATATATTATAGGCTATTGGCCTACATGATCGCAAGTTTCTTGTAAGCTGTCTTGTTTTATTCTAGTAGTTTAAATTAAAATTAATTAATTAATAATAATTATAGGCTATTTGTTCATTAAATGGAAGTGTAATGTTGGCATCACCTATAGACACTACACAGAACTACATGACTAATAAGTTGCCAAATTACCAGAGTCTATTGCGTTGCCGCTAAGAGGTGGTTCCAGCTGATCATAACGCAATGGGTTTTCGTTGGTTCAAATTGTCACTGCGCCGAAAGTATTTTAGAACACGCCCCAGACAGCGCCACCCATCCCACTGCAGCGCCACCCATCCCACTTGCTACTGATGCGTTTTTAACACGTCAACAAACAGCTATCCATTGAGAGAGAGAGAGAGAGAGAGAGAGAGAGTATGTGAGTGAGTGAGTGAGTGAGTGAGTGAGTGAGTGAGTGAGTGAGTGAGTGAGTGAGTGAGTGAGTGAGTGAGTGAGTGAGTGAGTGAGTGAGTGAGTGAGTGAGTGAGTGAGTGAGTGAGTGAGTGAGTGAGTGAGTGAGTGAGTGAGTGAGTGAGTGAGTGAGTGAGTGAGTGAGTGAGTGAGTGAGTGAGTGAGTGAGTGAGTGAGTGAGTGAGTGAGTGAGTGAGTGAGTGAGTGAGTGAGTGAGTGAGTGAGTGAGTGAGTGAGTGAGTGAGTGAGTGAGTGAGTGAGTGAGTGTGTCAGTGGCGACTGGTGAGGTCCACAACAGGTGAAGCTGAGCTCCAGGAGAGGGAGGGAGGGGGAGATCAGGATTATCCTGACAGTGCCGTGGGAAGATGTTAAAAAACAAAGTAATTTCAATTTAGATATTAATTTAGCTATTCCAACCCCTCCCGTACGCAATCGCCCCCTGTCATGTACTCCCCCTGTACTCCCCTGTCATGAACGGTACCATTGCTTAGCAATGCTGGGTTAGCTAGCTAGCAAGCTAACGATATCTCACGACAAGTCGTTTTAACATTTAGCTAGCAAGCTAACGATAGCTTATGGCAAGCCATTTTAATTTAAACTATTCGACTTCCTTAAATTCATTACATTACATTACATTACAATCACTTGGCAGACGCTTTTATCCAAAGCGACGTACAGTAAGTGCATATTGAAGGTCATTGACCCGACTACAAAGCAAATCCGATAAAGCACAGCTCTCTCACAGCGTAGGAGCTATCCCTAGTAATAAACATGAGAAGTACACACAGTCAGCTATGCATTCTGAACTATAAATAACCACAAAAAAAAACACAAGTTAAATAGAAAACAGGAAGCGAATACTATATAATGGCCCTATAGGTATAATTTTAGTCGAGGTGGAGTCTGAAAAAGTGCGTTTTCAGACCGCGCCGAAAAACAGACAGTGTTTCAGCTGAGCGCAGCAGAGTGGGGAGTTCGTTCCACCACTGGGGAGCTAGGGTGGAAAAGCTCCGCAGTCGGGATGAGCGGGAGCCTTTAACACGGAGGGGGGGAAGTGCAAGTCGCCCTGCAGCAGCAGAGCGAAGTGGTCGAGCAGGAGCGTAGTGCTGGATTAAGTCCTGTAGGTAGGAGGGGCCTGACCTTTTGGCTGCAGTGTAGGCCAGGGTCAGAACTTTGAACCTGATCCTGGCCACGACCGGCAGCCAGTGGAGTGACCTCAGCAGGGGGGTGACGTGCGAAAGCTTCGGGAGGTTCATCCTTGCTGGCTGGCCATATAAGTTCGCTAGCTACCGTGATTGCCTAGCTAACGTTACTAACGTTAACCAGCTGCTCTAGCTAGAAATCTAACCAGACATTTCTACACCTGGATACATTTTTTAGTTCAGAAATTACGAAAATCTGCGGGGAATAGAGCCAAAGTGTTAGCGGTATGTTTGTACTGACTAAATACGGGGATGTTTAAAATAAAACCAATAATTTAGAATTATTTAGAAAGAATACGGAGTCTGCGTTTGTAAATGTTTGCAATGTTTGTGATTAGGTTACAGGATGCAGATGCCAGCTACAATGTAGTTACTGTGCTTTTAGCTAGCGTGTGAACCCACTAACCTTAATCCCCACTTTATCTGGAAGAGTTTTCAGAACAGGGTTTCATGCTGCGGCAAAAAAAAAAAAATCAAATCCTTGAAACCCGTCCTCGACCAAGGACCGTCTCCCCCAAATAACATACACGGAAAATAGAAGAGTGCCTTCTTGTCTACGCTAGCTGTTAGCCTTTTTTTTTCTTTTCAAAAACCACTCCACATTAAACCTGCGGTTGTGTTTTCCAGTTTGGGTGATGATTATATCGCGTGGCTGGTGGGCACCAAGGCGCTTAACCTCCAATTTCTCACCCAGAGTAAGGGTGTCAAAAGTGTGCTTCAGTAAATAATCCACTTCGTTCATATTTATTTTTATTTTTTTCTCAAGTTAGCTAGCTATAATACAGTACTAGTATCCCCTCTCTTATTGACTGACTAACGTTACGTTACGTTGCTACGTTACACTAGCGCCAGACAGAAATAGCCAATCAACTCTGAAATATGATATGACGTTTTAGTGGGGCTATGGGCTGTTGGCCCCACTTGTCATCAAAATCGTGTGATCTACATTGAATACAGTAACTCTCTGAGCATGCGTATTTGCATTTTCCAACGGTACACATACATTGCGCTGTGAGCGAGGGGCTAGCCCCATTCACGGTCTAACGTTACTGTGGACACGAATCTGGAGAACGCAGTCTAAAGCAGCAAGGCAGGGACCAATGCCCGGAAGAGCAGGAGCATACAACAGCAGTGCAGAGACAACCTTCTGATGACTTTGGTTACACAGGCATGAATTATTTGCGTGTGTAAAAAGAAAAGGCCCTGTCTTTGCTCAAGATATAGCTGGAGGGAAAGAATATTGTGAGAGTATATTCTCAAATTGTGAGAGTATATTCTCAAATTGCATGACTGGATTGAGACCAACCACCAGCTACTCCAGCCACCTATTGGCCAGGTCTGGGCTCCAGCAGCTGCCCAGCTTCCACCAGGCCAGGCCCAGGCTCCAGCCACTACCACCAGGCCAGGCCCAGGCTTCAGCCAGCTACCACCAGGCCAGGCCCAGGCTCCAGCCAGCTACCACCAGGCCAGGCCCAGGCTCCAGCCAGCTACCACCAGGCCAAGTCCAGGCTCCAGCCACTACCACCAGGCCAAGTCCAGGCTCCAGCCAGCTACCACCAGGCCAGGCCCAGGCTCCAGCCACTACCACCAGGCCAGGCCCAGGCTCCAGCCAGCTACCACCAGGCCAGGCCCAGGCTCCAGCCAGCTACCACCAGGCCAGGCCCAGGCTCCAGCCAGCTACCACCAGGCCAGGCCCAGGCTCCAGCCACTACCACCAGGCCAAGTCCAGGCTCCAGCCAGCTACCACCAGGCCAGGCCCAGGCTCCAGCCAGCTACCACCAGGCCAGGCCCAGGCTCCAGCCAGCTACCACCAGGCCAGGCCCAGGCTCCAGCCAGCTACCACCAGGCCAGGCCCAGGCTCCAGCCAGCTACCACCAGGCCAGGCCCAGGCTCCAGCCACTACCACCAGGCCAAGTCCAGGCTCCAGCCAGCTACCACCAGGCCAGGCCCAGGCTCCAGCCAGCTACCACCAGGCCAGGCCCAGGCTCCAGCCAGCTACCACCAGGCCAGGCCCAGGCTCCAGCCAGCTACCACCAGGCCAGGCCCAGGCTCCAGCCACTACCACCAGGCCAAGTCCAGGCCGCAGCCGCAGTAGCAGCAGCCTGAGGGATAGGCTAGCACAACTTGTTGGACCCGTGTCGCGTTTCAACACCGGCAGACGGCTCCAGCCATCATCTACATTGCTAGCTGCTAAGGACATAGCTAGCTGCTGTGACATTAGGGTGAGGTAATTCTTTTTCTTCTCCCCTCACCCACCGGCACTATGGGCTCCCCAGCTTCCCCAACTGGATCAGAGAGTAAGCATGTATGGAAGTGTGAGCTCTGTAGCATGTTTTTAGTCACCGACGAGGTATCTATCAGTCTTTTTATTTGCGTCAAGTGTACTAAACTTGGTGAACTACAATCTAAAGTAATTGATCTCCATGAACAGATTAAAGTGTTGTCTGAACGCAATGCTTGTCTCAAAGATCAGTCCAATATGCAGGACATTTTTAATGCCACCATTTTAACTGGGGCAGCTGGGCCAGGCCCTCACTCCTCAGCACTTCTCACTTCCACACTGCCAATTCAGGGGCCTCCTTGCAATGCTGCTGACCAGGTCGATCCCCCTCCTCCTGTCTGCACACCTCATCTTGGACCTCAAGATAGGTTTCACCCCAGTTCCACTCCCCGGCTTCCTGTCTGGCAGCAGAACCGCAGGCGATCCAGGAGGCCACACCACACTCTGCCCCAGTTCCAGCCACCGGATCTATCACTGTCCAACCGGTATGAGGCGTTGGCCCCCCCGGTGAGCCTGTCCACCCAGATGGACTGCCCCTGCCCTTCTACCCGTCCTTCCCAGCCCTCCAAGCCCCCCCCCCCCCCCCCCCCCCCCCCCCCAGAACTCTACCACCTCCACCCTTGTCATTGGTAGCTCTATGGTGAGGGATGTAAACCTTTCCCCACTCTTTGGAAATTCCGAGGTTCACTGCTTCCCTGGTGCCCGGGTTCTAGACCTTGATCGCAAAATCCCAGACATCCTGGCCAGTTACTCTGCAGTGGACAACATCATCGTGCATGTGGGCACCAATGACATCAAGGCACGTGAGTCTGAGACTTTAAGACATGATTTTAAAACTCTCTTATCAACACTACTGGACACAGGGAAACGTGTCATTATATCTGGCCCCCTCCCCACCCACCAGAGGGGCATGGAAAGGTGGTCCAGGCTTTTCGGCCTTCACTCCTGGCTAGGAGGCCACTGTAAGTCCATCGGGGTCTCTTATGTGAACAACTTTGACCTATTCTGGGCAAGGCCTTCCCTTCTGAAGCGAGATGGTCTACACCCAAACAGGACAGGGGCCTATTTGCTGTCAGACAATATGAACGCTTGTCTCAGAGATTGATGTTTTTATACAGTAGGAAATAACTCCTCTGAACTACTGTCTCCTAATGTGCATTCTATTGATACTATCATCTCCTACCGTTATACGGACAAAACTGTAAATAGACCATTTCTAAGATCCAATAAGGAAAACTTAATATCAGTCTCTGTGAAAAGTAAACTAATTCAAAGCAGCAGCCAAGGGAAGCTGAGTATGGCACTTTTTAATGTGCGTTCACTTTCTAATGAGACATTTCTTGTCAATGACCTCATTTCTGAGCGCAAACTGGACTGTATGTTTTTAACTGAAACCTGGCTCAGCACTGATGGTCCAGCCGCTCTTATTGAGGCCTCTCCCCCAAACTATAGTCCCTCCCACTCAATTAGACAAGGGAAAAAGGGTGGTGGGACCGCAACTATAGTGTATATTTAGTGTTTTATTTTGACTTGCCGTTTTACTGTTATCATTTATTTCCTATTTTACTATTAACTTTATTGTATTTAATCATTTTTATGTTCTCAATTTATGCTTGTTTAAAATTTTTATTATGTACTTTTTATGTTCAGCAGTTGCATTTTATGTATGACTTGTGCTATATGAATAAAGTTTCATTCATTCATTCATTCATTCAATGAACATGATAAAAAACATGATAAAATATTAAAAATTATATGCGATTTAGGAAGATGTTGTATACATATTTAATAAATTAAAGCATAGATGATAATATTTGAGAATGAATAATAATATCATTTGTTTGCACAATTCTTTCAGCTGACAGCAGGTGGGGCTGTGCCCCACTTGCCCCTAATGACCAGTCGCCACTGCTTATTGAACCTTGTCAATAGAGGGGGAGGAAAGACCAGAGGTAAAAGATATGTAATGTAGTTATTTTGTGGAACTGTTATCATTTTTAAGATGTTAATTTTACCCAATAGAGAGAACCCTAGTTTTGACCAATTTAATAACACCCCCTTAATTTTCTGTGTAAGGGGGAGAAGGTTCGATGTCATTATGTTTTCTAGACCTGGTGTGAGCTTGATGCCTAGGTATACTAGTCCTGATGGGAGGCATTTAAACTGCCAATTTTTCCGGATACTTGGTGGACATAATCTAGACAGTGGCATAGCTTCAGATTTTGTCCAGTTTATTTTGTATCCTGAGACAAGGGTGAATGAGTCAATCAGCGATAGTACGTGAGGTATAGCAGTCTCAGGGTTTGTAGATAGCAATAAGATATCATCTGCATATAATAACAACTTGTGCTCTTTCTGACCTGCTCTTATACCCTTAATGTTCGTGTTATTTCTGATGGCCATTGCTAGGGGCTCCAGAGCCAGAGCAAAGATCAATGGACTTAGGGGGCATCCCTGACGTGTCCCCTTATAGAGGGGAAAAGAAGAAGACCTCTTCCCGTTTGTCAGCACTGAGGCACTAGGGCCAGAGTATAGCAGTTTAACCCATTGTAAGTATGAGGAGCCCAACCCAAACTTCTGCAGCGTTCTAAACAAGTAGCCCCATTCAACCCTATCGAAAGCCTTCTCTGCGTCAAGAGAGAAAGCAATCGTGGGTTCGACACTATTCCTTGTCTGCCACATCAGATGAAGCAACCTGCGAACATTGTCGGCAGAGGTCCTACCTTTAATAAAGCCCACTTGATCTTGATGAATAAGACTGGGTAAATACACTTCCAGTATCGTGGCTAAAATCTTTGCCAGTATTTTGGCGTCTACATTTATCAATGCAATGGGGCGGTAGCTTCCGCACTGTTGGGGATCCTTGCCTTTTTTATGTATAAGGGTTATTATTCAATTCAATTCAATTCAATTTTATTTGTATAGCGCTTTTTACAGAGAACTGTCACAAAGACGCTGCACAGGGAAACAGAAGGAAAATTGAGCAAAAAACCAGGCCATAGCCCCCAACCAGCAAAATGAGGTAAAAAAAACTCCCCGGTAGGGGAGAAAAAAAACACTGAGCAACTTGCATACTATCTGGTAGACTACCCCTTTCAAGGGCATCTTGGAACACTGTGAGTAGTCTTGGCGAAACCACGTCAGAAAATGTCTTATAAAAATCTGTCGGAAGACCATCCTCTCCCGGAGACTTTCCTGATCTCAGACTTTTTATAGCTTGTTGAACCTCCTCTAATGTAATGTCCCCCCCAATATATTTTTGTTCTTCCTCTGATAAGGATGGTAGGTCCACCATGGAGAGAAAATTATCTAAATTTGCCTGGTCTGAAGTACACTGGGATGTGTATAGGTTTCAATAGAACAGCCTAAATGTTTCGTTAATTTCTGCCGTGTCTGTCACCAAGACCCCCCTATCATTCTCTACCGAAGGTATTAATGTTTGAGTATATTGTTGTTTTGCCCTCTGAGCCAAAAGTCTCCCAGCCCTTTCCCCCTGTTCATAATACTTCTGCCTGCATCGAAATAGTGCCGATTCAGCCTTTTTTTCCAGTATGGCATTCAATTCTAGTCTAAGTTTGCTTAAGTTTAAAAGAATAGTTGTATCCAGCTGGGAAGAGTGCATTTTTTCAAGCTCTTTAATTTCCTTTTCCAACTGAATTAGTCGGTTGACAGCTTGTTTTTTTAGAAAAGATGAGTGTTGGATTAAACGACCCCTCAGATATGCTTTGAATGCATCTCACTCCACACCTGGGTTAGAGGCTGACCCCCCATTAATTTCCCAATACTCCAAAGTTTCTTGCTTAATAAAATCACAAGATTGTTCATTTTGGAGTAAAGAGGTATTAAGCCTCCATCGAGTCGAATGATCTCTGGTCCCTGTCCCCAAGCGTAATACCATCTCGACTGGTGCATGATCCGACAATGCAATATTACCAATTGAGGTATTGATGGTCATATCCACCAATTGTTTTGAAATAAAAAAAATATCAATTCTCAAATAGGAAGAATGTGGGTTAGAGTAGAAAGTATACTCTCTCTCCTGAGGACTAAGGATTCTCCAAATGTCGACTAGACCCAATTCCTCCTCCATAATATCGATTGCTATTTGTGATTTCTGTACTGACCTTGTACTTAAGGTATTAGACCTGTCTAGCGCTGGGATCCTCACTTGATTAAAATCCCCCCCGATAATTGCATAAGAGTTGCCAATTTGTTTCATCGTGTTAAAAATATCAGTAAAAAAATCTGGTGAGTCTGAATTAGGGGCATAAATATTAACAAGTGAGAACCTAGTGCCATACAATTCCATGTCTATAGCCACCCATCTCCCCTCCTGGTCTAAAAAAAATATTTATGGATTTTGATGTTAAGACTTTTACGAATTAGGATAATAACACCCGCTTGTTGGATGAATAGGCACTAAAGAAGATTTTACCAACCCAGTCTCTTTGCAGTTTAGTAGACTCCTCATTGTCGAGGTGAGTTTCCTGCAAAAGGGCGATGTCTACTTTCTTTTGTTTCAGGTAGAGAAGAAGCTTCTTTCTTTTAATGGCTAGGTTTGCCCCTTTGACATTCCAAGAAAGTAATTTAAGCATTTCCACCATAATACCCTATTATTCCTATGTTAATACCCTCAGTCTTATCTTCAGAATACATGCAAGTGTGTAAGAAGCCAAACCCATAATAGAACTTGTCCCTGTGTAACAGACAGCTAAAAGAAAAAAAAAGAAAAAGAGAAAGAAAAAAAACGAGAAGAAAAAAACACACACACCACGGTAACCATCGATAATCAAGATGATTCTCCGTGGCAATTTCACCAAACAGAACAACAATAGTGCGTCTGTGGAACTCAAAGTCCCAGGCCTGCTGCTTTTGTAAATTATACAAACTAGCACCAGCAACGACGTGACGAATATTATTACTGAACATAACAAACATAGGTCAGTGAATCAGACATTCCGTCCGTTAGCCCACTTAGAACCAAATAAGGACATACCTGCCCCTGCGATGCTGTATTCAAACTTGAAAAATTAAAAGAAAAACAGGACAGCTAGCCAGAATTAGTCTGTGATTGATCACAAAACAACCTAGCATGTCGCATCGGTTCGGCACCTGCCCTCTCTCCAGTTCCCGGCGATATCATCCGCACAAGCCACGTTCGGTCCTAACCAGGGCTCGATGAGATGAAATCCACAACCTCTTTGGGCGAAGTGAAGCTGTGTCAGGTGTTATCGGCAATCACTCTCAGAATAGCCGGGTACATCATGACATATCGCAAACCCTTGTCCTGAAGCTGTCTTTTCACTCCATCAAATTTCTTGCGTCTTTGGATGACATCTTGCGAGAGATCCTGATAGAATGACACGCGCTTGCCTTGCCACGCCACTTGCCCCTTCTCCCGGGCGGCCTGTAGCACAGATTCCCTGGCGCTGAATCTCAGGAACCGGACAAGAATGTGTCGATCTCCTTTATCTCTCCTCGGTCCAGTTCGGAGAGCGCGTTCAATCTCAAAGCCTTGTTCTACATCAATGTCCAGTGTTTCGGAGAGAAGCTTTTGTATGAACCCATGCATATCTCGTCCTTCAGCTTTTTCAGCGACGCCTGCTAAGCGGACATTGTTACGACGCCCGGCGTCTTCCAAGTAGGTGATTTTCTCTTGGAGCCGTGCCACGGTTTTCACAGCAGAGTCGACAGTTGTTTCTCTGATTTGGCATTGGTCTTCCGAGTCCGAGATTCGGGTTTCAGTGTCTGTCACTCGCTTCCCTAGCTTCTCCACTGTAGCTTGAACTGTATCCATGCCAGCTTTCAGTCCACTCATATCGGAAGCAATGCTTTGTAGCAAGGTCTTTATGCTGGCTAACTGCAGTGTCTGTCTGTGGAGCCACCGCCATGTTGTCCTCGTCGTCCTCAGGCTTCTTAAACTGTACTGTGGAGGGTTTCTTGAATCAATCGACATTCTTTTTTGTACGTTCAGTCAGTCATACACCTATATTGTGTATTTAATATGTATTTGCTATTGTTTTAGGGGGAGGTAGGCGAACAGCTTTAGCGGAGGTTTCACCTACGCAGCCATCAGGGGTGCTCGCTCCACCGGAAGACTCAATTTAACATTTTAAAGTATTGTATTTATGTGTGCATTCATGCTGTTCCTAACTAATATCGTGACAGGACTGAGAAGCTCAGATTAATGATTTTGAAACATCTCAACTCCTGTAGCTTCAAATCTGAGGGTGGTTTTAAACAATGTTCTGAAACTTTCCAAGGGGTCCTTTTAATGAACCTTGTTGTTTTTGTCTAGAATTATTAATAATACTCTGATAATTATTAATAATAATATCACTCTCCAGCTTTAATAATTGGCATCCAATTGCTCCTCGACTGTATGGTGTGAAACTTGGCACTTTTGAGAAAGGGCATAACTCTTGCTTTTTAACCTAGACGTCTTAATGTCCCTCCTCAAAACAAACAAACGCTCAAAAAAAAATTATAATTTGCGTCTTTCGAGTCGGGACTCTGCTACATTGTATTTTCTGGCACTTAAAGCATTTAAAGTGAGAGCTAGCTTACATAACTGCACACTATTTTCTCTCCCTTTATTTGGCTTGAACGTATGATGATTATTAAATAATTATAAATATGGGGGTGTTATTGTCTCAAAAATAAATAAATAAATGCAACTGATCCACATAATGAAACAGATTCACAAATAAATGAGACTGATTCACAATTATGTTTTTGCACTCACAAACAAATGTCTCCCGAACTAATTACTGTGCACTTATGCAACTGTTGACACGTGTGGAATCGCGTGCATTTATTTGCAGATTTTTGAGACAATCCTCACAAGATGTGCGAAGAAATGCAGAAATAGCTTTTTTTTTTAAACTGTGTCTACTGCAGCCAATAAGATTTTCGCTAACGCCCACGTTACTCCCAACGGATCCCAGCAGGCTTCAGGCCACGGTTCTGTGAACCTCTCTCGCCCAAGGTACTCTCCTTTCCTCAGTGACGACTGGAAGGCAGTCGCCACCTCCAAATGCATTAAAGTTAATTTTATATTGAAAATACACAAGGGCATCCTTCTAAGAATTAGCGAACTACAAGCGAAATACCTAGCTACTTGTTTGCAGTCTTGGGGGGAGTAATGTCATTACAGTGCTGAGGGCAACGAGGTAGTTTGAACCACAGCTTGACACACAATAATGTTAGCTAGCTACTGCTGGCTAAGTAACTATGTCAGCAAGATGTTAAGTTAGTTGTGGTATTTCAGATGTGAGATGTAACTTCAGCAAGAACTGTATGGAGGACCACAAGTGTCACGGAAATAGTAATAAAGCATTTAATTAATTAATAACTAATTGTACAATAAAAATAGGCATTAATACCATTTGTTTACAAATTCATTTATTAATATATGAATAAATAGACTAAATTACAAAGTAATTCATTATTTGATATTTTAATTGGCAATAAAGAGGAATTATAAAAATGTATTTACAAATGAAATATTAATCCATCAATAAATAGTACAAATTAAAAAAGGGATTTACAAAAACAACATAAAACAGTCAATAAGTACATCATTTAAAAATACATTAATGAATTCATAAATAAATAATGGAATTTAAAAATCTATTTGAAAATGCAGTTTAAAAAGAGAAATAAATAACTGGATTCACAAATTGAATTAAGAATACAGATTTTAATCAGGCATTTAAAAGGGCAATTTCCTTTCTCATTTGCATTTGCATTTCCCTGCTGCCTTTTCTTTTCGTATTAGCTATTCGATTGGCTTAGTCATTTAGCCTCTCCTTTTAGCCTTTCCGCGACACTTTGGGCCTTGCGCTAGTAAAACGAGGTAAAACAATGCAAATTATCCATGAGATGTAACAAGCTTTCTGATTGGCTATCACCTGGCATGTCATATGCAGACGTATGACATGGCTGTGGGAAGGAGAAGGTGGTAGAGGAAGAATTGCACATTTTTTTGAACCATTAAATGGAAGAAACACGGAATAACACAATAAATGCCATCATTTATTTGGCTGACTATGTCGACAGTAATGTTCCAGTTGACTAAGACTATGCTCTGAGGAGGTTGCTTCAGCAAAGGTTAAACTTGGAAGCATCCAGCCGGCATTTAGAGGACGCTGTTCGGGCCAAGTTTGATGAGCCATTTGAATTTTTGCAGAAGAAATATTTTGCCACGAGAATAAGCGATTCACCATTCCACCAGCATTGCATCTGAAGTTTTGCCTTAAGAATTTACCCCAGAAATCCACCAGATGTACGACCTGAAGCAACAAGGTGCAATCGCGCGCTTTACGATGCATGACAGCTTGTGAGCCTTTGAGCATGCAGGACTTAGTTTTGTTAAAACAAATATACAGCGTGAAGGCAGCGGCTACGACTATGCTACGACTTCGCTAGAAAGACAAAAATCATTCACGTGATCAAGTAGCGCCTATGTAATGTTCCAAAATAAGGTGAATAAAGCAGCATGAACTTTGCCATAAGAAATTAACCCGGAAATCCCCCAGATATGCGATACGAAGCAGCAAGGCAGCATTTATTAGCAGCAGCTTACAATGCATGAGAGCTCATGAGCCTCCCGGGATGCAGGACTTTGATTTGTTAAAACGAATATCGGACATATTAGGCAGCAGAAGTCCGACGACGTGGAGACTTCCTGACTCTTTCGAAATTGAGCATATTTGGCCATGTTGGATTTCATTTGCCAGATTCCACCCACTTCTGAATTCGGTTTAGATCTGGTATTATTTTATTTATACCTCAGGATGGAATACGACCGGATTTAGCCGGAAACGGATTACGATAACTATGGTTAGCTATGGAGGTGAACTATTTAGCCTAATGACAGATAGGTTTGCTCCTGAGAGGACGAAAAACCACAAAAAAACCTCCCGTCAGCAAGTATGTGCCGAATTAGCTAACCGGCTGCTAGCCGAATGCTTAACAAAGGAAAAAATAGAAAATTCCCTCTGTCCCCTAGCGGCAACAAAGATTACATCTTAGGAGCAAATGCATCTTACCTTGTTATGATATGAATTTTAAAACTCAAACTAAAATCAATTGACCCTTTGTAGCCGAATGTTGGGGAAATAATTGACAGGGGAAAACAACCAATTGAAGCGCTCTAATGCGTAGCAACTGTTGCTGGCTTCTACTTCCTAAGACAACTAACTCTTGTTTGTTGACATAAATGCAGCGTATGCTGTCAGCTAACTTTCGTGGTGGTTAAAAGGTCCACCTGGGGCACATGCAGCAGTGATTCTCGCTACAGCTCAATCGCATTTTTAAATTCCCTAAACCTAAAAGTCAATTGGAGAAATGTAAACAGTGGATTTGGTTATTTGGACAACAGGCAGCTGAATGTCAACAACACAGATATATAATGTTACGTTAGCTAAACTTTTATATAGCTATGGTCAACAATATCGACAAACACGTTTGCTCCGAGGTAGCCTAATTAAGGCATGGTTCATTAACAAACGTTGCGATAGGCACAACATTACGTTCTTATATAAACTCCTCAAAAAAGGTTCGGAAACGTTATTTCAGTCGATTATTCCTCCACTTTAATAATACCAATTGGTATTGTATTTTATATCGTTGGAAAGCCTGATTAGTCACCTTTACAACGAGGTTGTAAGGATCATGCATTCGTGGAATGAGCAACACAGCTAACCGTGTGGGTAGCGGCCCAAAAAAATGTGCCAAAATCCCCTGCAATATTCTTCTGTTGATATTCACTCTCGTTTTGAGCTTCAAGTGCTGGCAGGTGTATGCCAGTCACAGGTGTGTGTGGCACCTGATTGGCACCTAATTGACAGCACTTGTGTGCATGGGTCCTGCAACTTTGTTGAGTTTGTGTGTGCTCCAAGCATAAACATGCCACGTTTGTCGTGCCGTGCAATAGGGCAAGTGGAAGCTGGTGTTCCGGTACGCAGAGTGGCAGCATTATTTGGTGTCAGCCCTGGTACCATTTCCAAACTTAGGACCAAGTTCCGTGAGACTGGTGAAGTCAAAGACAGACCACGAAGTGGCCGTCCCAGGAAGACAACACCCCAAGAAGACCGGTTCCTCACCCTTGCTTCACTGAGGAACCGTAGGCTTTCTTCCAGAGATTTACAGGCAAGATTTGCACAACGGTACCACAGACAGATCTCTGATCAGACGGTGAGGAACAGACTGCACATGGCCGGTCTTCGTGCTTATAAGGCTGCCAGGAAGCCTGCAATGACTGCCCTTCACCGTCAGGCCCGTTTGCGTTGGTGTCGACAGCACCGACAGTGGAACCTAAGAATGTGGGGCAACGTCATGTTCAGTGATGAATCAAGGTTCTGTCTGCGGAAGCTGGGTGGCAGGATCAAAGTATGGAGACGGCGTGGAGAACGCTATGCAGATTGCTGCACAGATCGCGTGACACCTTTCAATGGGGGCAGTGTCATGGTGTGGGGCGGTATCTCTCTCACAGGCAAAACAGAACTTGTCATCATTGAAGGCAATCTCAATGCAGTGAGATATCGGAATGAGATTCTGGAGCCAGTGGCGATCCCATATCTCCAGAATCTGGGACCTAACTCCATCCTCCAGGATGACAACGCTCGCCCCCACAGAGCCAGGATCATCACAGAGTACCTCCAGAATTTGGGAGTGGAGTGGAGAGGATGGAATGGCCTGCCGTGAGTCCAGACCTCAACCCTATTGAACACCTGTGGGATCAGCTTGGGCGTGCTGTACGTGCCAGAGTGACCAACGCAACCATGTTGGCTGACTTGCGGCAAATCCTGGTTGAGGAATGGGATGCCATCCCACAGCAGTGTGTGACCAGGCTGGTGACCAGCATGAGGAGGAGGTGCCAAGCTGTTGTAACTGCGTATGGATCTTCCACACACTACTGAGATCCCTGACAGTGTAAAATGAATAAAGTGTAAAAATGGCCAATATGTGTTGTTTTTTCCTTATTACTGTGGGAGAGTGCAATCATCCAATCCACCAAGCAACTCAAAACGAGAGTGAATACCAACAGAAGAATATTGCAGGGGATTTTGGCACATTTGTTTGGGCCGCTACCCACACGGTTAGCTGTGTTGCTCATTCCACGAATGCATGATCCTTACAAGTTGTACCTCGTTGTAAAGGTGACTAATCAGGCTTTCCAGCGATATAAAATACAATACCAATTGGTATTATTAAAGGGGAGGAATAATCGACCGAAATAACGTTTCCAAACTTTTTTTGAGGAGTTTAGTTCTGTGGTCTGAACGTCACCCTAGGCAAAATAGCCTCACGAGCGTAATGCGCATGTGCGCAGACCTGTAGAAGCAGAAATTAGACTCACATGCGCTCTCGCTATAGCCTAAATATGGACCGAATTCTTATTAAAAAATTATATATTTTTGCATATTTTATTTTTAATCCCTTTAGCAGGCTCAGCCTCCGTTAGCCTCAATGACAATCCGCCTATGATATATATAATTTTTTTTTAATATAGGCTATATTAAAAAAAATATAGCCTATATTTTTTTTAATATAGCCTATATAAAAAAAAGTTTCGCCGTGAGTGAGAGAGAGAGAATTTTTATTTTTTTGAATTTTAAAAATCCCTTTATTACACTACTAAGAAAAGCAACAATTCAGCAGAAATGCAAGTGAACCCTGACAAAAGAGAATAAGTGGTAACAAAAAAAATAAAATATGAAAAACACAAGAACAAACAAATTACAAGACAATAAAACAGTAGTCATTCTCATCACGGTCAAAATGAAAAAATTTAATCTCCATCATCTCCCACCATAGACAAAACCCCTCCCAGAGAGAGAGAATTTTTTTTAATTTTAAACCTCCTTTATTTGGGCAGTAATCTTTTTCAATGCTTTAACAATTTCTCAAAAATAATACTAAAAAAACCTATTACAACCAACCAAAATGAAAAAAAAAACAAGCAGTTACATAATATCACAAGGTAACAAATTAGAAATTAATCTCTAAGCTGCCATCCTCCTCGTCGACTGAACACAAAATACTTTGCAGTCCCCAGATGTTCACAAATTGTATCAAATCCCCCACCAGTTTATAGTAGGAGTATTCTACCCTCAAACGGGCAGCAACTATACCCTTAAACATTTCTATTACGTCCACAGAGTCCATGTCACGAATACAAATTTTCCTGGTCTTCCAGATAGCCAGTTTTGCTGTGCCACATAAATAAATAATAAGCACACTCTGTGGTCTTGTCTTGAGTGAGTATTTAGGCCCCATTATAAAAAGTTGAATTGTAAAAATAACCCCTAATGAGGAAACCCATCTCTTGAGTAGATCCATCAAAACTCCCAGCCTTGGACACTGCACAAACAGATGTTGAAGACTTTCAGGAACTAAGCAAAACGGACACCCAACCCCAACGCTAGGATCTAGGTGGGCCACATGTCTGTTAGTAGCTATCGCCCCATGTATTACCCTCCATTGGAGGTCAGCCTTCCGCTTTTCAATGGGAGGCTTATACAGGGACCTCCAACTGCATTTAGGTGGAGGGTCTGAGCCAAAAAACTCAGCCCACCTGGTTGCCCTCATCTCCGCCAGCCTCTCTGCATGCAGTACTTTGACACAGATGGTGTACAGTGCCTTCTTCCCCACACCACTGAAGTCCCCTAGTATAGGTGTCTTAAAGGACAGAATGGAGTCCCCATCCTCCTGCCATTCTCCCACAGCAGCAGTAACACCCAGGGAGGGGAGGACGTATCCCTCACTCTCCAGCCACTGCTCAGCTCTGTCAGCCACAAAAGCTCTCTGAGAGCCCGCAAGGGATCCCAAGGCTTCTGCCACTACCTGGTTCATTATGCGGAGTGATCTGACACCAGTCCTCTCTGCCAGTCCAGCAGCCTCAGTCCTCAGCAGATGACCCAGCTTCACGCACTCCACAGCCACCAAAGAGGAGCGTAAACTGGACGACATTAAAGTTTTCATTTTCAGAAAGGGGTTGTGGAACAGCGGCTCCTCAAACAGCCACCGTCCTGGTCTCTCATCCACTTTCCTGGCCACTGTGAGGACACGCCAGGCCTCCAGCATGGACTCATAGAAAGGAGTCAGGCCTGTGAGGTCCACCCCTTCCAGTCGCATCAGGAACAAGTGCTTGTCCAGTCCCAAAGGACCAGCCCTCCTCAGGAGAGCACAGGCTGTGTCTGTCCAACTGTGGTTACTGCTATACAGCAGCCTCTGTGCTGACTGCAACCGGAAAGCAGCCACTCTAGCAGTTATGTCGATGAGTCCTTGCCCACCTTCCTGCACAGGTAAGTGCACTGCTGAGGCCCGTATCCAGTGTTGACCAGACCAGAAAAAATTCACAAGCCGTCGCTGAACAGCCTGCAGTACACTCCGCGGAGGCTGCAGTACTACCAGGCGGTGCCACAGGGCTGAGGCGGCTAAGTTATTTGCAACCAGAATTCAATTCAATTCAATTCAATTCAATTTTATTTATATAGCGCTTTTCACAGATGACTGTCACAAAGACGCTTTACAGAACAGAAAGGGGAGGAAAGGGGAAATGGGAAATGCCAGCTCTAAGCCAGCTCTAAGCCCCCAGATAGCAGAGGTAAAAACTCTAGTAGGAGAGAAAAACCCTCATACTGTGGCGAGAAAAAACTCCCCGATGGGAGGAAATCTCGAGAGGAACCCGGCTATTGGGGGGGATGCCCATCCTCCACTGGCCTATGGGTTGAGTATGTCATAGGGAGGTATTCTATTCAGATGACTCCATCATGTAGAGATCAGCAGTGGCAGGTGGGGGGCGCCTAGCTGGTCTTGGGCTGGAGCTCCGGGCCAGGAGGGGGGCGGGGGAAGGGCGGGAAACTCTGGAAACTTGGGCTAGAGCTCCGGGCAGGTGCCCAGAGCAGGGAAGAGGAAAAAAGAAAAAACAATTGTTAGGGGGTTCAGATGGTAGTAGAACAAGCGCAGCAGGAGAGACAGAGGCGTCTGCTGCGATAAGGAAACCCTGGCAGAATAAGGCTATGGCAGCATAGCTAAGGGCTAAACAGAGGCAGGGGCCAATACAGCCATGAGGGCAGGCTTGAGACAGTCACCACTAGACCATGACCGGTCGAGCTTAACACAACACTACCAATAATGATCCAGTGACAGCACTGACCGCTCAGCCAACCAGCGACTCTATAGCTAATGCCAGCCACCCACTCCTGCCCCTCAACTATAGGACAGACTAAAAAGATGAGTTTTAAGCCTAGCTTTAAATAGACTGACAGTGTCTGCACCCCCGAACATGAGCAGGCAATTTGTTCCATAGGAGAGGAGCACGATAGGAAAAGGCTCTACCACCTATGGTACTTTTAGCTATTTTAGGAATAATAAGGAGGCCTGCGCCCTGCGAACGGAGCGTTCGTGAGGGATTATAAGGGAAAAGTAAATCCCTTAAATATAAGGGGGCAAGCCCATGTAAGGCTTTAAAGGTAAGTAATAGAATCTTATAGTCTATTCGAAATTTGACTGGCAACCAGTGAAGTGAAGCTAACACTGGGCTGATGTGTTCAAAACTTCTAGTTCTCGTGAGAATACGAGCTGCTGTATTTTGAATTAGCTGAAGCCCTTTTAGAGAGGAATGTGTACATCCAGAAAAAAGAGCATTACAATAATCTAATCTAGAAGTAACAAAAGCATGGACTAGCTTTTCAGCATCATGTAAGGACAGTATTTTTCGAATTTTTGAGATATTCCTCAAGTGATAAAAAGCAACCCTAGAGATGTCTTTAATGTGTGTATCAAATACTAGATCTGGATCAAACGTAACACCAAGATCTTTAATGACAGCACTTGAGGTGATTGAAATTCCATCAATGTTAGGCATATAGCCAGATAGTTTGCATCTCAGGGACTTGGGCCCCACCACCATTACCTCTGTCTTATCAGAGTTTAGCAAGAGAAAGTTAAGGGTCATCCATTCCTTTATGTCTAGAAGACAAGCTTCCATTTTTGATAGCAGGACAATTTCATCAGGCTTGACTGATAGATACAGCTGGGTGTCATCTGCATAGCAGTGGAAGTTAAGGCCACGTTTACGAATGATTTGTCCCAGGGGAAGCATGTATAGAGAGAAGAGCAAAGGCCCAAGGACAGATCCTTGTGGTACTCCATATCTAACCCTAGATTTATAGGAGGAGTCATTGTTAAGATGCACAAATTGATATCGGTCTGATAAGTATGATCTAAACCAGGAAAGAGCCAGTCCACGGAGGCCAACAATATTTTCGAGCCTATCCAGAAGGATGAGGTGATCAACTGTGTCAAATGCTGCACTTAAATCCAGAAGCATGAGTACAGAGATATAGCCACTATCAGAAGCAAGGAGTAGGTCATTGAATACTTTGACTAGGGCTGTTTCAGTGCTATGAGAGGGTCGAAAACCAGATTGAAAAACTTCCAATATTTGATTAGGGTGCAAAAATGACCAGAGTTGTTTTGAAATGGCCTTTTCTATTATTTTAGAGAGGAACGGAAGGTTTGAGATAGGCCTATAGTTAGACAGGTCGTTTATATCCAATTTTGGCTTTTTAAGAAGGGGTTTGATGACTGCAATTTTGAGAGTCGGTGGTATATGTCCAGAGGCTAAAGAAGCATTAACAATATGCAACAGTGGTGTTCCAATCACTGGCAGTAGCTCCTTCAGTAACTTCGTTGGGAACCAGAACCCTCCCCCTGTAGGACAGCTGGGGTAGCAGCCAATGCCATTTAGACAATCGGGCACTCACCTTCTCCTCTATCCCCTCCCAGTTCTTTTCTTGATAGTCAGAAGAGCCTAAATACACACCCAGTACTTTAAAACCATTCCTGCCCCACTGTAGGCCACCCGGTAACGGTGGCACCTTCCCTGTCTGCCACTGCCCTGCCCACAATGCCTCTGTTTTGCCCCAATTCACCTTAGCCGAAGCAGACTTTTGGTATAGATGTAAGCTGTCTACCAGAACTTGAACATCATTATGATTATTAATAAAAACTGTGACATCATCTGCGTAAGCAGACAACACCACACCTGGACACAGTGCACCATTTGGCAAGTGAAAGCCAGTCAGTCTTGCCCGTAAACAAGATAGCAGTGGTTCTATTGCTAATGCATAGAGTTGCCCAGATAGTGGACAACCCTGCCTGATACCCCTATGCACAGAAAACGGTCGGCTTAGTCCCCCCCTACCTTTAACATGCATGAGGCATCTGCATATAACAGACTCAGCCATGCTAAAAACCCATTCCCAATACCAAAGGCTCTTAGTGTTTTAAAAAGGTAATTGTGATCAACGCGATCAAAAGCTTTCTCCTGGTGTAGTGAAATGAGGCCAATGCCACAATTGGACACTGTACATAAGTCCAGTGTGTCTCGTATGAGGAATAAGTTGTCCATGATGGACCGATCCGGGATGCAGTACGACTGATCAGTGTGTATCAAGGAAGCAAGATGAGTCTTTAACCGATTTGAAAGGCACTTGGACAAGATCTTGTAATCTGTGCATAAAAGGGCTACAGGCCTCCAATTATTTAAAAGACAAAGGTCTCCTTTCTTGGGTAACAAAGTCAACACAGCACGACGACAGGATGCTGGCAAAAAACCCTCCTGAAATGACTCTCAGAACACTAAGAAGATCCCCACCAACACAATGCCAAAAGTGCTTATCGAAATCTGATGGTAACCCGTCCAGTCCAGGGGCTCGCCCTGAAGAAAGCTGCTGAACGGCAGTATTGAGTTCCTGCAACGTAATTTTACAATCCAGTTCTTCCTTCTGCTCGGGTCTTAGCTACGGTAGCCTTTGCAAGAGCTGAGTGGTGCACTCTGGGTCACAGTCCTCCGCGCTGTATAGTGCAGAATAAAAATCCACAGCAAGCCGGCGCATCTCCCCGCTGTCTGTTGTGAGGCTTCTGTCTGGCCGACGTAGGGAGACCATTTGCTTGGGTTCTTTCAAGATTAAAAAAGAACGCACTAGGGGCGTCCATGTCTTTTATGTTGCAAAACCATGATCTAACCAGTGCCCCTTTAACTCTCTCATTAAGGAAAACAGCCAGCTCCTGTTTCCTCTCCTGGAGTGCTCTGTCCAGGCCAGGATCATTTTCCTGAAGCATCCTCTGCTCCATAGCCATAATGTCCTCCTCAAGTGCTTTCACTACACCCCTCACCCTTGCAGTAGAGAAGCTACTATACTGCTGACAGAAAATCTTCACTTGGGTTTTCCCAACCTCCCACCATTGCCTTAAATTTTCAAAGGTGTTTTTCTCTTTCTGCCATCGTTCCCAAAACCTTACAAACTGTTCACAAAAGAAAGCATTTTCAATAATTGTGTATTAAAATGCCAATATGTCTTCTTGGAGCAGACGCAACCCTTACATTTAAAACCACTAGGTGGTGATCAGTAAAACCCACAGGTGTAATTGAACATTCCATAATTCTGTTATTAAAAGTATTAGATACATAAAATCTATCTAGTCTTGCAGCGCTTAAAACATTGCCAGATACTTTAAGCCATGTGTACTGTCTAGCCATGTTATGTTTGGTTCTCCAAACATCTGTGAGATCAAATTCTGTCAATAGCCTTGAGAGACAGACTGCAGATGGAGGGTGAGGTTCTTCTCCAGTGCGGTCAATTATAAAGTCTACAGTACAGTTCCAATGTCCTCCTATTATAATAACTCCCTCCCCACTGCACTGCCGCAGCACACCCTTCAAATTGTTAAAAAACTGTAGTCTTTCCTGACCAATATTTGGAGAGTAAACATTGATAAAAAAGAAAACCTTCCCCTCAGTATCCACCTCTACCATCACAGCCCGCCCCTTTACTATCTCTTGATAAAATGGTAAAATTAAGACTAGGAGAAAAAATAACAGCCACCCCAGCACTAAAATTTGTCCCATGACTAAGCACACACTGCCCTTTCCACCACATTGCCCACTCAACTTCATTGTTCAAATCAGTGTGCGTTTCTTGGAGAAAAATTACATTCAGGTTCTTCTGTTTTCACCCACACGGGCGCGCACACACACGTGCAGCCAGCTAATGCAATGCTGAAGATGCCGCAGAATCGCATCTATAACAACTAGGCTAGATGCAACATGTAATCAATCTATTTAAAATCGAATCTCCCAGACGGAGACTCGCCACTCAGTAAGCTAGGCTAGCGAATATTATATCCTAAGCAATGGGTAAGTTAGTTATCAAGAAGAAACAGCATAGATTGATCAAAGAAACTGACCTCTCTCTCGCTGCGTCTCCGTATTTTATATGACCAAACCAACCAATCAGATAGAGAAATATATTATTTATGTATTATTATATTATATATAGACTATATATATTATTATGATTGGCCGAATCGTCTGTATCTCTAAGCCTATTGACTTCATATTGTCGGATTTCACTTCATATCCCCCCGCCTGAGGTGGAACATGTTTTCCTACATTTGTTAAAGTAACTCGTTTTGCCATCTCATGTCATCTAAGTTTAAATGTTTCTTGACCAGACTCAAAACCCCCCAAGTCTAGCTGTAAAAAGCACATTTAGAGAGTCCAAGAAGGAAAGATAAAAACATTAGTGCAGACATGCGATTTTACAACTCAGCACATGCCTGTTTGTCCAGTACGGTCAGATCAACCAACATGAGTCGATGCTCAGAGCCGGAACTCTAATGTGTGTCTGCTTACCTGCTGGTATGAATAATCACTCAAAAAGAGAAACGCATTATAGCTGTAGGGCTGTGGGGTGGTGTTAACTTCCTGTTGCCTGTCATTGTGAAACTGAAAGTATTTCAAACTCAAACGCCATTTCACAGACTGAGGAGAAAGAAGAGGGGGTAAAAGAAGGAATAAAATGGAATAAAAGAACGGAGTAAGTAGCCTGTTGTGGAGTGGGATGGACAGAAGAGAAGCTAAAGGTGAAGGGGTGTGGGGAGGAATGGGATTCTGCTAGTATTCATCGCAATAACACGCTTAATTGATTAACATAGAAAACCGACAAAATGACGCAATGTAGGTGTAATAGGCCCAGGTTATTTTCAAATGTCCCATTTGGGACCAAAAATAAAAATTAGATAAAAAATGTACTTTTTAAAGTTTTACGTTTATTTCGGTAGCCTATTTTCTTTTCTTGATAGGCCTATTTTGTGACCATTTTTACCACGTACCCTGTCGAGTAGGCTAGGCTAGGCTACGCGGGATAACACAGCCTAATCAAAGTGACAGTTCGGCACTAAAATCAGTGTATTAAATTTGAGTGAACGTATTTTCTTAATTGAATTGATATCTGCGTTTATGAAACAATGTCCATATTAAATCAGCCAATCAGGCCGTGGTTTTGTAGGAAAAGTTCATGTCCACCCGGTGTAATATTTCAGCAATATGACACGAGAGTGAGAATCCTCCCGTTCAGCACGGCTGTGATTGTGTGATACGGTCGCAGGCACGTGACCGCCTCCAAACGTGTCTGAAAATATTTGACACATTTGGAGAAAATAGATTTTCCCACACGGCAATAATTGGCCTATAGGCCCGTCTCTTGAATTGAGATTTATGGATAGAATAACAGTTTTGTTGGACATATCAAATATTTGTATGGGCCATGTGTGGACACTGAGGTCAATTCATTTTTAAGCAGTTTGGATTTGTGATCAAATGTCGAATATGGGCAGAATATACAGAACGTGACATGTTATTGTAAAAGTTTTTGTGTTGCCCCCCCATTTTAGGTGATAGTAAGAACTAAGAGACATTACCCTAAATCGATTTCTACTATATTAAAGTCGGTGGTCGTTTGTTAAATGGTGCTTGTTTGAATCCTAATGTATTGAATTCGTACTTGTTTCAATAACATTAAATGCAGCAACTACTTTAGTTGCAAGAATTTAATTAAATGTTTGTATTTTTGTACCACAAGGTGGCAGTATTTAGCTGTAGCCTGTAATGTAATGTAAAAAGCCTGTAATCTCAAAGCCACTGAAAAGCAGCACCATGTCAATGCGAGTCTCTACATTATGCACATAAAGCACCGATAAAAACTATCTTGAAATGTCAATAAAGAAAACCGCATTCATGGACATAACAGCTATTTTGAATAATAGCCACACAGAGGGCGCTACTAACTCACTTAGCTAATATGGGGGATTAGGGTCCATCTCACTGAACTCTACGGTCCATCTGTTATCACACTGAAGTTAGTTAGTTAAAGAGCAAAAACACTGAACATTTTGTTAGCTCATTGCAGTCGTCTTTGAACATTGGGTCACACGCTGTTTGTACACAATATTATTTATTTTACTGTCTATTTGACACCGCCACTTTTATTCCAATACAACAAACTATTTTGAATATTAATTTTTTTATTAATATTTTTCTTTAAAACCAGTGGATTTCTCTTGTCTAACAGCATTTTTAATTCTCACGAGGGAGGTTCTCGAAAAGGTTTATTTTACATTTGAATATTTATTTTATATGACTAGTTTGAATTCATGTGAGAGTTCATGTTATTTATTTTGAATATTTGAGTTTTTTAAATATATATTTGCCAGTCTGTATGTTGATGCTATTTATTTTTATTTATTTCAGTTGATTATTATTATTATTACCTATTATTATTTTTGATCAATTCCATTGAATCATTAATAAAATATTGCACAATCAGTATACAGTGAGCACCATAATTAATTGGACAGTGACACATTATTTGTTATTTTGGTTCTGTACTCTAGCACTTTGAGTTTGAAAAGATGCCATGACAATGAGGTTGAAGTGCTGACTGTCAGCTTTAATTTGAGGGTATTTTCATCCATATCGGATGAACCGCTTAGAAATAATAGAACCTTTTGTACATAGTCCCCCCCATTTTCAGACATCAAAAAATATTGGACAGTTTAACATAATGTAGAATAAAATAATAGTATTTTAAATATTTGGTCGCATATCCTTTGCATACCATGACTTCCTGAAGTCTGTGACCCAACAATACCAAAAAACTCTTGATATCTTATTTTCTGGTACTCTTACAAGCAATACTATAACTTCTCTGCATTTGAATGGATCTCTATGGGAATTGGAGGGTGGGTCTAGATTTAGCTGTAAATTATGCTGAAATACATGGTTAGCGAAATGGCTGTAAGTCATCAAGGGTCTGAGGTATCAAACGAGCCTCAACCATCCTTCTGCTGCCAGATATGCAGTAGATATGGATGGATCACTTTAAGGGTTGTTTCTCCTGACAAATTTTCCTTTTGAACTCCATGGAAAAATAAGTCAGGAGAAGAAACCCTTCAAGTTATCCATCCATACCTACTGCATATCTGGCAGCAGAGTGATGCTTTAAGGCTTGTTTGATACGTCAGACCCTTGATGACTTAGAGCCATTTAGCCAGCCATGTGTTCCATACTGTTCCAGTGTAATTTACAGCAAAACCTAGTCCCATCCTCCAATTCCCATAGAGATCCATTCAAATGCGGAGAAGTTATAGTATCGCTTGTAAGAGTACCAGAAAATAAGATATCAAGAGTCTTTTGTTATTGTTGGGTCACAGACATCAGGAAGTCATGCCAGGCAAACGACATGCGACCAAATATTAAAAATGATAACTTTATTCTACATTATGTTAAACTGTCCAATATTTTTTGATGCCCAAAAATGGGGGGGGCGATGTACAAAAGGTTCTATAATTTCTAAACGGTTAATCCGATATGGATGAAAATACCCTCAAATTAAAGCTGACAGTCAGCACCTCATTGTCATTGTATCCTTTCAAACTCAAAGTGCTAGAGTACAGAAACAAAATAACAAACAATGTGTCACTGTCCAATGAATTATGGTGCTTACTGTACATAAATGCTGCACAATGAATATATAGTTTAGCACTGGCATTATTTATATAAAACAGTTGTTCACCTTTACCGAGGGTGCCATAGATTTTTGAGGCGACTATAGTACTTGTTTGCGGTTCATTTTTAATTCCAAATTACTTCCTGTCAGCACTAAGATGTGTGTGTGTGTGCGCGCGTGCGTGTGTGTGTGTGTGTGTGCGCGCATGCGTGCGTGCGTGTGTGTGTGTGCGCATGTAAGACTGTGTATCTGTGTGTATGCCTTAGTGCAAAGAATGCTAAAGATAGACAATATGCCTAATGATTGATCAACATTGAGAGATACTGTATATCTCTCCTCCCTACCATCTATAAAGTGTTCATGAAGTGTATTCTAGCCCGGGTCCTTCCATGGCTGGTCGAGGCTAATATCTTCTCCCCAAAGCAGAAGGCCTATATCAACAGGCAGGGAATGAATGAGCACGTGTTTTGTCTTAAAACAAGGATTGATGATTTCAAGGATGAATCCTGCAGGCTGTATTCAGTCTTTCTGGATTTCTGAGATGCTTTTGGTACTTTGACTCACAATGTTATGATCAACTCACTAGAGGAAATACATTTACCTCAAGTGTTTATTGACATTGTTAAAGATGTGTATAATGGCTCTTTTATTCAGGTTATCTGTGGAAAACAGCTCACAGACCCTATACCTCTCCAGGTGGGCATTAAAACAGGCTGTCCATGGAGTGCAGTCAATTTTGTGATTGGCATCAATCAGTGGTTATAGTGGCAGTGTCTATGTGCCCCTCCCAATGTGATTTCCCCCCATACAGGGGTCTGCAGATGATGTCCAGTTAGCCTCTCCTGATGAGAGAGTAATAAAGAGCTTGCTCTTTTGTTGAGTGGTCAGGTTTGGAGGTGAAGGGCTCTAAGTGTGCTGTTTAGTATGAGAGGAGGAGTGGGGGCAACCGTTGGGATAAAAGCCCTGTGTTCACTACAGCATCAAACCAGATTAGTGTATATTCTCTTTTTAAAAAAAATACTTTTATTGCCGGTTTATGTACATCGCTGATATTCATTCATTTTTTCAATTGCTACTTCCTTTACATATATATATGTATATATTTTTTTTTATGAAGTAAAGTACTCCAAAGAAAGACAGGGGGAAAAAAATATATATATATACACTACTCACAAAAAGTTAGGGATATTTGGCTTTCGGGTGAAATTTATGGAAAATGTAAGTTCACGCTACAGTGATATTATACGTATCATGAAAGTAGGGCATTTAAGTAGAAGCATGCAATGGTGATTTCCTCATCTCATTACATTACATTACATTTATTTAGCAGACGCTTTTATCCAAAGCGACGTACAGTAAGTGCGTACAGAGGCATCATCATCATTACAGAACAGACAAGGCAAAGCACATCCTTTGCATAATGTAGCAGCTATCCCTAGCAATGAACGTTGACTGTAGTTCACAGTAAGCTGTGGGCAAATCAGCAACACCACACTTTCATTCCAAATACTATTATAAACCATTCCAAATACTATTATAAACTATGCTATTATCAACCATTCCAAATACTATTATAAACTATAATAAACAGACAGGAAAACACAGGGAACAGAGAACTGATATTCCTAGGTGAGGATATCAGTCAAGGTGGAGTCTGAAGAGGTGTGTCTTCAGGCCTCGACGGAATGCAGGCAGGGTTGGAGTAGAACGTAGGGGAATGGGAAGTTCATTCCACCACTGAGGTGCTAATGTGGAAAAACTCCGCAGTCGGGACAAGCGAGAGCCTTTGACACGGAGGGGGGGAAGTGCCAGTCGCCCTGCTGTAGAAGAGCGAAGTGGTCAAGCAGGAACATAGTTCTGGATTAGAAAGTTCTTAGTTCTGGATCTCAAACTATTTATTGAAACAAAAGCCAACAACAGTGGTGGGTATACCACAACAAAAATGTCAATGTCTCAATAACTTGTCATGTGCCCTTGAGCATCAATTACAGCTTGACAACGACGTCTCATGCTATTCACAAGTCGACTTATTGTCTGCTGAGGCATGGCATCCCACTCTTCTTGAAGGGCGGCCCTCAGGTCATTGAGGTTCTGGGGTACAGAGTTACGAGCCTCTACACGGTGAGTCAGCTGATCCCATAGGTTTTCTATGGGATTCAGGTCTGGAGAAAGTGCAGGCCACTCCATTTGAGGTACCCCAGTCTCCAGCAGCCTGTAGAAGAGCGAAGTGGTCAAGCAGGAACATAGTTCTGGATTAGAAAGTTCATAGTTCTGGATCTCAAACTATTTATTGAAACAAAAGCCAACAACAGTGGTGGGTATACCACAACAAAAATGTCAATGTCTCAATAACTTGTCATGTGCCCTTGAGCATCAATTACAGCTTGACAACGACGTCTCATGCTGTTCACAAGTCGACTTATTGTCTGCTGAGGCATGGCATCCCACTCTTCTTGAAGGGCGGCCCTCAGGTCATTGAGGTTCTGGGGTACAGAGTTACGAGCCTCTACACGGTGAGTCAGCTGATCCCATAGGTTTTCTATGGGATTCAGGTCTGGAGAAAGTGCAGGCCACTCCATTTGAGGTACCCCAGTCTCCAGCAGCCTTTCCCTAATGATGCGACCTCGATGAGCTGGAGCATTGTCGTCCATGAAGATGAAATTAGGCCTGTGTTGTTCATGCAGGGGCACAATGACTGGATTAATGATGTTATTCAGGTAGTATGGGCTTGTCACTGTACCATTCACAAAGTGTAGGGCAGTTCTGTATTGACTAGACACACCTGCCCACACTGTAACACCGCCACCACCAAAGGGTCGTCTGGTGACAACAGTGGCTGATGCATAGCGCTCTCCTTGACGTCTCCAACATCTTTGGCGGCCATCATTTCTGCTCAACGTGAATCGACTTTCATCAGAGAACAGCACTGAGGCCCACTGGTCCCTCGTCCAGCGTAAATGCTCCCTGGCCCATGCAAGACGATGACGCCTGTGCCTGGTGGTGTGGTCAGGTACCCTTGCAGGTCGTCTAGCACGCAGACCACGCTGATGTAAACGGTTTCGAATGGTCTGACGTGACACTTGGGTGCCTCTCACCTCCCTTAAATGTGCCTGGAGTTGAGTGGCATTCATCATCCGGTTCCGCAGGGCACTGTTCACAATGAAGCGGTCATCAGTGTGGGATGTGACTAAAGGACGTCCACTTCTATGCCTTTCTGTGACTCTTCCAGTCTCTCTGTATCTCTGTTGCAACCTGCTGATGACACTCTGTGACACTCTAAGCTCAGTGGCCACTTCCCTCTGAGAACATCCTGTTTGAAGCCTCGCTATGGCGAGGTACTGTTGATCAATTGTTAGGTGTCGTCTTGGTCTCATGATGTCAAAATGCGAACAGCATGATGAAGAGGACTGTTTAAATACCAATTCTAATTGAACCAGGAAATGTATTAGTCGATTCATGGATCAAACACCTGTTGTGAATTTTGCCGTTCAGCTCCTTGTTAGAGAACAGCAAGTTGTGCAAAAAGTACTGAAACATTGAATAGTTGGACATGTGCATTCAAAAGTTTAGAGAAGGTCAAATTAATTTCACCTGTAAAGGTTATAGTGCATTTTAGGTTCATCCTGAAATTTCACCCGAAAGCCGAATATCCCTAACTTTTTGTGAGTAGTGTATATACTAATAAATTAATTAAAGGTAGGGGAAAACAAAACAAGAAATTAAACAAAATGTGGAAGAAATAGGAAGGAATATCCTCCATAAAACTTTAACCTAGCCTGTATACTATATATACTCACATAAAGTATATACTTATATATACATATACATACACCTGTGCATACATTCATACACACATGCCACAGGCATATATGAAAAAGGAGGGGGGGAAAAAAAATAAAAATTTTCATTCATTTTTCTTTACATTATTTTGATTTTCAATGATAAACTTTGTTAGTGGGTGTACCTTAGGGTTTGCTTGTTTTATTTTAGTCTGTATATAACTACGAATCTGAAGATATAAAAAAAAAAGAGATTGTGGTAGTCCAAATTTTAATGATAATGATTCAAATGAGTCTATTGTATCATTCCTGATCAGCTGAGAGTATGTTTTTAATCCTTTCATTGACCATGTTTTTAAAATATTGTCCTTTTTATTTGGTGTAAAGTCTGGATCCCATGACATTTCTCTAAGAAATAGTAAATCGTTTTTTAAGTTCTGAGTCCTACATATGTGTTTCCATGTGGTAAGTGTATTATTTACCCATTGATTTTGTCCTTTATTTTGCTTAGTGTCTTTTCCAATAAAGGGCAATGTTTTAATTGAAATATCCACACTTGTACTCTCTATTGTTCGCCATTTTGTTGAGGAATTATCATTGATCCAGATCATTATATTTTTAATTTGTGTAGCATTAAAATAATTACGTAAATTTGGAAGTGCGAGACCACCATTTACTTTTGAAAAAGTTAATTTTTTGAATTTGATCCTTTGCTTTTTTTTATTCCAGATGAAATTTGATATCATTCCATTCCATTTCTTAAAACTAACTGAGGGTATGGGGAGTGGTAGTGCCTGAAATAGAAACTAACTGAGGGTATGGGGAGTGGCAGTGCCTGGAATAGAAACTAACTGAGGGTATGGGGAGTGGCAGTGCCTGAAATAGAAACTAACTGAGGGTATGGGGAGTGGTAGTGCCTGAAATAGAAACTAACTGAGGGTATGGGGAGTGGCAGTGCCTGAAATAGAAACTAACTGAGGGTATGGGGAGTGGTAGTGCCTGAAATAGAAACTAACTGAGGGTATGGGGAGTGGCAGTGCCTGAAATAGAAACTAACTGAGGGTATGGGGAGTGGCAGTGCCTGAAATAGAAACTAACTGAGGGTATGGGGAGTGGTAGTGCCTGAAATAGAAACTAACTGAGGGTATGGGGAGTGGTAGTGCCTGAAATAGAAACTAACTGAGGGTATGGGGAGTGGTAGTGCCTGAAATAGAAACTAACTGAGGGTATGGGGAGTGGTAGTGCCTGAAATAGAAACTAACTGAGGGTATGGGGAGTGGCAGTGCCTGAAATAGAAACTAACTGAGGGTATGGGGAGTGGTAGTGCCTGAAATAGAAACTAACTGAGGGTATGGGCAGTGGTAGTGCCTGAAATAGAAACTAACTGAGGGTATGGGGAGTGGTAGTGCCTGAAATAGAAACTAACTGAGGGTATGGGGAGTGGCAGTGCCTGAAATAGAAACTAACTGAGGGTATGGGGAGTGGTAGTGCCTGAAATAGAAACTAACTGAGGGTATGGGGAGTGGTAGTGCCTGAAATGGAAAAAGGAATTGTGGCAGCACTTACATTTTTATAGTATCCACTGTTGCAAATATAGATTCTGGTATTGTTCTCCATTTATTTAAGTTCTGCCTAATTTTATTTTCTAGGGTATGATAATTACAGCGGTATAAATTATGTAAGTTCTTGGGGATTGTAATACCTAAATACTTTATTTTATTTTGATCCCATTTAAGTTGTAATGTATTTTTGATGTTTCTTGTCAGTTGTTCTCCTAGGACCATCACTTCACACTTATTTTCGTTCAGTTTGTACCCCGAGTATGTACTATATTCACCGATGGTTTCGAAGAGCACTGGTAAGGAGTATTCTGGAGATGATAGATACACTATGACATCATCGGTGTATAGTGATATTTTATGGGTTTGATGACCTATAGTAATTCCTTTTATATTTACTTGTTGTCTTATGGATTCAGCCAAAGGTTCCATACATAGAGCAAATATTATTGGGGGGAGCGGATCTCCTTGCCTTGTCCCCCGATAGATTTTAAAGCGCCTTGATAGCGTGCCATTGATCTTAACTTGTGCATTTGAGTTTCTATACATTGCTTTTAGCCATGAAATAAAATACGAATGAAATCCGAACGCCTAGCAGTTTCAAATATATATGGCCATGTCACCCTATCAAAGGCTTTTTCTGCATCCAATGTTAATAAACAAGTTTGAGTTTTTAATTTTTGAGAGTGATCCATAATGTTCAACGTACGTCTAATATTATCTGTTAAAAGTCTATTAGGGATAAATCGGCATTGATCTGTATTAATTATATCCGGGATAATCACCTTCAGTCTATTTGCTATAATCGCTGTTAATAATTTTTGGTCTGTATTTAGCAGTGAAATTGGTCTGTATGATGAGCAAGCAGTCTCATCCTTCCCCTCCTTATGTATATATAACCGTTATCATAGTTCCAGGTTGGTGCCCAAGTGTCTGTTTCTAGAGCCCAATTGAATGCTTTTTGTATTATGGATATTATCTGATCCATAAATTCCTTATTAAATTCATTAGTGTACCCATCATCTCCAGGAGTTTTTGCTTGTTTAGGTTTTTTTATTTGTTGTGTTATTTCTTCTGTAGTTATTGGTTTAATAAGAAAACTATTTTGTTCTTCTGAAATTTGTTTTAAATTAAGTTGTTTCAAGTCATTTTTTATTTTTTCTAAGTCTGTGTTTCCAGTTTCATTTTTATATAGTTGTTCATAGTAATTCACGAATGCTTCTGCTATTTCATTTTTATCTGTTAATATTTTAGAAGTATTGTCTTTTAATTTTGTAATATGCGATTTCTTCATTTGTTTTTTTGAGTTTATAAGCCAGACTTTTCAATGATTTCGGTCCGCCATCGTAATATTTTTGTCTAGTGAATAGTAATGTTTTCTCAGTTTCCTGTGTCAATAATTTGTCGAGTTCTATGCACTTCTTTTGAAGATTTGTTTTTATTTCAGCCCTGTTTACCCTTTTAAGTTCATCTTCAATAGTTTTTATTTGTTTTTCCAGATCTCTTATTATTTTTTCTCTTTCCCGCTTTTTAGCAGATGAATATGCCATTATTTCTCCTCTCAGCACTGCTTTAGCCCCTCCCACAATATAATTGGATCAATTTCATCTATATCATTAAATTCTAAATATTCTCTAATTTTTCCTTTGATTTTATGTTTAAAACCCGTGTCCTGAAGCAGGGAACTATTCATTCTCCAGAGACTTTTCACTTTTTCCATATTCAGATTAAGTATTAGAGAAACTGTGGCATGATCTGATAAAGTAATTGTTCCGATTGTACACTTTTTAACTACCGAGATATCCTTTTTAAACATGAAATAATAGTCTAGTCTATTATAGATGTGATTTCTTCCTGAATAATATGTAAAGTCTTTGGTGGTAGGATGAAGAGCTCTCCACACATCTACTAATCCTATTTCTGAGCAAGCATTCCTCAGGATTTGTGCTCCTTTTTCAGATCTATGCACAGAGGTGCTCTGTGTGTCTAATCTAGTGTTCATAATAAGATTAAGATCCCCACCCATAATGGTGATTCCTTTGGTTTCTGTTGTTATTAAATCAATTGTTTTATTCATAAATTCTGGACCCTCATCGGGGGGATAATACACATTTAAAAGTGATATTTCCACTGAGGATATTCTCTTCATGAGACATACTTACCTTGGACATAAATTTAATATAGCTGGTGAATGGAGGGAGCAGGTTAATGACATCATCTCTGAGTTTACTGCCAGGCTGCATATGATTGATATTTCTCCTCTACCGCTGACTATGAAGTTAGAGGCAATTAGACAGGTGGCTCTGTCTGAAATCATCTTTTCTCAAATGTTCATATTCCACCCAATGTGCTATTTGAGCTGAATAATAAAACTGTGGTTAGTCAGGAAATGGTTTGGCTTAAATACCCACACCACCAGAGACATTATTTTTCACACCAAACAGGAGGGAGGGTTGGGAGTGCTGAATGTGGAATGGATCTACACTGCTACACGGCTCTCCCATCTTTTTAACATGCTGAACAGTGATGATTAAACAGTCAGAGAGCTTTCTAGAGCCTTGTTCTTTCTGATATGAGGCGTCGCAAGGTTCTCTGGCTAGCGAGTCTGATCCAAGCTTTCTGGGCTTCCAGAGGAAATCCAACGGGAAGATGGACACACGCTCATGCAAGTCTTCCTTCTGCTGATCATTCTGTATCACATTATATATTTAATAATTGCAAATGATGAGGAGATTGCCTGTTTAGGAGGTCGGCTGTACTTTTGACTCCAGTGTAGAAGAAGCCTTCCTCACTAAGGTAATGAAGTATCAGCCTCTGGTTTCAGCTCTGGAACAACTCGGCTATAAATGTAGGTTACTAGTCTTTATATTTGGCAGCCTTGGTAATATTCATAGACTAGTGGTGAGGGGTCTGCAATTAGCTGGAATGCAAAAATTGTGGGCAAAGCAGTTGGCAAGATATTGCTCCATGTCAGCAATTATAGGTAGCCGCCATATCTGGAGGCAGCACTGCTACCTATACCCTTAATGAGCCTGTAAGTGTCCATAGCATTACTGTGTACTGTTACCTATACCCTTAATGAGCCTGCAAGTGTCCATAGCATTACTGTGTACTGTTACCTATACCCTTAATGAGCCTGCAAGTGTCCATAGCATTACTGTGTACTGTTACCTATACCCTTAATGAGCCTGCAAATGTCCATAGCATTACTGTGTACTGTTACCTATACCCTTAATGAGCCTGCAAGTGTCCATAGCATTGCTGTGTACTGTTACCTATACCCTTAATGAGCCTGCAAGTGTCCATAGCATTACTGTGTACTGTTACCTATACCCTTAATGAGCCTGCAAGTGTCCATAACATTACTGTGTACTGTTACCTATACCCTGTGTATGTGTGTGTGTCTCTTTGTGTATGAGTGTGTCTCTGTGTATGTGCGTGTCTGTGTATATGAGTATGTTTCTGTGTGTATGAGTGTTTCTCTGTGTACGTGTGTGTCTGTGTATGAGTGTGTCTCTGTGTACGTGTGTGTCTGTGTGTATGAGTGTGTCTCTGTGTACGTGTGTGTTTGTGTATGAGTGTGTCTCTGTGTACGTGTGTGTCTGTGTATGAGTGTGTATCTGTGTACGTGTGTGTCTATGTATGAGTGTGTATCTGTGTACGTGTGTGTCTGTGTGTATGAGTGTGTGTCTGTGTGTTCAGTATGTTCTAATTTTGTGTGTGCATGTGTACGTGTGTGTTTGTGTATGAGTGTGTCTCTGTGTACGTGTGTGTTTGTGTATGAGTGTGTCTCTGTGTACGTGTGTGTCTGTGTATGAGTGTGTATCTGTGTATGAGTGTGTCTCTGTGTACGTGTCTGTCTGTGTGTATGAGTGTGTATCTGTGTGTTCAGTATGTTCTAATTTTGTGTGTTTACAGGATTGCTCATTTGGGGCAGAAGCCACTTGAGGTCTAATCTGCTCTGACGTGTTCCAGTCTCCTGAGATAGAGGGCGCTGTTTCTAAAATGAGTCTCTCAGGGAAGCCAGAGAACAAAGATGGAACCTGCAGCCCTGAGAGAAAGAGGTAAAAATATATTAATAAGAAACTTAATGTGCTGTGAGTTAGAGCTGCAGTAAGAGGATGAGGTTAACCGGAAGCTCTGTCTCTGTGCTGTGACTTAGAGCTGCAGTAAGAGGATGAGTTTAACTGGAAGCTCTGTCTCCATGTGCTGTGAGTTAGAGCTGCAGTAAGAGGATGAGGTTAACTGGAAGCTCTGTCTCCATGTGCTGTGAGTTTGTGCTGCAGTAAGAGGATGAGGTTAACTGGAAGCTCTGTCTCCATGTGCTGTGAGTTAGAGCTGCAGTAAGAGGATGAGGTTAACTGGAAGCTCTGTCTCCATGTGCTGTGAGTTAGAGCTACAGTAAGAGGATGAGGTTAACTGGAAGCTCTGTCTCCATGTGCTGTGAGTTAGAGCTGCAGTAAGAGGATGAGGTTAACTGGAAGTTCTGTCTCCATGTGCTGTGAGTTTGAGCTGCAGTAAGAGGATGAGGTTAACTGGAAGCTCTGTCTCCATGTGCTGTGAGTTTGAGCTGCAGTAAGAGGATGAGGTTAACTGGAAGCTCTGTCTCCATGTGCTGTAAGTTAGAGCTGCAGTAAGAGGATGAGGTTAACTGGAAGCTCTGTCTCCATGTGCTGTGAGTTTGAGCTGCAGTAAGAGGATGAGGTTAACTGGAAGCTCTGTCTCCATGTGCTGTGAGTTAGAGCTACAGTAAGAGGATGAGGTTAACTGGAAGCTCTGTCTCCATGTGCTGTGAGTTAGAGCTGCAGTAAGAGGATGAGGTTAACTGGAAGTTCTGTCTCCATGTGCTGTGAGTTTGAGCTGCAGTAAGAGGATGAGGTTAACTGGAAGCTCTGTCTCCATGTTTTGTTCACAGGGTCCAGGAGGAAAGACCAGGGTCACCTGTGCCTAGTTGTCTGTCTATGAAGAGCGATCATTCAATGGATCCTCCACTTTACTTCAGAAGGGGATTTACTGGAGAGCCAAGGTAATTAAACTGGTTTATATTGACTCTAGTGTTTAATTATACTTCAGTGTCACAGACACCTTCTGGCTCCCCCAGGAGAAAAAAAATAACAGCCATAATGGTTGTTCCCATGATTTTTGAGAGTAGCAATAGGCCTAAAATCAATACATAACTTAGCTTTGGTGTTGCAAGGAATATTTCTTTAAATTGCTTAAAGGTTTGCATATACAGCAATAGTCTTGGGGCCTAGGATACCATCGTCTATCGACTAAGATTTATGGGCATCTGCGATGGTTGCCACATCGTGATGACAAAGACGATCTGTGCATTCTAGTTTGACAGCTTATGGCAAATTGCCTCATTGGCAACGGAATTCATTTAGACCTGGCCTGTAGATAAAATTTAACCAGCGATTTGTGTTTTATTACAATGAAAACGCAGATTCCATTGCCTCAATCTAAATGTTCATGTAGCCTACACACAGATTACATTTTAACTAGTGATCACCCTTAATGAGCAGGGAATAATGTTGTGGGGGAATTTCCCTCAGAGTTACCCGAGCCCATAGAGAGAGATTAAAATCTCTGTAGTTACGCTCTCCTGTAAGCTGCTCCCAATCATTAGAGAAAAACCTTGCACTTTAATAGCTTTATCAAAATATCCTAACTTTAGCTATGAGTCAAATAAGTTACCAACGTACCTAGCTAACTGCAAACTATTATCTGTCTACTCTATTATCCAGCCTATCGCAGTACCCAACTGCGGCCATAAAACCTAGACTAGGCTACTCCACGTCGCAGAAGCAAATAAAAAAATGTTCATTGAAAAAAAAAAAAAAAGACAAGTGGTCTCTGTTTATTGTCACTGGCACTTTTCAGGCGTAGGTGGGTGTATTATCACATTCAGGTATAGGTGAGGGGTATTATGTCATATTCAGATGCACCGTGACTTAGAGCTGCAGTAAGAGGATGAGGTTAACTGGAAGCTCTGTCTCCATGTGCTGTGAGTTAGAGCTGCAGTAAGAGGATGAGGTTAACTGGAAGCTCTGTCTCCATGTGCTGTGAGTTAGAGCTGCAGTAAGAGGATGAGTTTAACTGGAAGGTCTGTCTCTCTGCTGTGAGTTAGAGCTGCAGTAAGAGGATGAGGTTAGCTGGAAGCTTTGTCTCCATGTGCTGTGAGTTAGAGCTGCAGTAAGAGGATGAGTTTAACTGGAAGCTCTGTCTCTCTGCTGTGAGTTAGAGCTGCAGTAAGAGGATGAGGTTAGCTGGAAGCTTTGTCTCCATGTGCTGTGAGTTAGAGCTGCAGTAAGAGGATGAGTTTAACTGGAAGCTCTGTCTCTCTGCTGTGAGTTAGAGCTGCAGTAAGAGGATGAGTTTAACTGGAAGCTCTGTCTCTCTGCTGTGAGTTAGAGATGCAGTAAGAGGATGAGATTAACTGGAAGCCCTGTCCATGTGCTGTGAGTTAGAGCTGCAGTAAGAGGATGAGGTTAACTGGAAGTTCTGTCTCCATGTGATGTGAGTTAGAGCTGCAGTAAGAGGATGAGGTTAACTGGAAGTTCTGTCTCCATGTGCTGTGAGTTGGAGCTGCAGTAAGAGGATGAGTTTAACTGGAAGCTCTTTCTCCATGTGCTGTGAGTTAGAGCTGCTGTTAGATGATGAGGTTAACTGGAAGCTCTGTCTCTATGTGCTGAGCGTTAGACCTGCAGTAAGAGGATGAGGTTAACTGGAAGCTCTGTCTCCATGTGCAGTGAGTTAGAGCTGCAGTACGAGGATGAGGTTAACTGGAAGTTCTGTCCATGTGCTGTGAGTTAGAGCTGCAGGAAGAGGATAACGTTAACTGGAAGCTTTGTCTCCATGTGCTGTCAGTTAGAGCTGCAGTAAGAGGATGAGCTTTACTGGAAGCTCTGTCTCCATGTCCTGTGAGTTAGAGCTGCAGTAAGAGGATGTGGTTAACTGGGAGCTCTGTTTCCATGTGCTGTGAGTTAGTGCTGCAGTAAGAGGATGAGGTTAACTGGAAGTTCTGTCTCCATGTGATGTGAGTTAGAGCTGCAGTAAGAGGATGAGGTTAACTGGAAGTTCTGTCTCCATGTGCTGTGAGTTAGAGCTGCAGTAAGAGGATGAGGTTAACTGGAAGCTCTGTCTCCATGTGCTGTGAGTTAGAGCTGCAGTTAGATGATGAGGTTAAATGGAAGCTCTGTCTCCATGTGCTGTGAGTTAGAGCTGCCGTAAGAGGATGAGGTTAACTGGAAGCTCTGTCTCCATGTGCTGTGAATTAGAGCTGCAGTAAGAGGATGAGGTTAACTGGAAGTTCTGTCTCCATGTGATGTGAGTTAGAGCTGCAGTAAGAGGATGAGGTTAACTGGGAGCTCTGTTTCCATGTGCTGTGAGTTAGTGCTGCAGTAAGAGGATGAGGTTAACTGGAAGCTCTGTCCATGTGCTGTGAGTTAGAGCTGCAGTAAAAGGATGAGGTTAACTGGAAGCTCTGTCTCTATGTGCTGTGAGTTAGAGCTGCAGTAAGAGGATGAGGTTAACTGGAAGCTCTGTCTCCATGTGCTGTGAGTTAGAGCTGCAGTAAGAGGATGAGTTTAACTGGAAGCTCTGTCTCCTTGTGCTGTGAGTTAGAGCTGCAGTAAGAGGATGAGTTTAACTGGAAGCTCTGTCTCCATGTTTTGTTCACAGGGTCCAGGAGGAAAGACCAGGGTCACCTGTGCCTAGTTGTCTGTCTATGAAGAGCGATCATTCAATGGATCCTCCACTTTACTTCAGAAGGGGATTTACTGGAGAGCCAAGGTAATTAAACTGGTTTATATTGACTCTAGTGTTTAATTATACTTCAGTGTCACAGACACCTTCTGGCTCCCCCAGGAGAAAAAAAATAACAGCCATAATGGTTGTTCCCATGATTTTTGAGAGTAGCAATAGGCCTAAAATCAATACATAACTTAGCTTTGGTGTTGCAAGGAATATTTCTTTAAATTGCTTAAAGGTTTGCATATACAGCAATAGTCTTGGGGCCTAGGATACCATCGTCTATCGACTAAGATTTATGGGCATCTGCGATGGTTGCCACATCGTGATGACAAAGACGATCTGTGCATTCTAGTTTGACAGCTTATGGCAAATTGCCTCATTGGCAACGGAATTCATTTAGACCTGGCCTGTAGATTAAATTTAACCAGCGATTTGTGTTTTATTACAATGAAAATGCAGATTCCATTGCCTCAATCTAAATGTTCATGTAGCCTACACACAGATTACATTTTAACTTGTGATCACCCTTAATGAGCAGGGAATAATGTTGTGGGGGAATTTCCCTCAGAGTTACCCGAGCCCATAGAGAGAGACTAAAATCTCTGTAGTTACGCTCTCCTGTAAGCTGCTCCCAATCATTAGAGAAAAACCTTACACTTTAATAGCTTTATCAAAATATCCTAACTTTAGCTATGAGTCAAATAAGTTACCAACGTACCTAGCTAACTGCAAACTATTATCTGTCTACTCTATTATCCAGCCTATCGCAGTACCCAACTGCGGCCATAAAACCTAGACTAGGCTACTCCACGTCGCAGAAGCAAATAAAAAAATTTTCATTGAAAAAAAAAAAAAAAAGACAGGTGGTCTCTGTTTATTGTCACTGGCACTTTTCAGGCGTAGGTGGGTGTATTATCACATTCAGGTATAGGTGAGGGGTATTATGTCATATTCAGATGCACCGTGACTTAGAGCTGCAGTAAGAGGATGAGGTTAACTGGAAGCTCTGTCTCCATGTGCTGTGAGTTAGAGCTGCAGTAAGAGGATGAGGTTAACTGGAAGCTCTGTCTCCATGTGCTGTGAGTTAGAGCTGCAGTAAGAGGATGAGGTTAACTGGAAGCTCTGTCTCCATGTGCTGTGAGTTAGAGCTGCAGTAAGAGGATGAGTTTAACTGGAAGGTCTGTCTCTCTGCTGTGAGTTAGAGCTGCAGTAAGAGGATGAGGTTAGCTGGAAGCTTTGTCTCCATGTGCTGTGAGTTAGAGCTGCAGTAAGAGGATGAGTTTAACTGGAAGCTCTGTCTCTCTGCTGTGAGTTAGAGCTGCAGTAAGAGGATGAGGTTAACTGGAAGCTCTGTCTCCATGTGCTGTGAGTTAGAGCTGCAGTAAGAGGATGAGTTTAACTGGAAGCTCTGTCTCCTTGTGCTGTGAGTTAGAGCTGCAGTAAGAGGATGAGGTTAACTGGAAGCTATGTCTCTATGTGCTGAGCGTTAGACCTGCAGTAAGAGGATGAGGTTAACTGGAAGCTCTGTCTCCATGTGCAGTGAGTTAGAGCTGCAGTACGAGGATGAGGTTAACTGGAAGTTCTGTCCATGTGCTGTGAGTTAGAGCTGCAGGAAGAGGATAACGTTAACTGGAAGCTTTGTCTCCATGTGCTGTCAGTTAGAGCTGCAGTAAGAGGATGAGCTTTACTGGAAGCTCTGTCTCCATGTCCTGTGAGTTAGAGCTGCAGTAAGAGGATGTGGTTAACTGGGAGCTCTGTTTCCATGTGCTGTGAGTTAGTGCTGCAGTAAGAGGATGAGGTTAACTGGAAGTTCTGTCTCCATGTGATGTGAGTTAGAGCTGCAGTAAGAGGATGAGGTTAACTGGAAGCTCTGTCTCCATGTGCTGTGAGTTAGAGCTGCAGTTAGAGGATGAGGTTAACTGGAAGTTCTGTCTCCATGTGCTGTGAGTTAGAGCTGCAGTAAGAGGATGAGGTTAACTGGAAGCTCTGTCTCCATGTGCTGTGAGTTAGAGCTGCAGTAAGAGGATGAGGTTAACTGGAAGTTCTGTCTCCATGTGTTGTGAGTTAGAGCTGCAGTAAGAGGATGAGGTTAACTGGAAGCTCTGTCTCCATGTGCTGTGAGTTAGAGCTGCAGTCAGAGGATGAGGTTAACTGGAAGCTCTGTCCATGTGCTGTGAGTTAGAGCTGCAGTAAGAGGATGAGGTTAACTGGAAGCTCTGTCTCCTTGTGATGTGAGTTAGAGCTGCAGTAAGAGGATGAGTTTAACTGGAAGCTCTGTCTCCATGTTTTGTTCACAGGGTCCAGGAGGAAAGACCAGGGTCACCTGTGCCTAGTTGTCTGTCTATGAAGAGCGATCATTCAATGGATCCTCCACTTTACTTCAGAAAGGGATTTACAGGAGAGCCAAGGTAATTAAACTGGTTTATATTGACTCTAGTGTTTAATTATACTTCAGTGTCACAGACACCTTCTGGCTCCCCCAGGAGAAAAAAATAACAGCCATAATGGTTGTTCCCATGATTTTTGAGAGTAGCAATAGGCCTAAAATCAATACATAACTTAGCTTTGGTGTTGCAAGGAATATTTCTTTAAATTGCTTAAAAGTTTGCATATACAGCAATAGTGTTGGGGCCTAGGATACCATCGTCTATCGACTAAGATTTATGGGCATCGGCGATGGTTGCCACATCGTGATGACAAAGACGATCTGTGCATTCTAGTTTGACAGCTTATGGCAAATTGCCTCATTGGCAACGGAATTCATTTAGAGCTGGCCTGTAGATTAAATTTAACCAGCGATTTGTGTTTTATTACAATGAAAACGCAGATTCCATTGCCTCAATCTAAATGTTCATGTAGCCTACACATGGATTAAATTTTAACTTGTGATAACCCTTAGTGAGCAGGGAATAATGTTGTGGGGGAATTTCCCTCAGAGTTACCCGAGCCCATAGAGAGAGACTAAAATCTCTGTAGTTACGCTCTCCTGTAAGCTGCTCCCAATCATTAGAGAAAAACCTTGCACTTTAATAGCTTTATCAAAATATCCTAACTTTAGCTATGAGTCAAATAAGTTACCAACGTACCTAGCTAACTGCAAACTATTATCTGTCTACTCTATTATCCAGCCTATCGCAGTACCCAACTGCGGCCATAAAACCTAGACTAAGCTACTCCATGTCGCAGAAGCAAATAAAACAATTTTCATAAAAAAAAGAAAAAAAAAGACAAGTGGTCTCTGTTTATTGTCACTGGCACTTTTCAGGCGTAGGTGGGTGTATTATCACATTCAGGTATAGGTGAGGGGTATTATGTTATATTCAGATGCACCGTGACTTAGAGATGCAGTAAGAGGATGAGGTTAACTGGAAGCTCTGTCCATGTGCTGTGAGTTAGACCTGCAGTAAGGATGAGGTTAACTGGAAGCTCTGTCCATGTGCTGTGAGTTAGAGCTGCAGTAATAGGATGAGGTTAACTGGAAGCTCTGTCCATGTGCTGTGAGTTAAAGCTGCAGTAAGGATGAGGTTAACTGGAAGCTCTGTCCATGTGCTGTGAGTTAGAGCTGCAGTAAGAGGATGAGGTTAACTGGAAGCTCTGTATCCATGTTCTGTTAGTTAGAGCTGCAGTAAAAGGATGAGGTTAACTGGAAGCTCTGTCTCTATGTGTTGTGAGTTAGAGCTGCAGTAAGAGGATGAGGTTAACTGGAAGCTCTGTCCATGTGCTGTGAGTTAGAGCTGCAGTAAGAGGATGAGGTTAACTGGAAGCTCTGTCCATGTGCTGTGAGTTAGAGCTGCAGTAAGAGGATGAGTTTAACTGGAAGCTCTGTCTCTGCTGTGAGTTAGAGCTGAAGTAAGAGGATGAGGTTAACTGGAAGCTCTGTCCATGTGCTGTGAGTTAGAGCTGCAGTAAGAGGATGAGGTTAATGGAAGCTCTGTCCATGTGCTGTGAGTTAGAGCTGCAGTAAGAGGATGAGGTTAACTGGAAGCTCTGTATCCATGTTCTGTTAGTTAGAGCTGCAGTAAAAGGATGAGGTTAACTGGAAGCTCTGTCTCTATGTGCTGTGAGTTAGAGCTGCAGTAAGAGGATGAGGTTAACTGGAAGCTCTGTCTCCATGTGCTGTGAGTTAGAGCTGCAGTAAGAGGATGAGGTTAACTGGAAGCTCTGTCCATGTCCTGTGAGTTAGAGCTGCAGTAAGAGGATGAGGTTTACTGGAAGCTCTGTCTCCATGTTCTGTGAGTTAGAGCTGCAGTAAGAGGATGAGGTTAACTGGAAGCTCTGTCTCTATGTGCTGTGAGTTAGAGCTGCAGTAAGAGGATGAGGTTAACTGGAAGCTCTGTCTCCATGTGCTGTGAGTTAGAGCTGCAGTTAGATGATGAGGTTAACTGGAAGCTCTGTCTCCATGTGCTGTGAGTTAGAGCTGCAGTAAGAGGATGAGGTTAACTGGAAGCTCTGTCTCCATGTGCTGTGAGTTAGAGCTGCAGTAAGAGGATGAGGTTAACTGGAAGCTCTGTCTCCATGTGCTGTGAGTTAGAGCTGCAGTAAGAGGATGAGGTTAACTGGAAGTTCTGTCTCCATGTGATGTGAGTTAGAGCTGCAGTAAGAGGATGAGGTTAACTGGAAGTTCTGTCTCCATGTGATGTGAGTTAGAGCTGCATTAAGAGGATGAGGTTAACTGGAAGCTCGGTCTCCACGTGCTGTGAGTTAGAGCTGCAGTAAGAGGATGAGGTTAACTGGAAGCTCTGTCCTTGTGCTGTGAGTTAGAGCTGCAGTAAGAGGATGAGGTTAACTGGAAGCTCTGTCTCCATGTGCTGTGAGTTAGAGCTGTAGTAAGAGGATGAGGTTAACTGGAAGCTCTGTCTCCATGTGCTGTGAGTTAGAGCTGCAGTATGAGGATGAGGTTAACTGGAAGCTCTGTCTCCATGTGCTGTGAGTTAGAGCTGCAGTTAGATGATGAGGTTTACTGGAAGCCCTGTCTCCATGTGCTGTGAGTTAGAGCTACAGTAAGAGGATGAGGTTAACTGGAAGCTCTGTTTCTGTGCTGTGAGTTAGAGCTGCAGTAAGAGGATTAGGTTAACTGGAAGCTCTGTCTCCATGTGCTGTGAGTTAGAGCTGCAGTAAGAAGATGAGGTTAACTGGAAGCTCTGTCTCCATGTGCTGTGAGTTAGAGCTGCAGTAAAAGGATGAGGTTAACTGGAAGCTCTGTCTCTATGTGCTGTGAGTTAGAGCTGCAGTAAGAGGATGAGTTTAACTGGAAGCTCTGTCTCTCTGCTGTGAGTTAGAGCTGCAGTAAGAGGATGAGGTTAACTGGAAGCTCTGTCTCTATGTGCTGTGAGTTAGAGCTGCAGTAAGAGGATGAGTTTAACTGGAAGCTCTGTCTCTCTGCTGTGAGTTAGAGCTGCAGTAAAAGGATGAGGTTAACTGGAAGCTCTGTCTCCATGTGCTGTGAGTTAGAGCTGCAGTCAGAGGATGAGGTTATCTGGAAGCTCTGTCCATGTGCTGTGAGTTAGAGCTGCAGTAAGAGGATGAGGTTAACTGGAAGCTCTGTCTCCTTGTGATGTGAGTTAGAGCTGCAGTAAGAGGATGAGGTTAACTGGAAGCTCTGTCTCCTTGTGATGTGAGTTAGAGCTGCAGTAAGAGGATGAGTTTAACTGGAAGCTCTGTCTCCATGTTTTGTTCACAGGGTCCAGGAGGAAAGACCAGGGTCACCTGTGCCTAGTTGTCTGTCTATGAAGAGCGATCATTCAATGGATCCTCCACTTTACTTCAGAAAGGGATTTACAGGAGAGCCAAGGTAATTAAACTGGTTTATATTGACTCTAGTGTTTAATTATACTTCAGTGTCACAGACACCTTCTGGCTCCCCCAGGAGAAAAAAATAACCGCCATAATGGTTGTTCCCATGATTTTTGAGAGTAGCAATAGGCCTAAAATCAATACATAACTTAGCTTTGGTGTTGAAAGGAATATTTCTTTAAATTGCTTAAAAGTTTGCATATACAGCAATAGTGTTGGGGCCTAGGATACCATCGTCTATCGACTAAGATTTATGGGCATCGGCGATGGTTGCCACATCGTGATGACAAAGACGATCTGTGCATTCTAGTTTGACAGCTTATGGCAAATTGCCTCATTGGCAACGGAATTCATTTAGAGCTGGCCTGTAGATTAAATTTAACCAGCGATTTGTGTTTTATTACAATGAAAACGCAGATTCCATTGCCTCAATCTAAATGTTCATGTAGCCTACACATGGATTAAATTTTAACTTGTGATAACCCTTAGTGAGCAGGGAATAATGTTGTGGGGGAATTTCCCTCAGAGTTACCCGAGCCCATAGAGAGAGACTAAAATCTCTGTAGTTACGCTCTCCTGTAAGCTGCTCCCAATCATTAGAGAAAAACCTTGCACTTTAATAGCTTTATCAAAATATCCTAACTTTAGCTATGAGTCAAATAAGTTACCAACGTACCTAGCTAACTGCAAACTATTATCTGTCTACTCTATTATCCAGCCTATCGCAGTACCCAACTGCGGCCATAAAACCTAGACTAAGCTACTCCATGTCGCAGAAGCAAATAAAACAATTTTCATAAAAAAAAGAAAAAAAAAGACAAGTGGTCTCTGTTTATTGTCACTGGCACTTTTCAGGCGTAGGTGGGTGTATTATCACATTCAGGTATAGGTGAGGGGTATTATGTTATATTCAGATGCACCGTGACTTAGAGATGCAGTAAGAGGATGAGGTTAACTGGAAGCTCTGTCCATGTGCTGTGAGTTAGACCTGCAGTAAGGATGAGGTTAACTGGAAGCTCTGTCCATGTGCTGTGAGTTAGAGCTGCAGTAATAGGATGAGGTTAACTGGAAGCTCTGTCCATGTGCTGTGAGTTAAAGCTGCAGTAAGGATGAGGTTAACTGGAAGCTCTGTCCATGTGCTGTGAGTTAGAGCTGCAGTAAGAGGATGAGGTTAACTGGAAGCTCTGTATCCATGTTCTGTTAGTTAGAGCTGCAGTAAAAGGATGAGGTTAACTGGAAGCTCTGTCTCTATGTGTTGTGAGTTAGAGCTGCAGTAAGAGGATGAGGTTAACTGGAAGCTCTGTCCATGTGCTGTGAGTTAGAGCTGCAGTAAGAGGATGAGGTTAACTGGAAGCTCTGTCCATGTGCTGTGAGTTAGAGCTGCAGTAAGAGGATGAGTTTAACTGGAAGCTCTGTCTCTGCTGTGAGTTAGAGCTGAAGTAAGAGGATGAGGTTAACTGGAAGCTCTGTCCATGTGCTGTGAGTTAGAGCTGCAGTAAGAGGATGAGGTTAATGGAAGCTCTGTCCATGTGCTGTGAGTTAGAGCTGCAGTAAGAGGATGAGGTTAACTGGAAGCTCTGTATCCATGTTCTGTTAGTTAGAGCTGCAGTAAAAGGATGAGGTTAACTGGAAGCTCTGTCTCTATGTGCTGTGAGTTAGAGCTGCAGTAAGAGGATGAGGTTAACTGGAAGCTCTGTCTCCATGTGCTGTGAGTTAGAGCTGCAGTAAGAGGATGAGGTTAACTGGAAGCTCTGTCCATGTCCTGTGAGTTAGAGCTGCAGTAAGAGGATGAGGTTTACTGGAAGCTCTGTCTCCATGTTCTGTGAGTTAGAGCTGCAGTAAGAGGATGAGGTTAACTGGAAGCTCTGTCTCTATGTGCTGTGAGTTAGAGCTGCAGTAAGAGGATGAGGTTAACTGGAAGCTCTGTCTCCATGTGCTGTGAGTTAGAGCTGCAGTTAGATGATGAGGTTAACTGGAAGCTCTGTCTCCATGTGCTGTGAGTTAGAGCTGCAGTAAGAGGATGAGGTTAACTGGAAGCTCTGTCTCCATGTGCTGTGAGTTAGAGCTGCAGTAAGAGGATGAGGTTAACTGGAAGCTCTGTCTCCATGTGCTGTGAGTTAGAGCTGCAGTAAGAGGATGAGGTTAACTGGAAGTTCTGTCTCCATGTGATGTGAGTTAGAGCTGCAGTAAGAGGATGAGGTTAACTGGAAGTTCTGTCTCCATGTGATGTGAGTTAGAGCTGCATTAAGAGGATGAGGTTAACTGGAAGCTCGGTCTCCACGTGCTGTGAGTTAGAGCTGCAGTAAGAGGATGAGGTTAACTGGAAGCTCTGTCCTTGTGCTGTGAGTTAGAGCTGCAGTAAGAGGATGAGGTTAACTGGAAGCTCTGTCTCCATGTGCTGTGAGTTAGAGCTGTAGTAAGAGGATGAGGTTAACTGGAAGCTCTGTCTCCATGTGCTGTGAGTTAGAGCTGCAGTATGAGGATGAGGTTAACTGGAAGCTCTGTCTCCATGTGCTGTGAGTTAGAGCTGCAGTTAGATGATGAGGTTTACTGGAAGCCCTGTCTCCATGTGCTGTGAGTTAGAGCTACAGTAAGAGGATGAGGTTAACTGGAAGCTCTGTTTCTGTGCTGTGAGTTAGAGCTGCAGTAAGAGGATTAGGTTAACTGGAAGCTCTGTCTCCATGTGCTGTGAGTTAGAGCTGCAGTAAGAAGATGAGGTTAACTGGAAGCTCTGTCTCCATGTGCTGTGAGTTAGAGCTGCAGTAAAAGGATGAGGTTAACTGGAAGCTCTGTCTCTATGTGCTGTGAGTTAGAGCTGCAGTAAGAGGATGAGTTTAACTGGAAGCTCTGTCTCTCTGCTGTGAGTTAGAGCTGCAGTAAGAGGATGAGGTTAACTGGAAGCTCTGTCTCTATGTGCTGTGAGTTAGAGCTGCAGTAAGAGGATGAGTTTAACTGGAAGCTCTGTCTCTCTGCTGTGAGTTAGAGCTGCAGTAAAAGGATGAGGTTAACTGGAAGCTCTGTCTCCATGTGCTGTGAGTTAGAGCTGCAGTCAGAGGATGAGGTTATCTGGAAGCTCTGTCCATGTGCTGTGAGTTAGAGCTGCAGTAAGAGGATGAGGTTAACTGGAAGCTCTGTCTCCTTGTGATGTGAGTTAGAGCTGCAGTAAGAGGATGAGGTTAACTGGAAGCTCTGTCTCCTTGTGATGTGAGTTAGAGCTGCAGTAAGAGGATGAGTTTAACTGGAAGCTCTGTCTCCATGTTTTGTTCACAGGGTCCAGGAGGAAAGACCAGGGTCACCTGTGCCTAGTTGTCTGTCTATGAAGAGCGATCATTCAATGGATCCTCCACTTTACTTCAGAAAGGGATTTACAGGAGAGCCAAGGTAATTAAACTGGTTTATATTGACTCTAGTGTTTAATTATACTTCAGTGTCACAGACACCTTCTGGCTCCCCCAGGAGAAAAAAATAACCGCCATAATGGTTGTTCCCATGATTTTTGAGAGTAGCAATAGGCCTAAAATCAATACATAACTTAGCTTTGGTGTTGAAAGGAATATTTCTTTAAATTGCTTAAAAGTTTGCATATACAGCAATAGTGTTGGGGCCTAGGATACCATCGTCTATCGACTAAGATTTATGGGCATCGGCGATGGTTGCCACATCGTGATGACAAAGACGATCTGTGCATTCTAGTTTGACAGCTTATGGCAAATTGCCTCATTGGCAACGGAATTCATTTAGAGCTGGCCTGTAGATTAAATTTAACCAGCGATTTGTGTTTTATTACAATGAAAACGCAGATTCCATTGCCTCAATCTAAATGTTCATGTAGCCTACACATGGATTAAATTTTAACTTGTGATAACCCTTAGTGAGCAGGGAATAATGTTGTGGGGGAATTTCCCTCAGAGTTACCCGAGCCCATAGAGAGAGACTAAAATCTCTGTAGTTACGCTCTCCTGTAAGCTGCTCCCAATCATTAGAGAAAAACCTTGCACTTTAATAGCTTTATCAAAATATCCTAACTTTAGCTATGAGTCAAATAAGTTACCAACGTACCTAGCTAACTGCAAACTATTATCTGTCTACTCTATTATCCAGCCTATCGCAGTACCCAACTGCGGCCATAAAACCTAGACTAAGCTACTCCACGTCGCAGAAGCAAATAAAACAATTTTCATTAAAAAAAGAAAAAAAAAGACAAGTGGTCTCTGTTTATTGTCACTGGCACTTTTCAGGCGTAGGTGGGTGTATTATCACATTCAGGTATAGGTGAGGGGTATTATGTCATATTCAGATGCACCGTGACTTAGAGATGCAGTAAGAGGATGAGGTTAACTGGAAGCTCTGTCCATGTGCTGTGAGTTAGACCTGCAGTAAGGATGAGGTTAACTGCAAGCTCTGTCCATGTGCTGTGAGTTAGAGCTGCAGTAAGAGGATGAGGTTAACTGGAAGCTCTGTCCATGTGCTGTGAGTTAGAGCTGCAGTAAGGATGAGGTTAACTGGAAGCTCTGTCCATGTGCTGTGAGTTAGAGCTGCAGTAAGAGGATGAGGTTAACTGGAAGCTCTGTATCCATGTTCTGTTAGTTAGAGCTGCAGTAAAAGGATGAGGTTAACTGGAAGCTCTGTCTCTATGTGTTGTGAGGTAGAGCTGCAGTAAGAGGATGAGGTTAACTGGAAGCTCTGTCTCCATGTGCTGTGAGTTAGAGCTGCAGTAAGAGGATGAGGTTAACTGGAAGCACTGTCCATGTGCTGTGAGTTAGAGCTGCAGTAAGAGGATGAGTTTAACTGGAAGCTCTGTCTCTGCTGTGAGTTAGAGCTGCAGTAAGAGGATGAGGTTAACTGGAAGCTCTGTCTCCATGTGCTGTGAGTTAGAGCTGCAGTAAGAGGATGAGGTTAATGGAAGCTCTGTCCATGTGCTGTGAGTTAGAGCTGCAGTAAGAGGATGAGGTTAACTGGAAGCTCTGTATCCATGTTCTGTTAGTTAGAGCTGCAGTAAAAGGATGAGGTTAACTGGAAGCTCTGTCTCTATGTGCTGTGAGTTAGAGCTGCAGTAAGAGGATGAGGTTAACTGGAAGCTCTGTCTCCATGTGCTGTGAGTTAGAGCTGCAGTAAGAGGATGAGGTTAACTGGAAGCTCTGTCCATGTCCTGTGAGTTAGAGCTGCCGTAAGAGGATGAGGTTTACTGGAAGCTCTGTCTCCATGTTCTGTGAGTTAGAGCTGCAGTAAGAGGATGAGGTTAACTGGAAGCTCTGTCTCTATGTGCTGTGAGTTAGAGCTGCAGTAAGAGGATGAGGTTAACTGGAAGCTCTGTCTCCATGTGCTGTGAGTTAGAGCTGCAGTTAGATGATGAGGTTAACTGGAAGCTCTGTCTCCATGTGCTGTGAGTTAGAGCTGCAGTAAGAGGATGAGGTTAACTGGAAGCTCTGTCCATGTGCTGTGAGTTAGAGCTGCAGTAAGAGGATGAGGTTAACTGGAAGCTCTGTCCATGTGCTGTGAGTTAGAGCTGCAGTAAGAGGATGAGGTTAACTGGAAGCTCTGTCTCCATGTGCTGTGAGTTAGAGCTGTAGTAAGAGGATGAGGTTAACTGGAAGCTCTGTCTCCATGTGCTGTGAGTTAGAGCTGCAGTAAGAGGATGAGGTTAACTGGAAGTTCTGTCTCCATGTGATGTGAGTTAGAGCTGCAGTAAGAGGATGAGGTTAACTGGAAGTTCTGTCTCCATGTGATGTGAGTTAGAGCTGCATTAAGAGGATGAGGTTAACTGGAAGCTCGGTCTCCACGTGCTGTGAGTTAGAGCTGCAGTAAGAGGATGAGGTTAACTGGAAGCTCTGTCTCCATGTGCTGTGAGTTAGAGCTGCAGTATGAGGATGAGGTTAACTGGAAGCTCTGTCTCCATGTGCTGTGAGTTAGAGCTGCAGTTAGATGATGAGGTTTACTGGAAGCCCTGTCTCCATGTGCTGTGAGTTAGAGCTACAGTAAGAGGATGAGGTTAACTGGAAGCTCTGTTTCTGTGCTGTGAGTTAGAGCTGCAGTAAGAGGATGAGGTTAACTGGAAGCTCTGTCTCCATGTGCTGTGAGTTAGAGCTGCAGTAAGAGGATGAGTTTAACTGGAAGCTCTGTCTCCATGTTTTGTTCACAGGGTCCAGGAGGAAAGACCAGGGTCACCTGTGCCTAGTTGTCTGTCTATGAAGAGCGATCATTCAATGGATCCTCCACTTTACTTCAGAAAGGGATTTACAGGAGAGCCAAGGTAATTAAACTGGTTTATATTGACTCTAGTGTTTAATTATACTTCAGTGTCACAGACACCTTCTGGCTCCCCCAGGAGAAAAAAATAACAGCCATAATGGTTGTTCCCATGATTTTTGAGAGTAGCCATAGGCCTAAAATCAATACATAACTTAGCTTTGGTGTTGAAAGGAATATTTCTTTAAATTGCTTAAAAGTTTGCATATACAGCAATAGTGTTGGGGCCTAGGATACCATCGTCTATCGACTAAGATTTATGGGCATCGGCGATGGTTGCCACATCGTGATGACAAAGACGATCTGTGCATTCTAGTTTGACAGCTTATGGCAAATTGCCTCATTGGCAACGGAATTCATTTAGAGCTGGCCTGTAGATTAAATTTAACCAGCGATTTGTGTTTTATTACAATGAAAACGCAGATTCCATTGCCTCAATCTAAATGTTCATGTAGCCTACACATGGATTAAATTTTAACTTGTGATCACCCTTAATGAGCAGGGAATAATGTTGTGGGGGAATTTCCCTCAGAGTTACCCGAGCCCATAGAGAGAGACTAAAATCTCTGTAGTTACGCTCTCCTGTAAGCTGCTCCCAATCATTAGAGAAAAACCTTGCACTTTAATAGCTTTATCAAAATATCCTAACTTTAGCTATGAGTCAAATAAGTTACCAACGTACCTAGCTAACTGCAAACTATTATCTGTCTACTCTATTATCCAGCCTATCGCAGTACCCAACTGCGGCCATAAAACCTAGACTAAGCTACTCCACGTCGCAGAAGCAAATAAAACAATTTTCATAAAAAAAAGAAAAAAAAAGACAAGTGGTCTCTGTTTATTGTCACTGGCACTTTTCAGGCGTAGGTGGGTGTATTATCACATTCAGGTATAGGTGAGGGGTATTATGTCATATTCAGATGCACCGTGACTTAGAGATGCAGTAAGAGGATGAGGTTAACTGGAAGCTCTGTCCATGTGCTGTGAGTTAGACCTGCAGTAAGGATGAGGTTAACTGGAAGCTCTGTCCATGTGCTGTGAGTTAGAGCTGCAGTAAGGATGAGGTTAACTGGAAGCTCTGTCCATGTGCTGTGAGTTAGAGCTGCAGTAAGAGGATGAGGTTAACTGGAAGCTCTGTATCCATGTTCTGTTAGTTAGAGCTGCAGTAAAAGGATGAGGTTAACTGGAAGCTCTGTCTCTATGTGTTGTGAGTTAGAGCTGCAGTAAGAGGATGAGGTTAACTGGAAGCTCTGTCTCCATGTGCTGTGAGTTAGAGCTGCAGTAAGAGGATGAGGTTAACTGGAAGCTCTGTCCATGTGCTGTGAGTTAGAGCTGCAGTAAGAGGATGAGTTTAACTGGAAGCTCTGTCTCTGCTGTGAGTTAGAGCTGCAGTAAGAGGATGAGGTTAACTGGAAGCTCTGTCTCCATGTGCTGTGAGTTAGAGCTGCAGTAAGAGGATGAGGTTAATGGAAGCTCTGTCCATGTGCTGTGAGTTAGAGCTGCAGTAAGAGGATGAGGTTAACTGGAAGCTCTGTCTCTATGTGCTGTGAGTTAGAGCTGCAGTAAGAGGATGAGTTTAACTGGAAGCTCTGTCTCTCTGCTGTGAGTTAGAGCTGCAGTAAGAGGATGAGGTTAACTGGAAGCTCTGTCTCTATGTGCTGTGAGTTAGAGCTGCAGTAAGAGGATGAGTTTAACTGGAAGCTCTGTCTCTCTGCTGTGAGTTAGAGCTGCAGTAAGAGGATGAGGTTAACTGGAAGCTCTGTCTCCATGTGCTGTGAGTTAGAGCTGCAGTCAGAGGATGAGGTTATCTGGAAGCTCTGTCCATGTGCTGTGAGTTAGAGCTGCAGTAAGAGGATGAGGTTAACTGGAAGCTCTGTCTCCTTGTGATGTGAGTTAGAGCTGCAGTAAGAGGATGAGGTTAACTGGAAGCTCTGTCTCCTTGTGATGTGAGTTAGAGCTGCAGTAAGAGGATGAGGTTAACTGGAAGCTCTGTCTCCATGTGCTGTGAGTTAGAGCTGCAGTAAGAGGATGAGGTTAACTGGAAGTTCTGTCTCCATGTGATGTGAGTTGGAGCTGCATTAAGAGGATGAGGTTAACTGGAAGCTCGGTCTCCACGTGCTGTGAGTTAGAGCTGCAGTAAGAGGATGAGGTTAACTGGAAGCTCTGTCCTTGTGCTGTGAGTTAGAGCTGCAGTAAGAGGATGAGGTTAACTGGAAGTTCTGTCTCCATGTGATGTGAGTTAGAGCTGCATTAAGAGGATGAGGTTAACTGGAAGCTCGGTCTCCACGTGCTGTGAGTTAGAGCTGCAGTAAGAGGATGAGGTTAACTGGAAGCTCTGTCCTTGTGCTGTGAGTTAGAGCTGCAGTAAGAGGATGAGGTTAACTGGAAGCTCTGTCTCCATGTGCTGTGAGTTAGAGCTGTAGTAAGAGGATGAGGTTAACTGGAAGCTCTGTCTCCATGTGCTGTGAGTTAGAGCTGCAGTACGAGGATGAGGTTAACTGGAAGCTCTGTCTCCATGTGCTGTGAGTTAGAGCTGCAGTTAGATGATGAGGTTTACTGGAAGCCCTGTCTCCATGTGCTGTGAGTTAGAGCTGCAGTAAGAAGATGAGGTTAACTGGAAGCTCTGTCTCCATGTGCTGTGAGTTAGAGCTGCAGTAAAAGGATGAGGTTAACTGGAAGCTCTGTCTCTATGTGCTGTGAGTTAGAGCTGCAGTAAGAGGATGAGTTTAACTGGAAGCTCTGTCTCTCTGCTGTGAGTTAGAGCTGCAGTAAGAGGATGAGGTTAACTGGAAGCTCTGTCTCTATGTGCTGTGAGTTAGAGCTGCAGTAAGAGGATGAGTTTAACTGGAAGCTCTGTCTCTCTGCTGTGAGTTAGAGCTGCAGTAAGAGGATGAGGTTAACTGGAAGCTCTGTCTCCATGTGCTGTGAGTTAGAGCTGCAGTCAGAGGATGAGGTTAACTGGAAGCTCTGTCTCCTTGTGATGTGAGTTAGAGCTGCAGTAAGAGGATGAGGTTAACTGGAAGCTCTGTCTCCTTGTGATGTGAGTTAGAGCTGCAGTAAGAGGATGAGTTTAACTGGAAGCTCTGTCTCCATGTTTTGTTCACAGGGTCCAGGAGGAAAGACCAGGGTCACCTGTGCCTAGTTGTCTGTCTATGAAGAGCGATCATTCAATGGATCCTCCACTTTACTTCAGAAAGGGATTTACAGGAGAGCCAAGGTAATTAAACTGGTTTATATTGACTCTAGTGTTTAATTATACTTCAGTGTCACAGACACCTTCTGGCTCCCCCAGGAGAAAAAAATAACAGCCATAATGGTTGTTCCCATGATTTTTGAGAGTAGCCATAGGCCTAAAATCAATACATAACTTAGCTTTGGTGTTGAAAGGAATATTTCTTTAAATTGCTTAAAAGTTTGCATATACAGCAATAGTGTTGGGGCCTAGGATACCATCGTCTATCGACTAAGATTTATGGGCATCGGCGATGGTTGCCACATCGTGATGTCAAAGATGATCTGTGCATTCTAGTTTGACAGCTTATGGCAAATTGCCTCATTGGCAACGGAATTCATTTAGACCTGGCCTGTACATTAAATTTAACCAGCGATTTGTGTTTTATTACAATGAAAACGCAGATTCCATTGCCTCAATCTAAATGTTCATGTAGCCTACACATGGATTAAATTTTAACTTGTGATAACCCTTAGTGAGCAGGGAATAATGTTGTGGGGGAATTTCCCTCAGAGTTACCCGAGCCCATAGAGAGAGACTAAAATCTCTGTAGTTACGCTCTCCTGTAAGCTGCTCCCAATCATTAGAGAAAAACCTTGCACTTTAATAGCTTTATCAAAATATCCTAACTTTAGCTATGAGTCAAATAAGTTACCAACGTACCTAGCTAACTGCAAACTATTATCTGTCTACTCTATTATCCAGCCTATCGCAGTACCCAACTGCGGCCATAAAACCTAGACTAAGCTACTCCACGTCGCAGAAGCAAATAAAACAATTTTCATTAAAAAAAGAAAAAAAAAGACAAGTGGTCTCTGTTTATTGTCACTGGCACTTTTCAGGCGTAGGTGGGTGTATTATCACATTCAGGTATAGGTGAGGGGTATTATGTCATATTCAGATGCACCGTGACTTAGAGATGCAGTAAGAGGATGAGGTTAACTGGAAGCTCTGTCCATGTGCTGTGAGTTAGACCTGCAGTAAGGATGAGGTTAACTGCAAGCTCTGTCCATGTGCTGTGAGTTAGAGCTGCAGTAAGAGGATGAGGTTAACTGGAAGCTCTGTCCATGTGCTGTGAGTTAGAGCTGCAGTAAGGATGAGGTTAACTGGAAGCTCTGTCCATGTGCTGTGAGTTAGAGCTGCAGTAAGAGGATGAGGTTAACTGGAAGCTCTGTATCCATGTTCTGTTAGTTAGAGCTGCAGTAAAAGGATGAGGTTAACTGGAAGCTCTGTCTCTATGTGTTGTGAGGTAGAGCTGCAGTAAGAGGATGAGGTTAACTGGAAGCTCTGTCTCCATGTGCTGTGAGTTAGAGCTGCAGTAAGAGGATGAGGTTAACTGGAAGCACTGTCCATGTGCTGTGAGTTAGAGCTGCAGTAAGAGGATGAGTTTAACTGGAAGCTCTGTCTCTGCTGTGAGTTAGAGCTGCAGTAAGAGGATGAGGTTAACTGGAAGCTCTGTCTCCATGTGCTGTGAGTTAGAGCTGCAGTAAGAGGATGAGGTTAATGGAAGCTCTGTCCATGTGCTGTGAGTTAGAGCTGCAGTAAGAGGATGAGGTTAACTGGAAGCTCTGTATCCATGTTCTGTTAGTTAGAGCTGCAGTAAAAGGATGAGGTTAACTGGAAGCTCTGTCTCTATGTGCTGTGAGTTAGAGCTGCAGTAAGAGGATGAGGTTAACTGGAAGCTCTGTCTCCATGTGCTGTGAGTTAGAGCTGCAGTAAGAGGATGAGGTTAACTGGAAGCTCTGTCCATGTCCTGTGAGTTAGAGCTGCCGTAAGAGGATGAGGTTTACTGGAAGCTCTGTCTCCATGTTCTGTGAGTTAGAGCTGCAGTAAGAGGATGAGGTTAACTGGAAGCTCTGTCTCTATGTGCTGTGAGTTAGAGCTGCAGTAAGAGGATGAGGTTAACTGGAAGCTCTGTCTCCATGTGCTGTGAGTTAGAGCTGCAGTTAGATGATGAGGTTAACTGGAAGCTCTGTCTCCATGTGCTGTGAGTTAGAGCTGCAGTAAGAGGATGAGGTTAACTGGAAGCTCTGTCCATGTGCTGTGAGTTAGAGCTGCAGTAAGAGGATGAGGTTAACTGGAAGCTCTGTCCATGTGCTGTGAGTTAGAGCTGCAGTAAGAGGATGAGGTTAACTGGAAGCTCTGTCTCCATGTGCTGTGAGTTAGAGCTGTAGTAAGAGGATGAGGTTAACTGGAAGCTCTGTCTCCATGTGCTGTGAGTTAGAGCTGCAGTAAGAGGATGAGGTTAACTGGAAGTTCTGTCTCCATGTGATGTGAGTTAGAGCTGCAGTAAGAGGATGAGGTTAACTGGAAGTTCTGTCTCCATGTGATGTGAGTTAGAGCTGCATTAAGAGGATGAGGTTAACTGGAAGCTCGGTCTCCACGTGCTGTGAGTTAGAGCTGCAGTAAGAGGATGAGGTTAACTGGAAGCTCTGTCCTTGTGCTGTGAGTTAGAGCTGCAGTAAGAGGATGAGGTTAACTGGAAGCTCTGTCTCCATGTGCTGTGAGTTAGAGCTGCAGTATGAGGATGAGGTTAACTGGAAGCTCTGTCTCCATGTGCTGTGAGTTAGAGCTGCAGTTAGATGATGAGGTTTACTGGAAGCCCTGTCTCCATGTGCTGTGAGTTAGAGCTACAGTAAGAGGATGAGGTTAACTGGAAGCTCTGTTTCTGTGCTGTGAGTTAGAGCTGCAGTAAGAGGATGAGGTTAACTGGAAGCTCTGTCTCCATGTGCTGTGAGTTAGAGCTGCAGTAAGAGGATGAGTTTAACTGGAAGCTCTGTCTCCATGTTTTGTTCACAGGGTCCAGGAGGAAAGACCAGGGTCACCTGTGCCTAGTTGTCTGTCTATGAAGAGCGATCATTCAATGGATCCTCCACTTTACTTCAGAAAGGGATTTACAGGAGAGCCAAGGTAATTAAACTGGTTTATATTGACTCTAGTGTTTAATTATACTTCAGTGTCACAGACACCTTCTGGCTCCCCCAGGAGAAAAAAATAACAGCCATAATGGTTGTTCCCATGATTTTTGAGAGTAGCCATAGGCCTAAAATCAATACATAACTTAGCTTTGGTGTTGAAAGGAATATTTCTTTAAATTGCTTAAAAGTTTGCATATACAGCAATAGTGTTGGGGCCTAGGATACCATCGTCTATCGACTAAGATTTATGGGCATCGGCGATGGTTGCCACATCGTGATGACAAAGACGATCTGTGCATTCTAGTTTGACAGCTTATGGCAAATTGCCTCATTGGCAACGGAATTCATTTAGAGCTGGCCTGTAGATTAAATTTAACCAGCGATTTGTGTTTTATTACAATGAAAACGCAGATTCCATTGCCTCAATCTAAATGTTCATGTAGCCTACACATGGATTAAATTTTAACTTGTGATCACCCTTAATGAGCAGGGAATAATGTTGTGGGGGAATTTCCCTCAGAGTTACCCGAGCCCATAGAGAGAGACTAAAATCTCTGTAGTTACGCTCTCCTGTAAGCTGCTCCCAATCATTAGAGAAAAACCTTGCACTTTAATAGCTTTATCAAAATATCCTAACTTTAGCTATGAGTCAAATAAGTTACCAACGTACCTAGCTAACTGCAAACTATTATCTGTCTACTCTATTATCCAGCCTATCGCAGTACCCAACTGCGGCCATAAAACCTAGACTAAGCTACTCCACGTCGCAGAAGCAAATAAAACAATTTTCATAAAAAAAAGAAAAAAAAAGACAAGTGGTCTCTGTTTATTGTCACTGGCACTTTTCAGGCGTAGGTGGGTGTATTATCACATTCAGGTATAGGTGAGGGGTATTATGTCATATTCAGATGCACCGTGACTTAGAGATGCAGTAAGAGGATGAGGTTAACTGGAAGCTCTGTCCATGTGCTGTGAGTTAGACCTGCAGTAAGGATGAGGTTAACTGGAAGCTCTGTCCATGTGCTGTGAGTTAGAGCTGCAGTAAGAGGATGAGGTTAACTGGAAGCTCTGTCTCCATGTGCTGTGAGTTAGAGCTGCAGTAAGGATGAGGTTAACTGGAAGCTCTGTCCATGTGCTGTGAGTTAGAGCTGCAGTAAGAGGATGAGGTTAACTGGAAGCTCTGTATCCATGTTCTGTTAGTTAGAGCTGCAGTAAAAGGATGAGGTTAACTGGAAGCTCTGTCTCTATGTGTTGTGAGTTAGAGCTGCAGTAAGAGGATGAGGTTAACTGGAAGCTCTGTCTCCATGTGCTGTGAGTTAGAGCTGCAGTAAGAGGATGAGGTTAACTGGAAGCTCTGTCCATGTGCTGTGAGTTAGAGCTGCAGTAAGAGGATGAGTTTAACTGGAAGCTCTGTCTCTGCTGTGAGTTAGAGCTGCAGTAAGAGGATGAGGTTAACTGGAAGCTCTGTCTCCATGTGCTGTGAGTTAGAGCTGCAGTAAGAGGATGAGGTTAATGGAAGCTCTGTCCATGTGCTGTGAGTTAGAGCTGCAGTAAGAGGATGAGGTTAACTGGAAGCTCTGTCTCTATGTGCTGTGAGTTAGAGCTGCAGTAAGAGGATGAGTTTAACTGGAAGCTCTGTCTCTCTGCTGTGAGTTAGAGCTGCAGTAAGAGGATGAGGTTAACTGGAAGCTCTGTCTCTATGTGCTGTGAGTTAGAGCTGCAGTAAGAGGATGAGTTTAACTGGAAGCTCTGTCTCTCTGCTGTGAGTTAGAGCTGCAGTAAGAGGATGAGGTTAACTGGAAGCTCTGTCTCCATGTGCTGTGAGTTAGAGCTGCAGTCAGAGGATGAGGTTATCTGGAAGCTCTGTCCATGTGCTGTGAGTTAGAGCTGCAGTAAGAGGATGAGGTTAACTGGAAGCTCTGTCTCCTTGTGATGTGAGTTAGAGCTGCAGTAAGAGGATGAGGTTAACTGGAAGCTCTGTCTCCTTGTGATGTGAGTTAGAGCTGCAGTAAGAGGATGAGGTTAACTGGAAGCTCTGTCTCCATGTGCTGTGAGTTAGAGCTGCAGTAAGAGGATGAGGTTAACTGGAAGTTCTGTCTCCATGTGATGTGAGTTGGAGCTGCATTAAGAGGATGAGGTTAACTGGAAGCTCGGTCTCCACGTGCTGTGAGTTAGAGCTGCAGTAAGAGGATGAGGTTAACTGGAAGCTCTGTCTCCATGTGCTGTGAGTTAGAGCTGCAGTAAGAGGATGAGGTTAACTGGAAGCTCTGTCTCTATGTGCTGTGAGTTAGAGCTGCAGTAAGAGGATGAGGTTAACTGGAAGCTCTGTCCTTGTGCTGTGAGTTAGAGCTGCAGTAAGAGGATGAGGTTAACTGGAAGTTCTGTCTCCATGTGATGTGAGTTAGAGCTGCATTAAGAGGATGAGGTTAACTGGAAGCTCGGTCTCCACGTGCTGTGAGTTAGAGCTGCAGTAAGAGGATGAGGTTAACTGGAAGCTCTGTCCTTGTGCTGTGAGTTAGAGCTGCAGTAAGAGGATGAGGTTAACTGGAAGCTCTGTCTCCATGTGCTGTGAGTTAGAGCTGTAGTAAGAGGATGAGGTTAACTGGAAGCTCTGTCTCCATGTGCTGTGAGTTAGAGCTGCAGTACGAGGATGAGGTTAACTGGAAGCTCTGTCTCCATGTGCTGTGAGTTAGAGCTGCAGTTAGATGATGAGGTTTACTGGAAGCCCTGTCTCCATGTGCTGTGAGTTAGAGCTGCAGTAAGAAGATGAGGTTAACTGGAAGCTCTGTCTCCATGTGCTGTGAGTTAGAGCTGCAGTAAAAGGATGAGGTTAACTGGAAGCTCTGTCTCTATGTGCTGTGAGTTAGAGCTGCAGTAAGAGGATGAGTTTAACTGGAAGCTCTGTCTCTCTGCTGTGAGTTAGAGCTGCAGTAAGAGGATGAGGTTAACTGGAAGCTCTGTCTCTATGTGCTGTGAGTTAGAGCTGCAGTAAGAGGATGAGTTTAACTGGAAGCTCTGTCTCTCTGCTGTGAGTTAGAGCTGCAGTAAGAGGATGAGGTTAACTGGAAGCTCTGTCTCCATGTGCTGTGAGTTAGAGCTGCAGTCAGAGGATGAGGTTAACTGGAAGCTCTGTCTCCTTGTGATGTGAGTTAGAGCTGCAGTAAGAGGATGAGGTTAACTGGAAGCTCTGTCTCCTTGTGATGTGAGTTAGAGCTGCAGTAAGAGGATGAGTTTAACTGGAAGCTCTGTCTCCATGTTTTGTTCACAGGGTCCAGGAGGAAAGACCAGGGTCACCTGTGCCTAGTTGTCTGTCTATGAAGAGCGATCATTCAATGGATCCTCCACTTTACTTCAGAAAGGGATTTACAGGAGAGCCAAGGTAATTAAACTGGTTTATATTGACTCTAGTGTTTAATTATACTTCAGTGTCACAGACACCTTCTGGCTCCCCCAGGAGAAAAAAATAACAGCCATAATGGTTGTTCCCATGATTTTTGAGAGTAGCCATAGGCCTAAAATCAATACATAACTTAGCTTTGGTGTTGAAAGGAATATTTCTTTAAATTGCTTAAAAGTTTGCATATACAGCAATAGTGTTGGGGCCTAGGATACCATCGTCTATCGACTAAGATTTATGGGCATCGGCGATGGTTGCCACATCGTGATGTCAAAGATGATCTGTGCATTCTAGTTTGACAGCTTATGGCAAATTGCCTCATTGGCAACGGAATTCATTTAGACCTGGCCTGTACATTAAATTTAACCAGCGATTTGTGTTTTATTACAATGAAAACGCAGATTCCATTGCCTCAATCTAAATGTTCATGTAGCCTACACATGGATTAAATTTTAACTTGTGATCACCCTTAATGAGCAGGGAATAATGTTGTGGGGGAATTTCCCTCAGAGTTACCCGAGCCCATAGAGAGAGACTAAAATCTCTGTAGCTACGCTCTCCTGTAAGCTGCTCCCAATCATTAGAGAAAAACCTTGCACTTTAATAGCTTTATCAAAATATCCTAACTTTAGCTATGAGTCAAATAAGTTACCAACGTACCTAGCTAACTGCAAACTATTATCTGTCTACTCTATTATCCAGCCTATCGCAGTACCCAACTGCGGCCATAAAACCTAGACTAAGCTACTCCACGTCGCAGAAGCAAATAAAACAATTTTCATTAAAAAAAAGAAAAAAAAAGACAAGTGGTCTCTGTTTATTGTCACTGGCACTTTTCAGGCGTAGGTGGGTGTATTATCACATTCAGGTATAGGTGAGGGGTATTATGTCATATTCAGATGCACCATGACTTAGAGCTGCAGTAAGAGGATGAGGTTAACTGGAAGCTCTGTCCATGTGCTGTGAGTTAGAGCTGCAGTAAGAGGATGAGGTTAACTGGAAGCTCTGTCTCCATGTGCTGTGAGTTAGAGCTGCAGTAAGAGGATGAGGTTTACTGGAAGCTCTGTCTCCATGTGCTGTGAGTTAGAGCTGCAGTAAGGATGAGGTTAACTGGAAGCTCTGTCCATGTGCTGTGAGTTAGAGCTGCAGTAAGAGGATGAGGTTAACTGGAAGCTCTGTATCCATGTTCTGTTAGTTAGAGCTGCAGTAAAAGGATGAGGTTAACTGGAAGCTCTGTCTCTATGTGTTGTGAGTTAGAGCTGCAGTAAGAGGATGAGGTTAACTGGAAGCTCTGTCTCCATGTGCTGTGAGTTAGAGCTGCAGTAAGAGGATGAGGTTAACTGGAAGCTCTGTCCATGTGCTGTGAGTTAGAGCTGCAGTAAGAGGATGAGTTTAACTGGAAGCTCTGTCTCTGCTGTGAGTTAGAGCTGCAGTAAGAGGATGAGGTTAACTGGAAGCTCTGTCTCCATGTCCTGTGAGTTAGAGCTGCAGTAAGAGGATGAGGTTAACTGGAAGCTCTGTATCCATGTTCTGTTAGTTAGAGCTGCAGTAAAAGGATGAGGTTAACTGGAAGCTCTGTCTCTATGTGCTGTGAGTTAGAGCTGCAGTAAGAGGATGAGGTTAACTGGAAGCTCTGTCCATGTCCTGTGAGTTAGAGCTGCAGTAAGAGGATGAGGTTTACTGGAAGCTCTGTCTCCATGTGCTGTGAGTTAGAGCTGCAGTAAGAGGATGAGGTTAACTGGAAGCTCTGTCTCCATGTGCTGTGAGTTAGAGCTGTAGTAAGAGGATGAGGTTAACTGGAAGCTCTGTCCATGTCCTGTGAGTTAGAGCTGCAGTAAGAGGATGAGGTTTACTGGAAGCTCTGTCTCCATGTTCTGTGAGTTAGAGCTGCAGTAAGAGGATGAGGTTAACTGGAAGCTCTGTCTCTATGTGCTGTGAGTTAGAGCTGCAGTAAGAGGATGAGGTTAACTGGAAGCTCTGTCTCCATGTGCTGTGAGTTAGAGCTGCAGTTAGATGATGAGGTTAACTGGAAGCTCTGTCTCCATGTGCTGTGAGTTAGAGCTGCAGTAAGAGGATGAGGTTAACTGGAAGCTCTGTCTCCATGTGCTGTGAGTTAGAGCTGCAGTAAGAGGATGAGGTTAACTGGAAGTTCTGTCTCCATGTGATGTGAGTTAGAGCTGCAGTAAGAGGATGAGGTTAACTGGAAGTTCTGTCTCCATGTGATGTGAGTTAGAGCTGCATTAAGAGGATGAGGTTAACTGGAAGCTCGGTCTCCACGTGCTGTGAGTTAGAGCTGCAGTAAGAGGATGAGGTTAACTGGAAGCTCTGTCTCCATGTGCTGTGAGTTAGAGCTGCAGTAAGAGGATGAGGTTAACTGGAAGCTCTGTCTCCATGTGCTGTGAGTTAGAGCTGTAGTAAGAGGATGAGGTTAACTGGAAGCTCTGTCTCCATGTGCTGTGAGTTAGAGCTGCAGTACGAGGATGAGGTTAACTGGAAGCTCTGTCTCCATGTGCTGTGAGTTAGAGCTGCAGTTAGATGATGAGGTTTACTGGAAGCCCTGTCTCCATGTGCTGTGAGTTAGAGCTACAGTAAGAAGATGAGGTTAACTGAAAGCTCTGTTTCTGTGCTGTGAGTTAGAGCTGCAGTAAGAGGATGAGGTTAACTGGAAGCTCTGTCTCCATGTGCTGTGAGTTAGAGCTGCAGTAAGAAGATGAGGTTAACTGGAAGCTCTGTCTCCATGTGCTGTGAGTTAGAGCTGCAGTAAAAGGATGAGGTTAACTGGAAGCTCTGTCTCTATGTGCTGTGAGTTAGAGCTGCAGTAAGAGGATGAGTTTAACTGGAAGCTCTGTCTCTCTGCTGTGAGTTAGAGCTGCAGTAAGAGGATGAGGTTAACTGGAAGCTCTGTCTCTATGTGCTGTGAGTTAGAGCTGCAGTAAGAGGATGAGTTTAACTGGAAGCTCTGTCTCTCTGCTGTGAGTTAGAGCTGCAGTAAGAGGATGAGGTTAACTGGAAGCTCTGTCTCCATGTGCTGTGAGTTAGAGCTGCAGTCAGATGATGAGGTTATCTGGAAGCTCTGTCCATGTGCTGTGAGTTAGAGCTGCAGTAAGAGGATGAGGTTAACTAACTAGAAGCTCTGTCTCCTTGTGATGTGAGTTAGAGCTGCAGTAAGAGGATGAGGTTAACTGGAAGCTCTGTCTCCATGTGCTGTGAGTTAGAGCTGTAGTAAGAGGATGAGGTTAACTGGAAGCTCTGTCTCCATGTGCTGTGAGTTAGAGCTGCAGTACGAGCATGAGGTTAACTGGAAGCTCTGTCTCCATGTGCTGTGAGTTAGAGCTGCAGTTAGATGATGAGGTTTACTGGAAGCCCTGTCTCCATGTGCTGTGAGTTAGAGCTGCAGTAAGAGGATGAGGTTAACTGGAAGCTCTGTTTCTGTGCTGTGAGTTAGAGCTGCAGTAAGAGGATGAGGTTAACTGGAAGCTCTGTCTCCATGTGCTGTGAGTTAGAGCTGCAGTAAAAGGATGAGGTTAACTGGAAGCTCTGTCTCCATGTGCTGTGAGTTAGAGCTGCAGTAAGAGGATGAGGTTAACTGGAAGCTCTGTCTCCATGTGCTGTGAGTTAGAGCTGCAGTAAGAGGATGAGGTTAACTGGAAGCTCTGTCTCCTTGTGCTGTGAGTTAGAGCTGCAGTAAGAGGATGAGGTTAACTGGAAGCTCTGTCTCCATGTTTTGTTCACAGGGTCCAGGAGGAAAGACCAGGGTCACCTGTGCCTAGTTGTCTGTCTATGAAGAGCGATCATTCAATGGATCCTCCACTTTACTTCAGAAGGGGATTTACAGGAGAGACAAGGTAATTAAACTGGTTTATATTGACTCTAGTGTTTAATTATACGTCAGTGTCACAGACACCTTCTGGCTCCCCCAGGAGAAAAAAATAACAGCCATAATGGTTGTTCCCATGATTTTTGAGAGTAGCAATAGGCCTAAAATCAATACATAACTTAGCTTTGGTGTTGAAAGGAATATTTCTTTAAATTGCTTAAAAGTTTGCATATACGGCAATAGTGTTGGGGCCTAGGATACCATCGTCTACCGACTAAGATTTATGGGCATCGGCGATGGTTGCCACATCGTGATGACAAAGACGATCTGTGCATTCTAGTTTGACAGCTTATGGCAAATTGCCTCATTGGCAACGGAATTCATTTAGAGCTGGCCTGTAGATTAAATTTAACCAGCGATTTGTGTTTTATTACAATGAAAACGCAGATTCCATTGCCTCAATCTAAATGTTCATGTAGCCTACACATGGATTAAATTTTAACTTGTGATAACCCTTAGTGAGCAGGGAATAATGTTGTGGGGGAATTTCCCTCAGAGTTACCCGAGCCCATAGAGAGAGACTAAAATCTCTGTAGTTACGCTCTCCTGTAAGCTGCTCCCAATCATTAGAGAAAAACCTTACACTTTAATAGCTTTATCAAAATATCCTAACTTTAGCTATGAGTCAGATAAGTTACCAACGTACCTAGCTAACTGCAAACTATTATCTGTCTACTCTATTATCCAGCCTATCGCAGTACCTAACTGCGGCCATAGAACCTAGACTAGGCTACTCCACGTCGCAGAAGAAAAAAAAAAAAATTCAATTAAAAGACAGAAAAGACAAGTGGTCTCTGTTTATTGTCACTGGCACTTTTCAGGCGTAGGTGGGTGTATTATCACATTCAGGTATAGGTGAGGGGTATTATGTCATATTCAGATGCACCGTGACTTAGAGCTGCAGTAAGAGGATGAGGTTAACTGGAAGCTCTGTCTCCATGTGCTGTGAGTTAGAGCTGCAGTAAGAGGATGAGGTTAACTGGAAGCTCTGTCTCCATGTGCTGTGAGTTATAGCTGCAGTAAGAGGATGAGGGTAACTGGAAGCTCTGTCTCCATGTGCTGTGAGTTAGAGCTGCAGTAAGAGGATGAGGTTAACTGGAAGCTCTGTCTCCATGTGCTGTGAGTTTGAGCTGCAGTAAGAGGATGAGGTTAACTGGAAGCTCTGTCCATGTGCTGTTAGAGCTGCAGTATGAGGATGATTTTACCTGGATTCTGTTTGTCATGATTTGTTCACAGGATCCAGGGGTCACCTGAGTCCAGCCGTTTAGATGAGAAGAGTTCGGAGAAATTATCTTTCCCAAAAGAGGTGTGAGATCTGCTTTTTCTGATTGTTTTATGCTTTTATAATGTTCATAAATGCTAGTGATGTGCGACTCCGGGATTTTTGGAGTCGACTCCGACTCCCGACTCCAACGGGAGCTGGCACAGGTGTCAGTACATATGCTCCCCTGGTAATCAGGCACAGGTGTCAGTATATATGCTCCCCTGGTAATCAGGCACAGGTGTCAGTACATATGCTCCCCTGGTAATCAGGCACAAGTGTCAGTATATATGCTTCCCTGGTAATCAGGCACAGGTGTCAGTATATATGCTCCCCTGGTAATCAGGCACAGGTGTCAGTGTATATGCTCCCCTGGTAATCAGGCACAGGTGTCAGTATATATGCTCCCCTGGTAATCAGGCACAGGTGTCAGTATATATGCTCCCCTGGTAATCAGGCACAGGTGTCAGTATATATGCTCCCCTGGTAATCAGGCACAAGTGTCAGTATATATGCTTCCCTGGTAATCAGGCACAGGTGTCAGTATATATGCTCCCCTGGTAATCAGGCACAGGTGTCAGTGTATATGCTCCCCTGGTAATCAGGCACAGGTGTCAGTATATATGCTCCCCTGGTAATCTGGCACAGGTGTCTTCAATTGCCAATCACTACCCAGGTGAGCCGAATGAAACGAGTTACATACAATTAAAGGGCCACACTCGCAAACGTAACAGTCCCCTAGCCTCGAATTAAACACCTAATTAACTTCTTTGTTAAAATCACTTTTAGAAAGGTCAATCTTATGTTTATGTTCAGTGACTATACGCATTACTAGTGCAGTCGCATTAATTAATGAATAGGGCTCAAAGGAATGGAACACACAAAATTAATTGTTAATGGCTTGCTTTTAATAGATGTTCATATCACAGGCAGATCATATGCAGTCCGTTAGAACTGTAAGGAATTTTTTATAGACAAGGGTGAGGGACAATTTATAAACACATTGCAGCGCCACACTGTAAGAGATGTCCTGCTCACCGCACCAAGCTGAAAGGGAAGTTTTATAAGAGAGATATTATGGAGCTTTGAGAGTTCACCAACAAAGTATATAACCAAATGATTCTGTACGGTGTGGCTATGGTACCAGGAGAACTGGTAAGCAGATTCTCCTCGAATGTCCCATTGGACTTCCCTTAAATGCAGTCCTTCTGTGTAAGAATATGATACTGGAAAACAGAGAGGTGTCTTGGTGTCCAAAAAATGTAATTGACAGTACAACATCTTTCCCCAAAAATAATTAATATTGATAGAATAAACATGAAAGTATTCGTACATACCTCTATTCACGCTATTTGCTCCACATCAGCCACTTCCTAAGTGGTTAAACTTGGTGCTACGCTCCACTGAAACATTCGTAACCAAGACGCCATTGTAACGAATGTAGTGACCCGGAGTTGAATTTCTGATTTACGGGCGTATGACCTCAAAACGATCTAGGTCACTGATATTCGAGTCGAAATTGTATACTTCAGTGCAGTGGGTGATGTTACCTTCGCAACGTAAATTTTCTATCACGTGACATTCGTTACAGGTTTGACACCACGTTTTCGTAAAATAGTCCATTTCTATTATTATTGATTCTTGCATTATTGAAGAGTATTTATTTTTTGAGGATAGACATTTCAAGGTATTATTAAGATTGTAGGACCTTTGTAAAACAAGGGAAATGTTCTGATTTTATTTTAGGCATGCTTGAAATTTGTAAGCCTACTTGGACACTACGTGTGATGAATGTTAGGCACTTCTTTCAGGGTATTTTTTGTGGAATTACACGATCGTTTTGAAATGCACCACCACGCATATTTTAATTTACATATTGGTCAGCACAACTACAAAATCGTATAATCATGCACACTTCAGACGGCTGTGTTGTTGTTTCATCTTCAATTTGACTAAAATCATGACACCTTTTTTGACGGCATTTTTAACAAAATTCTATACAAAAACGGCCGTAAATAAATAATGCGGTGGTTACGCAATATATTTTTTTGATACAGTGCATCCGAAAAGTATTCACAGCGCTTCACTTTTTCCACATTTTGTTCTGTTACAGCCTTATTTCAGAATTGATTAAATTAATTTTTTCCCTCAAAATTCTACACACAACACCCCCCATAATGAGATTTTTGCAAATTTATTAAAAATAAAAAAATAAAAAATCACATGTACATAAGTATTCACAGCCTTTGCTCAATACTTTGTTGATGCACCTTTGGCAGCAATTACAGCCTCAAGTCTGTTTGAATATGATGCCACAAGCTTGGCACACCTATCTTTGGGCAGTTTCGCCCATTCCTCTTTGCAGCACCTCTCAAGCTCCATCAGGTTGGATGGGAAGCGTCGGTGCACAGCCATTTTCAGATCTCTCCAGAGATGTTCAATCTGATTCAAGTCTGGGCTCTGGCTGGGCCACTCAAGGACATTCACAGAGTTGTCCTGAAGCCACTCCTTTGATATCTTGGCTGTGTGCTTAGGGTCGTTGTCCTGCTGAAAGATGAACCGTCGCCCCAGTCTGAGGTCAAGAGCGCTCTGGAGCAGGTTTTCATCCAGGATGTCTCTGTACATTGCTGCATTCATCCTTCCCTCTATCCTGACTAGTCTCCCAGTTCCTGCCGCTGAAAAACATCCCCACAGCATTATGCTGCCACCACCATGCTTCACTGTAGGGATGGTATTGGCCAGGTGATGAGTGGTGCCTGGTTTCCTCCAAACATGACGCCTGGCATTCACGCCAAAGAGTTCAATCTTTGTCTCATCAGACCAGAGAATTTTGTTTCTCATGGTCTGAGAGTCCTTCAGGTGCCTTTTGGCAAACTCCAGGCGGGCTGCCATGTGCCTTTTACTAAGGAGTGGCTTCCGTCTGGCCACTCTACCATACAGGCCTGATTGGTGGATTGCTGCAGAGATGGTTGTCCTTCTGGAAGGTTCTCCTCTCTCCACAGAGGAACGCTGGAGCTTTCTCGGGTTCTTGGTCACCTCCCTGACTAAGGCCCTTCTCCCCCGATCGCTCAGTTTAGATGGCCGGCCAGCTCTAGGAAGAGTCCTGGTGGTTCCGAACGTCTTCCATTTACGGATGATGTGCTCATTGGGACCTTCAAAGCAGCAGAAATTTTTCTGTACCCTTCCCCAGATTTGTGCCTCGAGACAATCCTGTCTCGGAGGTCTACAGACAATTCCTTTGACTTCATGCTTGGTTTGTGCTCTGACATGCACTGTCAACTGTGGGACCTTATATAGACAGGTGTGTGCCTTTCCAAATCATGTCCAATCAACTGAATTTACCACAGGTGGACTCCAATTAAGCTGTAGAAACATCTCAAGGATGATCAATGGAAACAGGATGCACCTGAGCTCAATTATGAGCTTCATGGCAAAGGCTGTGAATACTTATGTACATGTGATTCTTTATTTTTTTATTTTTAATAAATTTGCAAAAATCTCAAAAAAACATTTTTCACATTGTCATTATGGGGTGTTGTGTGTAGAATTTTGAGGGAAAAAATGAATTTAATCAATTAATCACTGTGAATACTTTCCGGATGCACTGTAGGTTAATTCTTCATACATAATATCTATCATCTGTAACCACAAAAAATGCAGAAACGGTATATTTATGTAACAATACTGAAAACAAAAATTTGTACCCTAGTGCTTTCCAATACCATATTCTTACACTTCTACACTCCACAATTCCCTTTGTCCAAATAAGGTCTGGCCAGGAAGAGAGCTGTAACACCTCACCACCAAGAGACCCCCCCCCTCTCCTCCAGGAAGAGAAACTCTATAGTCTACCCCCCCCGATCTAGTGATAGTAGTAAGACACTTTTTACGACGGCGCGTGATCTTATGATTTTACCTGTAATTTCTCTAGATACCAGGTAAGGTCCAGATGATGGCCACTCTATGATACAGACACTTATGTGGACAAGCGCATCCCTGATAACCTACATCCTCCTTCCAAACACATTCTTTATTCCTTCCCATGTAGTTTGCCCCCTCCTATACTTTCACATACCCCTCATTTAAATTGGTATTAATCCCAGTCCACCACATTTATCATATTATCCACAGTTATTCACATGCACATACATAAGATGCTTTATACATACAGCTTTCTTTCAGTCCAGACTATATTCCAAGAACATAGAGTGCTTGTTCACAGGCCTTTTACGACCTCTGAACAGGCCTGGGTTGCTGGCGTCATTAGGAGGAACAAACATCGCAAAACTGCTCCATGTCCTGCAGAATGCCGTTTACCTCCAATGTCCAGTTATATGGTCTTTCCAGCTGCTGTTTATGACGCCGCTGTTTTTATGGCTCAGAGTTGTAGAGCAGAGGAGTGGGAAATCCAGCGAGAGTAGGTAAAGCTGCAATGTGGCGGTTGGAGCAGTAAAATTGGACCTTACGCAACTATCTAAAGTGTGGCAGCCTAAACAGTAAAGTACTGAATTACAAAATTGTAGGACGGGAAAGCGATAAATTCAATAAAAAAATTCAAAAAATTAAACCGAGTTGCAATGTAGCCTAGGCTAATGCAGCCAGGTAGTGTAAAAGTTTTAGCTACCATTCTCACGAAGGAGTGGTGGGCCAAATGCTAAATGGACACCGACATTCAAATACAACTAAATTAATTTGTTAGTTCACATGACAATGCGGTGGGCAGGAGGGTGCTTAAGGTTCAGACATTATGATACGCTTTTAGAAAGGTCAATCTTACGTTTATGTTCAGCGACTACACATAAATTAAGTTACATAGGGCAGTCGTATTAATAAATTGGACTCAGTGGAATAGAACATACTAAATAAATGTTTAATCATGGAGTCGACTCCTTGAAACAGAGGATGGGAGTCGACCCCGACTCTTGAGAGTGCAAGAGTCTAGGAGTGGACTCTTTAATAAATGGCAAATATTGCACTTAACATTAATAACATATTGCACGCTTGCCAAATATTTCTCATAACCATCCACAGTGTAACATCACACTCCCATAATGAACCAACTTTTTATTAACACATTTTAAACATGCTTTATATCAAGAGGTATAAAAATTTCTCTGCATTTAAAAATAGGAAATATTTGGTAAGAAAAGAATCAGGAGTGGAAGCTCCTGGCCGTGCCAAAGAAGCCTTAGTGCTAATGCTAATGTGCTACATTTAACTCCTCAAAAGACACAACTTAACATCTAATCACGCTCTGGGGCGCTACCTGGCCCTCCTTGGCTCACGGCAAGTTCAGATTCCATTTACAGGAAGTGGCAGAGTAAGACTCCAAACAGAGACTTTTAAACAAGAAGCATTCAGTTCAGTTTGTATTTACTAAATGTATTGCACAGAGAAACTCCATTACGCTAAGGAAATTAATGATTTATCACAAGTAGTATCGCTACAAAACCATCAATCAGGAGCAAAATCTGCAAAATATGAGCGTTTGGCACTGCTGCATGTTTGGAGTTTGGAAGTATCTGACCTTTTCCTGGCCGTCAAAAGCAAACGACACAAAAGGATTGTAGTGCGATTATTAGTGTTTATTTCACACTCTGATACAGCACACCTCTTCATGTGTTTATTTAACACTCTGATACAGCACACCTCTTCATGTGTTTATTTAACACTCTGATACAGCACACCTCTTCATGTGTTTATTTCACACTCTGATACAGCACACCTCTTCGTGTGTTTATTTAACACTCTGATACAGCACACCTCTTCATGTGTTTATTTCACTCTCTTATACAGCAGACCTCTTCATTTGTTTATTTCAGTTACTCTGATAGAGCACACCTCTTCCTGTGTTTATTTCACTCTCTGATACAGCACACCTCTTCATGTGTTTATTGCACACTCTGATACAGCACACCTCTTCATGTGTTTATTTCACTCTCTGATACAGCACACCTCTTCCTGTGTTTATTTCACTCTGATACAGCACACCTCTTCATGTGTTTATTTCACTCTCTGATACAGCACACCTCTTCATGTGTTTATTTCAGTTACTCTGATAGAGCACACCTCTTCATGTGTTTATTTCACTCTGATACAGCATACCTCTTCATGTGTTTATTGCACACTCTGATACAGCACACCTCTTCATGTGTTTATTGCACACTCTGATACAGCACACCTCTTCATGTGTTTATTTCACTCTCTGATACAGCACACCTCTTCCTGTGTTTATTTCACACTCTGATACAGCACACCTCTCTTCATGTGTTTATTTCACTCTCTGATACAGCACACCTCTTCATGTGTTTATTTCACTCTCTGATACAGCACACCTCTTCATGTGTTTATTTCACTCTCTGATACAGCACACCTCTTCATGTGTTTATTTCACACTCTGATACAGCACACCTCTTCATGTGTTTATTTCAGTTACTCTGATACAGCACACCTCTTCATGTGTTTATTTCAGTTACTCTGATAGAGCACACCTCTTCATCTGTTTATTTCACTCTGATACAGCACACGTCTTCATGTGTTTATTTCAGTTACTCTGATACAGCACAACTCTTCATGTGTTTATTTCACTCTGATACAGCACACCTCTTCATGTGTTTATTTCAGTTACTCTGATAGAGCACACCTCTTCATGTGTTTATTTCACTCTCTGATACAGCACACCTCTTAATGTGTTTATTTCACTCTGAAACAGCACACCTCTTCATGTGTTTATTTCACTCTGATACAGCACACCTCTTCATGCGTTTATTTCACACTCTGATACAGCACACCTCTTCATGTGTTTATTTCAGTCTCTCCTGCGCACTCTGATGAAGTTGAAGAAGGATGAAAAGTTGAAACTGTTTCAGAGCCATCTGAGTCAGTATTACCCAGAATGCAGTGAGAGAGAGCAGGAGGATCCTGAGGCTCTGTACATAGTGGAGAAGATGCTGAAGACCTGTGGCAGTGAGAGGTCTCTGAAGATCACACTCCACATCCTGAGGAACATGAAGCAGAAGGATCTCACCGCCTCACTGGAGAGAGATGAGCAGCACAGTAAGAGTTTTCTCTCATTGCTTCTGCATGTCCAATAGAGTACAGAAATGAGTTTAGCAAACAAATCTAACAGAGAACAATGTTCTGATTTATAACATTCACACTTTCAAAATATTGTTTCTCATTAACAATCTTACATATAGAAAACATCACACGCAACATGTACACAAAGGCATTTTAATTAAAATATAGCATCAAGCATTGATTATGGGAGCCAGCAAATGCACATGAGATTAAATGTCCCTGAGAGAGATTCAAAGCAGCAACCTTGTGCTCAAAATCCAGTAACTAAACCACTGTGCCATCATACAGAATGTTCTGAGTTTGTATCCAGAGTTAAAGAACACTCAAGATTAAATACTAGATTTTAAAATTGTCACGTGACCTTTGAAGATAGTATTTACCAGAAGGATATGTACAACAAAAATCTGAGAAATTAAATGTAAAAGGACAATTAAACACATTTTCACTGTTTTATTGTGTTTTTCCCTTCATCCTTGAAATGCAATAGTGTGCACTTTTCTGATAATTTGTTATATTCATGATGGAATATTGGCCTAATTCAGAGGTGTGTAACACACTTTGTGGGGGGTGTGTAACACACTGTGTGAGGTGTGTAACACTGTGAGAGAGGTGTGTAACACACTGTAAGAGAGGAGTGTAACACTGTATGGGAGGTGTGTAACACACTGTATGATAGGTGTGTAACACTGTGTGAGAGGAGTGTAACGCTGTATGAGAGGTGTGTAACACTGTAAGAGAGGAGTGTAACACTGTATGGGAGGTGTGTAACACTGTAAGAGAGGAGTGTAACACTGTATGGGAGGTGTGTAACACACTGTATGAGAGGAGTGTAACACTGTATGAGAGGAGTGTAACACACTGTATGAGAGGAGTGTATAACACTGTATGAGAGGTGTGTAACACACTGTATGAGAGGAGTGTAACACTGTATGAGAGGAGTGTAACACACTGTATGAGAGGAGTGTAACACTGTATGAGAGGAGTGTAACACACTGTATGAGAGGAGTGTATAACACTGTATGAGAGGTGTGTAACACACTGTATGAGAGGAGTGTAACACTGTATGAGAGGAGTGTAACACACTGTATGAGAGGAGTGTAACACTGTATGAGAGGAGTGTAACACACTGTATGAGAGGAGTGTAACACTGTATGAGAGGTGTATAACACTGTGTGAGAGGTGTGTAACACTGTGAGAGGTGTATAACACACTGTGTGAGAGGAGTGTAACACTGTATGAGAGGAGTGTAACACACTGTATGAGAGGAGTGTAACACTGTATGAGAGGTGTGTAACACACTGTATGAGAGGAGTGTAACACTGTATGAGAGGAGTGTAACACACTGTATGAGAGGAGTGTAACACTGTATGAGAGGTGTATAACACTGTGTGAGAGGAGTGTAACACACTGTATGAGAGGAGTGTAACACTGTATGAGAGGTGTGTAACACTGTGAGAGGTGTATAACACACTGTGTGAGAGGAGTGTAACACTGTATGAGAGGTGTGTAACACACTGTGTGAGAGGAGTGTAACACTGTATGAGAGGAGTGTAACACACTGTATGAGAGGAGTGTAACACTGTATGAGAGGTGTGTAACACACTGTGTGAGAGGAGTGTAACACTGTATGAGAGGAGTGTAACACACTGTATGAGAGGAGTGTAACACTGTATGAGAGGTGTGTAACACTGTATGAGAGGTGTGTAACACACTGTAAGAGAGGAGTGTAACACTGTATGAGAGGTGTGTAACACACTGTATGAGAGGAGTGTAACACTGTATGAGAGGAGTGTAACACACTGTATGAGAGGAGTGTAACACTGTATGAGAGGTGTATAACACTGTGTGAGAGGAGTGTAACACACTGTATGAGAGGAGTGTAACACTGTATGAGAGGTGTGTAACACTGTGAGAGGTGTATAACACACTGTGTGAGAGGAGTGTAACACTGTATGAGAGGTGTGTAACACACTGTGTGAGAGGAGTGTAACACTGTATGAGAGGTGTGTAACACACTGTGTGAGAGGAGTGTAACACTGTATGAGAGGTGTGTAACACACTGTATGAGAGGAGTGTAACACTGTATGAGAGGTGTGTAACACTGTGAGAGGAGTGTGTAACACACTGTGTGAGAGGAGTGTAACACTGTATGAGAAGTGTGTAACACACTGTGTGAGAGGAGTGTAACACTGTATGAGAGGTGTGTAACACACTGTGTGAGAGGAGTGTAACACTGTATGAGAGGTGTGTAACACACTGTATGAGAGGAGTGTAACACTGTATGAGAGGAGTGTAACACTGTATGAGAAGTGTGTAACACACTGTGTGAGAGGAGTGTAACACTGTATGAGAAGTGTGTAACACACTGTGTGAGAGGAGTGTAACACTGTATGAGAGGTGTGTAACACACTGTATGAGAGGAGTGTAACACTGTATGAGAGGAGTGTAACACACTGTATGAGAGGAGTGTAACACTGTATGAGAGGTGTGTAACACTGTGAGAGGTGTATAACACACTGTATGAGAGGTGTGTAACACACTGTGTGAGAGGAGTGTAACACACTGTATGAGAGGAGTGTAACACACTGTATGAGAGGAGTGTAACACTGTATGAGAGGTGTGTAACACTGTGAGAGGTGTATAACACACTGTATGAGAGGTGTGTAACACACTGTATGAGAGGTGTGTAACACACTGTGTGAGAGGAGTGTAACACTGTATGAGAGGTGTGTAACACACTGTATGAGAGGAGTGTAACACTGTGAGAGAGGTGTGTAACACACTGTATGAGAGGAGTGTAACACTGTTTGAGAGGTGTGTAACACACTGTATGAGAGGAGTGTAACACTGTGAGAGAGGTGTGTAACACACTGTGTGAGAGGAGTGTAACACTGTATGAGAGGTGTGTAACACACTGTGTGAGAGGAGTGTAACACTGTTTGAGAGGTGTGTAACACACTGTATGAGAGGAGTGTAACACTGTATGAGAGGAGTGTAACACTGTGAGAGGTGTATAACACACTATGTGAGGTGTGTAACACAGTGTGAGGAGTGTAACACTGTATGAGAGGTGTGTAACACACTGTATGAGAGGAGTGTAACACTGTATGAGAGGTGTGTAACACTGTGAGAGGTGTATAACACACTATGTGAGGTGTGTAACACAGTGTGAGGAGTGTAACACACTATGTGAGGTGTGTAACACACTGTGTGAGAGGAGTGTAACACTGTATGAGAGGTGTGTAACACTGTGAGAGGTGTATAACACACTATGTGAGGTGTGTAACACAGTGTGAGGAGTGTAACACACTATGTGAGGTGTGTAACACACTGTATGAGAGGTGTGTAACACTGTGAGAGGTGTATAACACACTATGTGAGGTGTGTAACACAGTGTGAGGAGTGTAACACTGTATGAGAGGTGTGTAACACACTGTATGAGAGGAGTGTAACACTGTATGAGAGGTGTGTAACACTGTGAGAGGTGTATAACACACTATGTGAGGTGTGTAACACACTGTGTGAGAGGAGTGTAACACACTGTATGAGAGGGGGTGTAACACACTGTATGAGAGGAGTGTAACACACTGTGTGAGAGGAGTGTAACACACTATGTGAGGAGTGTAACACACTGTATGAGAGGAGTGTAACACACTGTATGAGAGGAGTGTAACACACTGTATGAGAGGAGTGTAACACACTATGTGAGGAGTGTAACACTCTGAGGTGTGTAAAGTACTATGAAAACTGACTTCATAAATATTTTTATTGACTGTTTCTTCTTGAAATAAGTTATTGCATGGGAAGTGCTTCTCTTTTCAAGCTAAAAAGAGGCTTGTTGCTGCCACTTTTCTTCCAGTCATTGATTATGGGGACATTTTATATTCGCATGCTTCTGGAAAGTGTCTCAGTTCGATTGACATGATCTACCATGGTGCATTACGATTCATAACTAACTCTAAGGCTCTTACACATCACTGCACCTTATATGCCAGGGTTGGTTGGCCTGCTCTAGCCACACAAAGACTATTAATTAATGATCTTTCTTTTCTTATGCTTTAACTTGTTAAATGTTGTCTGTCTGTAACTTTGTTGTGACTGCTGCTACCAATTTTTGGTCAGGACACTCTTGCAAATGAGATTTTTAATCACAAGATTTATCTCCTGAATAAATAATGTTTAAAATAAAAAAATTTTCAATTTATTTTAAACATAATTATTTCTCATATTTCCTCTCTTCAGATGAGTCCATAAAAAGAGCCCAGCAGACACTGAAAACTGATCTGAAGAGGAAGTTTCAATTCATATTTGAAGGTTTAGCAAAGAAGGACCACCCAACCCTCCTGAATGAGATCTATACAGAGCTCTACATCACAGAGGGGGGGAGTGGGGGGGGTCAATAATGAACACGAGGTCAGACAGATTGAGAGAGCATCCAAGAGACAAACCACACAGGAGACTGCAATCCTCTGCAATGACATCTTTAAGCCTTTACCTGGACAAGAGAAACCCAGAACTGTGCTTACAAAGGGTATCGCTGGCATTGGGAAACCGTCTCTGTGCAGAAGTTCATTCTGGACTGGGCAGAAGGAAAAGCCAATCAGGACATTGATTTCATCTTCACTCTTCCTTTACGAGATCTGAATTTGAAGAAGGAGAGAGAATTCAGTCTGATGCAACTTCTGCAGCACTACTTTCCACAACTGAAAGAGATCAAAAGTGTTGAAGGTGATGAAGTCAAAGTTGTGTTTATCTTTGATGGTCTGGATGAGTGTCGACTTCCTCTACATTTCCATAGCAATGAGATCTGCTGTGATATAACGGAGTCATCATCAGTGGATGTGCTGCTCACCAATCTCATTCTGGGGAATCTGCTTCCCTCTGCTCTCCTCTGGATCACCTCCCGACCAGCAGCAGCCAATCAGATCCCTCCTGAGTGCGTCCACCAGGTAACAGAGGTACGAGGGTTCAATGACCCACAGAAGGAGGAGTACTTTAAGAAGAGAATCAGAGATCAGAACCAGGCCAGCAGAATTATCTCACACATAAAGTCATCCAGGAGTCTCTACATCATGTGTCACATACCAGTCTTCTGCTGGATTTCTGCTATTGTTCTGGAGACAGTGTTGGGTGAAGTAGAGAGTGCAGATCTGCCCAAAACTCTGACTGAAATGTACACACACTTCCTGCTCATTCAGACTAATGTAAAGAATCAGAAGTATCATGGCACCAATGAGACAAACCCAAAGAAAATGTCAGAGTCAGATACAGAAATCATCCTGAAACTGGGACAGCTGGCTTTTCTACAGCTGGAAAAGGGCAATCTGATATTCTATGAAGAGGACCTGAGAGAGAGTGGCATTGATGTCAGTGAAGCTTCAGTGTACTCTGGGGTGTGCACAGAGATCTTTAAAGAGGAGTGTGGGTTGGATCAGGAGAAGGTCTACTGCTTTGTGCATCTGAGCATTCAGGAGTATCTGGCTGCCTTGTTTGTGTTTCATTCATGTCTAAATGAGAACAGAAATGTACTCCGAGCAGCAGAATCAAAACCTCACAGTGACAGAGTTCAGCTGTCTGAGTTAAACAGGAGTGCAGTGGATCAGGCCTTACAGAGTAAGAATGGACACCTGGACCTTTTCCTCCGATTCCTTCTTGGCCTCTCTCTGGACTCCATTCAGACTGTCTTAGGAGGACTGCTGACAGAGACAGGAAGCAGATCAGAGAACATTAAGGAAACAGTCCAGTACATTAAGAAGAAGATCAGATATGAATCTTCAGCAGAGAGGACCATCAATCTATTCCACTGTCTCAATGAACTGAATGACAACTCTCTAGTGGAGGAAATCCAGAATTCCCTGAGATCAGGAAAACTTTCTGATGAAAGGCTGGAACCAGACCAATGTTCAGCTCTGGCCTTTGTGTTACTGATGTCAGAGGAGATCCTGGATGAGTTTGACTTGAAGACCTACAACACACCACTGTTAACAGCAGGTTATGAGAGACTGGTACCAGTAGTCAGGAACTGCAGGAAGGCCATGTGAGTATTATGTGATTCATCAAGTTTATTATAAAGATTATTGACAGCATATTTTCTCACTTTCTACTTCTAATGAGAATAAAGTTCAATAACATTGTTGGGCAAATAAAAATTTGTTAAATTATTATTATTTCTGAATTAAGATGTTACAACAGCTTAATGCCCTCATTTAATGTTCTGAATGGAGAATATAAGCAGCATCAAAAACTCCAAAACTTCATTTTATTTGATTTAATTTACTTATTATTTTCAAAGATACCAATTCTCAAATAAACAATGAATTTGTTGATAGATTAATCTGATGGGTAAACGTTTGTCAAAACATAAAATTCAAATGAAAGAAAGGCTATATTAAGTTATAATATTAAGATAAGGGACCCTATTTTGGTGTCTTGCACAGAAACAGAATATATTTCACCTGCGCCAGGTTTGGTAGTTTTATGGTCTGCAGTAGGGGTGTGCAGCGATGCCACTATCTGTATCTGTTCAACCATTAACAATATCTGTATCCGTATCTGTATTCGGATTAGAAACCGGAAGTGGGCATGGCTTCGGCCAGAAGTTGTGTTACATATAGGAAATGTGATCATTTCTAGTCTAAAATTAATTGTTATTGCAATTTATGAGTGTTCACCCCCCTCACTGTCTTTTTTTTATTTTCAAAACTTTTTATAAGAACTATATGCTGTACGTTATACTTATTTATCTATTGTTTTGTTTTGTTAAAGGTTGTGTTTGTTAACCTATTTGAACCCCCCACCCCCTAACTGGGGGACACTGAACAATAATTTTGGATAAGAACTGGAAAAAATCTGAGGTACAATATATAATCAACTCAGAATGAAAAGGCAGTTTTATAAAAATCAAACCATTTCATTATACATTTGAATGGAAACTATTTCCACAATAACGGCCCTTTCTGCCTGTTGTGATTTCATATTGTACGTTTTTGTTATTTTTTTATTTTACTATATGAACTTGAATACATAAATGATTATGTATAGTAATATTATTATTATTATGCTTTATAAGATTCAAGGAGAAGACTTTGAGAAGGATTATAGCCTAATGATTTATTGAGAAAACACTCGAAATGAAAAAAGTGAACAGTCCAACAAGATGCATTTCTGAGCTCGCAGTAACAACAAAGTTCTAGAACACCTGAAAAGCTTTTAATTCAAGAAAATGAAAAAAAATCAGCACATGGCTGCATTCCAACAGCTTTTAATAACCATTGGTTAAACTGATCACCTTGACAAGCCTAGGTAAAACATTTTTTTCTGCAGTGTAAAACGTCACATTTTCGTTTTATTAATTGCGTTGCAAGTTTGGGCTCATGGAATGGCGAGATTGACGGAATTGCTTACACAGGAATACGGAAGGAGAACGGACGGTCTGTACAGTTTAAAAATACAAACAACACTACTAGAATAAATAAAAGAATGATTTCGATAGCCAGTAAGTGACATTTCAAAACGGGACATGGGTTACTGATTAAATTCAAGCGAGCAGCATTAAAGGGATATCGTTTGCATGCAAGATGTTGAGATTCTTCATTTAACATTTTGTTTCTTTTTCTTTTGCTCTCACAAGATTGGCATAGGCCTATATAAACAAGGCACACTGTTTGATTATAGCGAGCACGTTAAAGATATAGGTTGAGTATCCGTAATTTCAGGGACTGCCGATCGAGTCACATGGCCCATATCGAACGGCTCCATCCCTAATGATATTGTAGCGAGCGCGGAGAATGAGGGAGGGAGACAGCGGCTTGCAGTATCGAATCGCTCGTAACCGAGCTTCGTTTTATTGGTGCTACCCATAGAAGTTAATATATAGTTCTATGGTGCTACCTTACCAGCTCTGAAAAGAGCCGTTGGAATTCTGCACAGCAATGTTCACAGATTGGAAACACTTTTACTACTACCACGAATCGCTTCAGGTACTGCCTTATATTTGAACTAGTCGGCTGTGATTGGCGCACACACTTACACATTCCTAGCCAATCACAGCCACTAGGTTACAGTTAAACGACAGTTAAAGTTTACAGTTACGTTTAAAGTTTACGATTAACACAATACGCGGCTAACAAGCTAACAACACAATTAAAACACACACAGCACGTTATTTACAATTATCTACACATCGACCGGGTAGCGGCTCACTACCCGGTCCTAGCTTGCCAGTTGACAATCCCCAGGCCGCCACAATATATTTGAATGTTTTAATCAACAATAAACAATCCAATGCTTAATTCTTTAAAGTTCATAAGAGGCAAGATTTCCCTGTTGCAATTTAATTATTTCCCGCATCCGAATTATGAACTGGCAACTTCGGATCCGTTTCGGATCCGTTTCCAACCCACTATCCGTGCACTTCCGGATTTCGCCTTCGGGCACACCCCTAGTCTGCAGTAAACCCGTGTCAACATGGATTGGGCACTAGAGATGGGAGGTTCGACTCTTTTTACTAACTCGAGTTTGTATGAGTCACTCACCAAAGAGAGTCGGGTTTTGGAGTCACTCAAGTCATCAAGTCAGTCTAACTTCCGGTTTAGCCCTCCTGAATGGGAATTCTGATAGTAAAACGAGTTATTTCAAGGGGGTTGTGACGCTCAAAAAAATGTATCCACCGTTTTACAGCCGCTCCTTTTCCCATGATTGTGTGCGAGAAAACTGCTTTTCAGACCTGGAAGTTGTAATTACACGGTTTTACCACTAAATTGGCTTCAAAGCCCGGCGCTGTTCTGGGGGCTTGCTCAGTACTCTCACTCACGAGTTAGCGAATCAGTGAGTGCGAGTCAACTCGAGTTGACAGCCACAGTCACTCACCCGCACCCGCTGAACCAACGAGTGCAAATATGAAGGCAAGTATATTGCGAATACTTTCTACGCCGTCACACAGAGACTAACATTAGCGGAGCGGAGCAGCGAACTCCAGCAGTCACAAACGAGACCGACTGACCAACACACACTGCAGCATTCAACTCTGAGGTGAAGAAAATAGCTCTTATACAAAATATTGGTAATAAAAAATTACTGAAATAACTGTTTTGATTTGAAATGGTTTTATTGTTTCCATTTAAAAAAGTCCGTCATTCTGCTTAAAAGACGTGAACTGCAGTCAGTCCCATAGATCAGAACGGCATCACACAGCCTGCTAATCAGAAATTACAGACTGTTGAATTGAATTGAGTAGTAGTAAACTACTAAAAAGGGTCAAATTAAAATTCATGGACGGTTAGTGACTGTGGCATGGAACTTAAGTTGTGACTGAGTGGGTGATTCGTACGTGCAGCCAGAACTTCAGCTCAGGGCAGGGGGCGGGTTCCGGGGCTGGGAGAGCGAGTACTGGGTGACCGAGTGAGTGAGTGTTTCGTGCAACCCGAGTCAGACAGATCCGGGCGGGCTGGGAGAGCAAGTGAGTGAGCGCCAAACTGGTTGCTTTCTCACAGGGCTAGGTTAATACAGTGATTTACTTGACACATTTCCACAAATACCGTTAATATAAGAGTTGCACATTAGTGTGAGTAACACGTTGTCTCGCCTCGTCTTCGCAGTTCGCATTAGCAAGTAGCAGGTAGGAGGGGCGAGTCAGTGAACGAGTTAGTGGAGGAGAGGACTTGTCAATCCTGAGTCAGTAAAAACAGTCGTTCATTTCTAACGATTCGTTCAAACTCGCACATCACTATTGGGCAGTGCAATAAGGGCTGTGTCAATAGAAACATTCGGCACTGTGCACGTTTGGTGTTGAATAATGCGTTTCTGCAAACAAAACCAGTTTTAACTCAAACGCTGGAGTATTGTGCTATTTTAGTGCCGTTATGAATGTGGTACACATGTCTGCATGAACGTATAACACTGATGCAACAGACTATTTGACTATTTGAAATGCAAGCTGTGTTTAGTTATGCAGTCCATAGTCCAGTTAGACACTGCATCTGTATGGTGTCAATAGTGTGAGCTACTTGAATGAGAGACACAAGGAAGGTGGGAGACCGGCTCTACACCCATCAAATAGTGTAAAACAAGCATTTGTTAAAATCGTGGCTATTTACTCAATATATTGAGCCCAGAACACTGTGGAGCTGTTTCCTTAGTTAGTGTACATTCATCTTATCAAGTGCATGTCTAAAGTGAATTAAACTTAGTTGAAGCGGTGAAATGTTTTTGTTTATTTTTAATGTGGTATTAAATAAAAAATTGACAGCAAAGAAACAAAAAAGCTTGCGTAAATTCAAACTAAACGCAGCGCCTTCTTTCCCGTCCTTTTATTCACAAGCGCGATGCTGCCAAGTTGAAACAGTAGCATCAGCAGTACGATGTAGAGGCCGACTGGAGGGTGTCTCTGCCAGCTGCCTCCTGCTCCTGGCCAGTCTGGGAATATTCACCCTGCGCAATTGTTCACAGGAACCGTATATTATAGTTTTAGCACTGGAACATAAATGGAAAATATATTTTGTTTGAAGGGGAAAAAATCAAAAAAATTAAGAATATTCAGTGTCACCTTTCTTTTAATATGCTAGTAATGGCTCTTCGGCCATGTTGAAATGAGCAGCTGGCTGTGGCGCTAACACACTGGGCTCTATCTTAGCTCTATCGGCGCTAAGCGGCATTAACCCAAACGCAAGCGTTTGGGTTAATGCCGAGTTTCAGACCGGCGCAGTTGTCATTTTACCGTCCAGAGTTCACGTTGTTTAACCCCTTGGCGCAGATGGCAAATTTCACCAATTTAGGGGGTGCTCTGTTTAAGGCTTTATAACTCCAGGTGTGAGCATCACATAAACTTGGCAAATGGCTTAAATGAAACAAGACAGTATTGTATTGTACCATTTACAATACAAACTTAGATTTGTTTATTTTCATAATTTAAGTCAAAATAAAGTGCCACAAATGCAAAGAAACTTTGGGAAAAACATTTTTTAAATTGTTTTTTTTAAATTTTGCTGAGAGCTACATAAGTTACATTACATTACATTCATTTAGCAGACGCTTTTATCCAAAGCGACGTACAGTAAGTGCATACAGAGACATCATCAAGATCACTACAGAACAGACAAGACAAAGCACATCCTTCCCATAATGTAGCAGCTATCCCTAGTAATGAACGTTGACTGTAGTTCACAGTAAGCTGTGGGTAAATCAGCAATACTACACTTCTATTCTAAATACTATTATAAACTATAATAAACAGACAGGAAAACACAGGGAACTAGTAAACAGGGAACTGATATTCCTAGGTGAGGATATCAGTCAAGGTGGAGTCTGAAGAGGTGTGTCTTCAGGCCTCGACGGAATGCAGGCAGGGTTGGAGTAGAACGTAGGGGAATGGGAAGTTCATTCCACCACTGAGGAGCTAATGTGGAAAAACTCCGCAGTCGGGACGAGCGAGAGCCTTTGACACAGAGGAGGGGAAGTGCCAGTCGCCCTGCTGTAGAAGAGCAAAGTGGTCGAGCAGGAACATAGTTCTGGATTAAGTCCTGCAGGTAGGCGGGGCCTGTCCTATTGGCTGCAGTGTAGGCCAGGGTCAGAACTTTGAACCTGATCCTGGCTGCAACTGGCAGCCAGTGGAGTGACCTCAGCAGGGGGGAAGTGAAATCGGTAATATATATACGTACATTTCCTGGATCATAAACTCCATGTCCACAAGTTTTGCAAAATCTGAGGATGATGTGTAGAACTACTAAAGGTCTATGATGCAAAATATAGCAGTGTACCCTGTTGTCCATTAGTGTCTCCAAATCTATCCAAATGGCTAAATTGTGCACTGCTCTAAATAAAAAAAATATGATATATTTAACTACAAATCAAAAGTTTTGGCTGATAAAATTCACTTTTGCATAATCTTCAAGTGGGAAGTACTATATTTTCATCAGTATAGGGGGGTAGATATCTATGGGTCCAAAACCCCTATGCAAAACATGTCATAAAATTAGTTTTGCATATAAAGCATATACATACATTTGCTCCTTCTGATGGCTTAAGATAAAAAACATTGATATCACAGTGTTAAATACACCTAAACATGTTGCCTAATCATTCACTCTTGTACCTCAATAAAACATCACTTGTCCCTGTACTCTACAGTATGTATACTGTTATCCTGGGATTGCATTTTTCTGTATTAAAAAAAAATGTTTTTTATGTTCCTATTCATAATGACTCCAAGGAAATTTTTTACCTTAATCTACCACATATCAGCGCACAGTAAATTGGAATGAGCATTTGTCATGCCCTAAGAGACAAGTATACGCCATAGGCTATATTATGTACAATAACATAAAATAGTATTCCGCCATCTGCAAAATGCTGCCAAATGTTCTATCTTAAATGAACATCAGTAGCCTACATCAAAAATACATATAATGATTGCACTACAGTATGTGAAATGCACTCAAAATGCGAAAATAACAATAGGGCTATCAAACATATTGGAAAGACAGCGCTCGAGTGGAAACACGAATGTAGCCTACATATGTAAACAGCGAGACCAACGGCATTTTAGACGCAGAAAATACTTACATATCGGAAAAGGGAAACTCGCCTCCCTAATGCGTCTTCTATAGAGCTTGCGTAATACTAGACCGTTAAAACGAAAACTGCCGTTACGCTGGGCTGTAGGTAAATTGTTCAAAGCACCGAAAAAGACATGGCATATACCGTTGCTAAGGTTATAATGTACTCTATTGGATAAAAAAAGCTGACAATTAAACCAGAATGAACTGTAATGAATGAGACAGGCTTACAGGGCATGGGGGTATTATGCGTTGACGTTTCAGATGGTGTAATAACGGTATAAAGTGTTGTATATTTCTCAAACCGATTGTACCAGACAATAAATGACCACTGAATTTTGAAAGGAACATCTCGATGTGTAAAACCGATGGGTAGGATTGTATATTTATTTCATATTTAGTAGCATATATTGCTAGTAGAATGCATGGTAGAATGAGACAGTACTTTCACAGTTTATTTTGCATTTGAGTGAGCAGGGCTTTTCACGGCTTTTCTGGCATACGATCAGGCTATTGTTGGGTTTATCTCGTTGCTATGACGTTATTCTAATTTTATATGATGAATAAATATATTTATGAACTCAAACATAGACGCTATTGTCCACTATGGCACGCATGGGTAGGTATAGACTAGGTGGGGGGTTGCTTGTTAAATGGACTTGCTACTGGGAAATCGTGACACTTAGAAACTTAGAAACGTATTCAGCAGAAATCGTCACGAACCGTCTACCAATAAAGTTAAAACACAGAGTTTGTGATTTCCTCTAATAGTTTGACTGCAGTAGCAACGAATGTCTCAGTTGAGCAAAAAGGTCCCGCCGGCGTCACCTTCTACGCAAAGGAGTTAAATAGCAAGTAAACTTGCGCTGAACTGGGCGGGTTGGTCTTCAGATGGTCTGGCCAGGATAATTTTTGGCGTATTGCTATCTTGAGGCAGCAAAAAGCATTTGCACTAAAACCACCACCACAAACCTGGTCTGAAGTCATGTCACAGTTATTTTAACGGTACAATATTAAGATAGCAATATGCGTCTAACATGGGCGCGTGCACAACGTGCATACACCCTCCTCCTGTCTGTTACTCACACAGGGGTGCGCGCTAAACATGCATAAAAATATCAAGATTAGCCTACAATGTGAAATTTTATTGTGTACATCAAAAAATGCATAATAATAAAAGGGTCCATCGGTCAAGGACCACATACCTGTCTCTCAGTGAAGGGCAATGCTGCCTTAAATTGCATTTATCCCACCAGATTTTAACAAAATTCTATCATCTCCTGGCAGCTGAGCTGGGGACAAATGCCTGCTGTCCCTATATGCACTCCTATATGCAATGAATACATTCAAGTCCCCATCACACCTGTCAGCCAAGAACAGGTAAAACAGGAGTTCACGGTGAAGTTTGGAATTCCTGGGGTTCTCCCCCAGCAGAGAACGCTGTTATATATGTGACACATAAGGGAGCCCACTCCATCAACATCCTGGCGATGCGCAATGCTACGTGTAAGGTTATGCACATATTCGCTAATTATCCTGGATCAAGCTATGACTCTGTTGGCCAATAGTTCCTGTAATCTTCCGAGGGGACAATCTTCTGTTAGGGGACAATGGCTATCCAATAAAAACTTTGCTGGTAACACCTATATCATGCCTAATGCACAAATTGACATTCAATTAAAAACTCAAGACAACAGAGTGGACTGCAGAAATGTGCTTCAGATGTCTGGAACATTACAATACATGTAGGTAGATGGAATGGTTTTGACTGAAAACATTTGCAAACTCTCAAATAGATCTTGGCGATCTTAGCGCTTGGTCTAAGCGCATGGCGTAAAGTGCATTTAGGGCGTGTCCAAGTCCACTTTTGCTAGTTTGATGGCGTGATTTTTGAGCGCTAAGCACGGTGCAAATTATAGGTGTGTCTTGGACGTGACATGCAATAAACCAATCAAAATGTCATATGCCATTCCCTTTAAAAGTGTTATGGTCTGAGAAGGGACTGGACTCAAATGCACGACTCAGAGACAGAATCCAAAATCCAGATAATTTATTGCGTTAGCAGGGGGGCAGAACGGGAGTGGGAGTTGGCAAGGGGCTGGATGATGGTGGAATCCTGGGCAGATGCAGCAGAGGAGGAATGGGATGCGGGAAACAGGGGCTGCGTGAATGGACAGCTGCAGGCTAGCGGACATGCAAAGCAGAACAAGGCATTAATGATAGAGCAAGCAGAACAAAACAGGGCAGCGTAATACGCTGGGCTAGGCAGACTTGAGGCAGCAAAAGCCAGGCAAGACAAGGCTAGAATTCGAAACACGAAGCGAGACAAGACCAGAGTTAATTCTAACAACTAAACAACATTTAGCGAACTCGGCCACAACAACACTTAACGAACCGGCACAAGACAACGAAAACCCAAGGAATATATAGGAGCGTCAATTAGCTAATAAATGCGTGCAGCGTGAGAATGTATGCGAGAGTGATTAACAGAGAAGAGAGCGCGAGGAATGCAAGTGGGGAAAGGAACGTGACAGGCGGAGGAAATGCGAGAGGGAACTAGTGACAACAAAAAGGGAAACCACGCCAGCACGAGGAGGACAAACAGGAAATATGAAAACAAGACACGAAATGCGAGAACAGGGTAAAACACAACGGGGACGGGAAAGGAGAGTGTCACAAAAAGCCTGTTTTTCCACCTTGGCGGATTGCTTATATAATGGCGAAACAGACATGCTCATGCGTATTTTGTGCGATCAAGGAATAGGCTATATGGATCAATAGTATGATCAATATTATTCGGACTAACCATTATGAGCCACCATTCCCGGTAATTCCCGACAGTGCTGTTATTTTACAAAATATATTCGGTTAAATTTCGTTAAAAGCACCTGCAACAGCTGAGAATAAGCTATCAATGGCTTCCGTCTCACCTTAGAAAACGCCAAATTAGCCTGCTTTTTTAACAAATTTCGTTTGATTATGCAATGAAACATTGTCAAACATCAGTTCCATGAGGATGTTCTCATGGAGTTCTTAAAGTTCAAGCTTCATCCGAAGTTCATTACCTGCATTCTAATATTGATTAATAACATAAATACCATTATTTTGCCTTAACAATGACACTAAATACAATAGAGCTGTCAGGCTGGCAACCCATAGGTTTATGCATATTTTCCCTTGTTTTATAATTTCCTGCTTATGGAAATGTGACCAACCTGTTTTACTGGTAGCGTAATGCTTTAAAACAATCCACTTTCCCAGGAAGACCGTGAAAAGTGCGATTTACAGCAGGGGAAACAGATATGCTCCTGCAGAAAATGGCATTAAAATTAACTGTGAATTAATTGTGTAACGTGCTGCAAATTTGTTTTCGTTTCTAATTAGACGCTTAGTTCTCTTTAAAATCGCTCTGTTCAGTTATGGAACAATAATAAGCGGAGACTATGGAAACCTTGTCACTGTAATTTAAAAAAAATATGAAGCACGTAGAATAAGGTTCAAATTCAGTTAACAGGGTGACATTTATGTCAGTTTTTTAACCGTAGGCTATCGAAAAAAACGTATGCACAGCGAATCCACCGTAGCCTAGGCCATTTGAAAAACAATAAAAGCAATACTGGACAAGGTCAAAACCATTCTATTTACTTACAGGCTGTATGCTGTAGGCCTAGAGAGCTGTGTTATAATGACATCTGAAGTGCATTTTCAGAACTCAAATGTCCGTCTATTGCAGTGCGCGTGTTTTCCATTGAATGACAATTTGCGCAATTCTGGTCATATTTAACACCAGCAGAACAGACACACTGCACTACCTGGTCATATTTAACACCAGCAGAACAGACACACTGCACTACCTGGTCTTATTTAACACCAGCTGAACAGACGCACTGCACTCTACCTGGTCATATTTAACACCAGCAGAACAGACGCACTGCACTACCTGGTCATAAGGGCGGCAGTGTAGTATAATGGTTAAGGAACTGGCCTTGTAACCGAAAGGTTGCAGGTTCGATTCCCAGGTAGGACACTGCCGTTGTACCCTTGAGCAAGGTACTTAACCTGAATCGCTTCAGTATATATCCAGCTGTATAAATGGATAATATGTAAAAAATGCTAAAAAGTTGTGTAAGTCGCTCTGGATAAGAGCGTCTGCTAAATGCCTGTAATGTAATGTAATGTAATATTTAACACCAGCAGAACAGACGCACTGCACTACCTGGTCATATGTAACACCAGCAGAACAGACACAGTGCACTACCTGAATATATGTGAACAGATCACTGTTATTAGGCTTCCTGTTATTAAAGTGAATCCACCTTCAGCTGTGTGCTAGCTTGCAGTGCTGTGGGACCACAGTTGAAACCAAAAGTAAAGAATCAGGATAACTCACTGTCCACTCTGAAAGACGTGTGTTATCTTTTACATCTTTACTTTTGGTGGTAGCTGTGCCAAACGTCCCACAGCATTACAAACTAACCCACTGTCCACTCTGAAAGATGGCAGCTGCACTTCTGGGATGGGATGGGAGGGTTAACCCAGAGAAAAGATCATAGAAAAGGTAGATGGGCCCTTAGCCCCAATTCAGAGAACTTACAGTATAAGAAAAGGGGCCATTTGGGTCAGAATTACATCAGTAGAACTATCAGATTTCATTCCAGCAGGACGTCTAATTCTCAGGTCCAAAGTGCTACAGTTGGAGAGTGTAGCACAGACATCTTCCTCAGAGCATCATCAACCTTAAAATTCAATTTCCTCAATTTCACTCTTCATCACTGAACACTATCATTGTTACATTTCAAATGTTACATCTTTTATGTATACCTAATATTATTAGGCAATAATATATTAACTCTTCTTTGCAGACTGAACAGCTGTGACCTCACAGAGACGTCCTGTGAAGCGTATTCACTGGGGTGTGCTACTGTGCTTATATGAGTTTGTATATAAGCGTATTCACTGGGGTGTGCTACTGTGCTTATATGAGTTTGTATATAAGTGTATTCACTGGGGTGTGCTACTGTGCTTATGAGTTTGTATATAAGCGTATTGACTGGGGTGTGCTACTGTGCTTATATGAGTTTGTATATAAGCGTATTGACTGGGGTGTGCTACTGTGCTTATATGAGTTTGTATATAAGCGTATTGACCCCCCTCCTACAGGGACAGGGGTGCTGCATGGTAATTATACCCCCCCTCCCCCCCCCCCACCCCCAGGAGAACTAGCAGCCCAGCTGACAGTAAATAAGGGACTTTGTAAGACTCGTGTGCCCTTTTGGTTGAATCTATCATTTCTGTATATGTTGCATGTCCTCCTGCAGGAGTCTACAGTGATGGTCCTTGTTGTTGTGATTTTCTACCCTACATACAGTTTCCTTTAATTCAATTTCCTTCATCTTCTATTATAAACTTTTATCACATACATAAATATATATGAGTATGTGTATTACTTCCTGTTATGAAAGTGAATCCACCTTTATATGTGTGTTAGCTTGCAGTGCTGTGGGAAGTTTGTCACAGTTAAAACCAAAAGTAAAGAATCAGAGGATAACTCACTGGCCACTCTGAAAGATGTGTGTTATCTTTTACATCTTTACTTTTGGTGGTAGCTGTGCTAAACGTCCCACAGCATTGCAAATTAACTCACTGTAGATGGGCACTTAGCCGCAATTCAGAGAACTTACAGTATAAGAAAAGTGCCCATTTTGGTCAGAATTACATCAGTAGAACTGTCAGAGTTCAGTCCAGCAGGACGTCTAATTCTCAGGTCCAAAGTGCTACAGTTGGAGAGTGTAGCACAGACATCTTCCTCAGAGCATCATCAACCTTAAAGTCCTCAATTTCACTCTTCATCACTGAAAACTATCATTGTTACATTTCAAATGTTACATATTTTATATATACATAATATTGTAATACTATAATATATTAACTCTTCTTTGCAGACTGAACAGCTGTGACCTCAGAGAGAAGTCCTGTGAAATTGTGGCCTCAGCTCTCCAGTCATCAAACTCACCCCTGAGAGATCTGGACCTCAGCAGCAATTACCTGGGAGATTCAGGAGTGAAGCTGCTCTGTGCTGGACTGATGAGTCCAAACTGTAAACTACAGAGACTGGGGTGAGTAGTGCTGTGCACTGTGTGACTTTAAATAAAATAGGTGATTATGGCTGTGTAAGGGTTGGAATTTTTGTCACAGGGAGGAAAACAATTTTACTGACCCCATTAATTTTCAAAAACTAACCTGAATGTTTGTGTGAATACAGGTTTGCATAGAAGTGTATGGAGTGACTGGGTTGTATTGACTGGGGTGTGCTACTGTGCTTATATGAGTTTGTATATAGGCGTATTGACTGGGGTGTGCTACTGTGCTTATATGAGTTGGTATATAAGCGTATTCACTGGGGTGTGCTACTGTGCTTATATGAGTTTGTATATAAGCGTATTCACTGGGGTGTGCTACTGTGCTTATATGAGTTTGTATATAAGCGTATTCACTGGGGTGTGCTACTGTGCTTATATGAGTTTGTATATAAGCGTATTCACTGGGGTGTGCTACTGTGCTTATATGAGTTTGTATATAAGCGTATTCACTGGGGTGTGCTACTGTGCTTATATGAGTTTGTATATAAGCGTATTCACTGGGGTGTGCTACTGTGCTTACATGAGTTTGTATCTAGGCGTAAATGACAGAATTTCAAGAGGAAAAAATATTAAAAACCCAACAAGCCCAAACAACCCCTGTCCCCCACCAGACCCAACCACCAAATCAGAGCATAAGAACTAAAGGTCCCATCCCATTGGGGTCTACTGAACACAAAACATTCCCCAGTCCCCACACCTCCATATAACATGCTAAATTGTCCACCAGTCTGTAATAGGCATGTTCAACCCTGAGGCGAGCAGCCAGCATCCCCAACATCATATTTTTGGGGTCCACATATTCTTGGGACTGTCAGAGTTCAGTCCAGCAGGATGTCTAATTCTCAGGTCCAAAGTGCTGCAGTTGGAGAGTGTAGCACAGACATCTTCCTCAGAGCATCGTCAACCTTAAAGGGTAGTTCCACCGAAAAATGACGTTTGATTTGTAGGAAAAGGAGCTCTCCTGCTGATTAAAATGAGCTCGCAGCCAACTCTCTACCTGTAGTGAGATCAGAGATATAGCCCCAAACTCCTGCGCATGTACCAGGTACCTGCTTTACTGTGAACTACAACAGCCACGAGCGCTTATAGTTTATGGGCGATGTCAGACACCAGGTTGCCACGCCCACTGAATAACGTTACCGGAGCGGAGGCCGAGGGGCTGGGCTGGGTATTTTACTGCTAGTCCTGCAGCGTCTCTTCCAGACTAGAGAGGCCACATTACTCGCTGGCAAGTTAGCCACTAATGTTCCAGTTCTACTGAAAAAATACCACCCACCATTATCTAGAGTCTCCAGAAAAACGGGGGAAATACAGCCATTCATTTAGGAAAACAGCCATTCATTTATCTGCGGATTGGCAGTGCGTTCAGCTCCGGATCTGGCCGTGTATTCGGGCTCAAAACAGAAAGCCTTCCACCTACGACAAAATCTAGTAACATATTAAAAACATTGCAATTTTCGAAATGGGCCAAAAGCTGATGTGTGGCTTAGCTAGTGCATGGCAAACAGATTTAAAAACCCGCATTTGCACCTTTCTTTAATGCCAAGAAGCCGTGGCTAACAACAGCTAACGCACAAGCCCAGAAAATGACGTTAACATTGCTGCTGCAATCGAATGCTCAAAGTGAAACCGTTCGATATGGTCAGCTCGCTAATGGTAGTCTACTTTTCATGGTCATGGATCATAATGTAATGTTAGTTGACATGGTTCCTTACCGGGGGATTTGATAAGGCAGATGAGATGTCAGGGAATGATACCGGAGGTCCCTGAGTTGGATCATTTGTCCACTCTGTAACTGCATAAGGAGAGCACTTGAGTTCTGTTTGGTTTATTTTGCCAAAATATCTTTCGGAAACGTGTCAGTGTAATTTTCTGACATTATAATAAAATGACAAGGATGGCTAGCTTGATCTATGATGTGTCCCGACTCAGAACAGTGACAGACGCGGCATTGCTTTCCCCCTCGCTGGCTCCGCCTACGTGTCTATGTAACATACACACCCACTGACAGCACTGCAGTTTTTCAAAAATGCGGAAGAGGTAGAGGTATACGTCATTTTGACATATACCTCTACCAATATTTCATCTTTATCTGCGGATATTTATTTATTTTGGCCAGCCACAAAGAGAGACTTAATTAGTTGTGCCCTGATCTGTTGTTTTTCGGTGGAACTACCCTTTAAAATCCTCAATTTCACTCTTCATCACTGAACATCACTAACTCTTCTTTGCAGACTGAGCAGCTGTGACCTCACAGAGAAGTCCTATGATATTGTGGCCTCAGCTCTCCAGTTATCAAACTCCCCCCTGAGAGATCTGGACCTCAGCTACAATAACCCGGGAGATTCAGGAGTGAAGCTGCTCTGTGCTGGACTGATGAGTCCAAACTGTAAACTACGGAGACTGGGGTGAGTAGTGCTGTGTACTGTGTGACTTTAACTAAATAGAATGAGTGATTATGACTGTGTAAGAGTTAGAATTTTGTCTCAGAAAGGAAAAAATTCTAACTTTCGGTATTTACAGGAAGAAAAAAAAAATACTATGACATACAATATGTCAAAAGAGTAAAAAATTAATTAATTAATAGTAACACCACAATAAAACCAATACAAAAGTATGAAACCATCAAAACACAGACCAGTAGAACAATAAAAACTTACAAGATCTGTTTAAAAGCACACCTTGTAGCCTCCATCGTTATGCATAGCACAGATAGCCTCTTTTACAGCAGATTTACATAAAACTATCTGTTATTACACAGACTAAAAGACACAAACTCTATGTAGAGACGCTCTAAAACCATCCCCCTAAACATTAGCACTGGATCCATCGCCTGCCTCTCTTGGATCCTGTTCCTCCCAGTGATCCAAACTGCGAGCTTTGCCTGCCCAAACAAGAAATTGATCAAGGAGAGCCCATGTCTGTGCTTTACAGTGTACCCCGGACCCAGAATGAAAACCCCGAAATCAAAAACCAACTCAAGCCTCCCACACAGGTCCCTCAACAAAGCAAACAAAGTGCAGGATCTATGTGTGCCAGGTGTGTATTAGTGGCTATGACTCCATGAATAAGCCTCCACTGGAGATCACCTGACTCTATATGTGCCAGGTGTCTTTTAGTGGCTATGACTCCATGAATAAGCCTCCACTGGAGATCACCTGACTCTGTGTGTGCCAGGTGTCTTTTAGTGGCTATGACTCCATGAATACGCCTCCACTGGAGATCTCCTGACTCTATGTGTGCCAGGTGTCTTTTAGTGGCTATGACTCCATGAATAAGCCTCCACTGGACATCTCCTGACTCTATGTGTGCCAGGTGTCTATTAGTGGCTATGACTCCATGAATAGGCCTCCACTGGAGATCTCCTGACTCTGTGCGGCAGGTGTCTTTTAGTGGCTATGACTCCATGAATAAGCCTCCACTGGAGATCTCCTGACTCTGTGTGTGCCAGGTGTCTTTTAGTGGCTATGACTCCATGAATAAGCCTGCACTGGAGATCTCCTGACTCTGTGTGTGCCGGGTGTCTTTTAGTGGCTATGACTCCATGAATAAGCCTCCACTGGAGATCTCCTGACTCAGTGTGTGCCAGGTGTCTTTTAGTGGCTATGACTCCATGAATAAGCCTCCACTGGAGATCTCCTGACTCTGTGTGCCAGGTGTCTTTTAGTGGCTATGACTCCATGAATAAGCCTCCACTGGAGATCACCTGACTCTGTGTGTGCCAGGTGTCTATTAGTGGCTATGACTCCATGAATAAGCCTCCACTGGAGATCTCCTGACTCTGTGTGTGCCAGGTGTCTTTTAGTGGCTATGACTCCATGAATAAGCCTCCACTGGAGATCTCCTGACTCTGTGTGTGCCAGGTGTCTTTTAGTGGCTATGACTCCATGAATAAGCCTCCACTGGAGATCTCCTGACTCTGTGTGTGCCAGGTGTCTTTTAGTGGCTATGACTCCATGAATAAGCCTGCACTGGAGATCTCCTGACTCTGTGTGTGCCGGGTGTCTTTTAGTGGCTATGACTCCATGAATAAGCCTCCACTGGAGATCTCCTGACTCAGTGTGTGCCAGGTGTCTTTTAGTGGCTATGACTCCATGAATAAGCCTCCACTGGAGATCTCCTGACTCTGTGTGCCAGGTGTCTTTTAGTGGCTATGACTCCATGAATAAGCCTCCACTGGAGATCACCTGACTCTGTGTGTGCCAGGTGTCTATTAGTGGCTATGACTCCATGAATAAGCCTCCACTGGAGATCTCCTGACTCTGTGTGTGCCAGGTGTCTTTTAGTGGCTATGACTCCATGAATAGCCTCCACTGGAGATCTCCAGACTATGTGTGTTCCAGGTGTCTATTAGTGGCTATGACTCCATGAATAAGCCTCCACTGGAGATCTCCTGACTCTGTGTGTGCCAGGTGTCTTTTAGTGGCTATGACTCCATGAATAAGCCTCCACTGGAGATCACCTGACTCTGTGTGTGCCAGGTGTCTTTTAGTGGCTATGACTCCATGAATACGCCTCCACTGGAGATCTCCTGACTCTATGTGTGCCAGGTGTCTTTTAGTGGCTATGACTCCATGAATAAGCCTCCACTGGACATCTCCTGACTCTATGTGTGCCAGGTGTCTATTAGTGGCTATGACTCCATGAATAAGCCTGCACTGGAGATCTCCTGACTCTGTGTGTGCCGGGTGTCTTTTAGTGGCTATGACTCCATGAATAAGCCTCCACTGGAGATCTCCTGACTCAGTGTGTGCCAGGTGTCTTTTAGTGGCTATGACTCCATGAATAAGCCTCCACTGGAGATCTCCTGACTCTGTGTGCCAGGTGTCTTTTAGTGGCTATGACTCCATGAATAAGCCTCCACTGGAGATCACCTGACTCTGTGTGTGCCAGGTGTCTATTAGTGGCTATGACTCCATGAATAAGCCTCCACTGGAGATCTCCTGACTCTGTGTGTGCCAGGTGTCTTTTAGTGGCTATGACTCCATGAATAGCCTCCACTGGAGATCTCCAGACTATGTGTGTTCCAGGTGTCTATTAGTGGCTATGACTCCATGAATAAGCCTCCACTGGAGATCTCCTGACTCTGTGTGTGCCAGGTGTCTTTTAGTGGCTATGACTCCATGAATAAGCCTCCACTGGAGATCACCTGACTCTGTGTGTGCCAGGTGTCTATTAGTGGCTATGACTCCATGAATAAGCCTCCACTGGAGATCTCCTGACTCTGTGTGTGCCAGGTGTCTTTTAGTGGCTATGACTCCATGAATAGCCTCCACTGGAGATCTCCAGACTATGTGTGTTCCAGGTGTCTATTAGTGGCTATGACTCCATGAATAAGCCTCCACTGGAGATCTCCTGACTCTGTGTGTGCCAGGTGTCTTTTAGTGGCTATGACTCCATGAATAAGCCTCCACTGGAGATCACCTGACTCTGTGTGCCAGGTGTCTTTTAGTGGCTATGACTCCATGAATAAGCCTCCACTGGAGATCACCTGACTCTGTGTGTGCCAGGTGTCTGTTAGTGGCTATGACTCCATGAATAAGCCTCCACTGGAGATCTCCTGACTCTGTGTGTGCCAGGTGTCTTTTAGTGGCTATGACTCCATGAATAGCCTCCACTGGAGATCTCCAGACTATGTGTGTTCCAGGTGTCTTTTAGTGGCTATGACTCCATGAATAAGCCTCCACTGGAGATCTCCTGACTCTGTGTGTGCCAGGTGTCTTTTAGTGGCTATGACTCCATGAATAAGCCTCCACTGGAGATCACCTGACTCTGTGTGTGCCAGGTGTCTTTTAGTGGCTATGACTCCATGAATAAGCCTCCACTGGAGATCACCTGACTCTGTGTGTGCCAGGTGTCTTTTAGTGGCTATGACTCCATGAATAAGCCTCCACTGGAGATCTCCAGACTATGTGTGTGCCAGGTGTCTTTTAGTGGCTATGACTCCATGAATAGGCCTCCACTGGAGATCTCCTGACTCTGTGTGTGCCGGGTGTCTTTTAGTGGCTATGACTCCATGAATAAGCCTCCACTGGAGATCTCCTGACTCTGTGCGCCAGGTGTCTTTTAGTGGCTATGACTCCATGAATAGGCCTCCACTGGAGATCTCCTGACTCTGTGTGCCAGGTGTCTTTTAGTGGCTATGACTCCATGAATAGGCCTCCACTGGAGATCTCCTGACTCTATGTGTGCCAGGTGTCTTTTAGTGGCTATGACTCCATGAATAAGCCTCCACTGGAGATCTCCTGACTCTGTGTGCCAGGTGTCTTTTAGTGGCTATGACTCCATGAATAGGCCTCCACTGGAGATCTCCTGACTCTATGTGTACCAGGTGTCTTTTAGTGGCTATGACTCCATGAATAAGCCTCCTCTGGAGATCTCCTGACTCTGTGTGCCAGGTGTCTATTAGTGGCTATGACTCCATGAATAAGCCTCCACTGGAGATCCTGACCGCTTTGGTATTGGAGCCTGATAAAAAAAGTGTGTAAAAAAGCAGGTGTAAAATTTTGGTCCAACCCCTGCCCTCAACTCTCCCAGGGAAAGAAGGTGCCGAACCTTTACACGCACAGTGTACAACGCCCTCTTACTCACAGCGTCAAACTCCCCCAACAGTGGTGTCCTAAAAGTTAAGAGCTTCCCCTGTTCCTCCTACCACTCCTCCAGCACCGCCCGTACATGGATGTGTGGGAAAGCAGGGGCCTCCGTCAGGTGTGGTGCAACAGCAACACCGTCCTCGTTGGGTGGGAGAGGCAGAAAGAGCCGCCTTTATTCCCACCAGGATCTTCTCCACCAGCCGCACTGAATGGACCCCTGCTTCTGCTGCAATGGCCGCTGCGTCTCTCCGACCACCGTCCTCCGTGCTCCACAAGTGAGCAGCTTCATCAAGCCAGCCCTCACAAAGTGACCCCTAAGGCTGGCCAACACGTGCGGTGACAGTTTCAGCAGGGGACTCATCCAGGATCCAAAGGGCCCCTCGCTGCACGATAAAAACGTCCGACCACACCCTCAGCATAGAGGTGGAGAACGCAGGAAGGCCCACAGTGCTTGCCCCCTGCATGTTCATTAAGAAGAGATGCCAGTCCAGTCCCTAACCCCCTGCCATCCTCAGCAGGGCACAGGCGGTCTCCCTCCAGCTCACATCAGCATGGTAACACAGCCTCTGTGCAGGCTGCAAGCGAGGGGCCATCACACGGCTCTCCAGGTCCATAAGATCTTGCCCCCTTCCTGCAAGGGCAGATAGCGCACTGCTGCCCTGAGCCAGTGCTGCCCTCACTAAAACAATTTTACAATAGTCTTTTGTAGCTCACTTTGGTGGTGTTAAATCAGCAAGCTTATGCCAGAGAGCAGAGGCAACTGAAAAAAATAAAAAAAAAATTATGCTTTTCCGCAAAAGTAAAAATAACACATCAAAACATTCAGTTTTCTTTGTTCTTGTGCCATTTTATAAAAAATAAACTTAAACTTTAAATATCTTTAAATATTTTGTTCTCCATAAAAATATCTCCTGTCAAAATCATACAAATTCAAAATATGAGCATGGTCCAGAAATCCCTGGAAATATAAATAAAATTTGTGCTTTTCAGCAAAAAATATAAATAACAAATCAAAACATTCAGTTTTCTTTGCTCTTATGCTATTTTGTCAGAGCTGGATGCTTGGCATCTTTTCTTGGCAACAAATTTGTTTAGGTTTGGTGTAAGGTTCTGTGTTGTGGAGATTCTCAGAATGGACTGCAGGTGTTCATCAGTGAGACGACTCCTGTGTGCTGTTTTGTTAATCTTCATCACTGAGAACAGCTTCTCGCAGAGATATGTGCTACCAAACATGCACAAGGTTCGAGCCGCATGTAGACGGAGCTGAGGCATTGCTTCAGGAATGGAGCAAATAAACTGTGCGGGCCCTGCAGTGTCGTACTTTGCCTTTAGTGTCCCATTACACTGCAGCTCAATCAGCTCCATCTGAATCTGTACAGGTGCAGTTTCCACGTCGACGCCAAATGGGTTGCGAAGCAGCTCGAAATTCCTTTTTTGTGCTTCAAAGTCTCCAAAGCGCCGTGAGAACTCAGTGCGAAGTGCGCTCAGTATATCAGCAAAGTGCGCATTAGGGAACATCGTTGCACCAGCTTGGTTCACCATTACTTGGCAACAGGGAAAGTGAGGCAAGTTGCACTGGTGCATTTGTGTCTCCCATAAGAGCAGCTTCACTTGAAATGCCTTCACTGCATCATACATGTCAGTGATCATGCGGACACGTCCCTGGAGCTGAAGGTTCAAGACGTTGAGATGAGTTGTTATGTCAGCCAGAAACGCCAACTCACATTTCCACTTCTCATCCCGCCAAACTGTGGAGTCTTTTCCTTTACTGTCCATGAACTGACAAATTTCCTTGCGTAGCTCAAAAACTCTATTGAGAACTTTTCCTCGACTCAGCCAACGCACCTCTGTATGATAAGGAATGTCGACAAACTGAATCTATTTCTCGCCAAAAAAACTGAAATTGCCGGTGATTTAAACCTTTAGCTCGGATAAAGTTTACGGTTTGCGTTAGTGCTCATTACATGTTCCATTTTTAACACTTTACCACACAGCGTTTCCTGATGTATGATGCAGTGATATGCGGTCAACTCACCAGTACAGTTCTCCTCCTGCATCTTTACCCGCATCCTCCCCACTAGCCCACTTTTTGCACCGCACATCGCCGGTGCTCCATCTGTTGTAAGTGCAATAAGTTTGTCCCAGGGCAGTTTCATGTCAGTTACACTTTGTTACACAATATGTCTAATATTTCCTCTGTAACGCACAAATTGGAGTCCACTCCACGGATGAAGATGGCTAGCTGTGCAGTGTCCGTCATGTCAGTACTTTCATCCACAGCGAGAGAGTATGCAATAAAGTCTTTGCTTCTTTCAGTCAACTGTGTTCTTAAATCAGTGGCCATCTCACAAACCCGATCAGCAACCGTATTTCTACTCAGGCTGACATTTGCCAACATCTGCTTTGTGTCTGGACACAAGACGTCGCACACCTTCATCATGCAGCTCTTCAGAAACTCTCCCTCGGTAAATGGCCGGCCTGATTTGGCTATCTCTTCTGCCACAATAAAGCTTGCTTTCACAGCAGCTTCACTTTGTGATTTCGCTCTGGTGAAAAACGTCTGCTGAGATATCAGATTCTTCTTTAACTCTTGTACTTTCTGTAGCTTCTGCTCTGCATTCAGGTTTTTCAGTTTATCCTGATGTTTTGTCTCGAAGTGCCGTTTTAGATTAAATTCCTTAATTACAGCCACATTAGCTCCACAAATAAGACACACGGGTTTACCGGCAATGTCAATAAACATATACTCATCCTCCCATCGGTTTTGAAAGGCTCTGTTTTCAGAATCAACTTTTCTTTTCGCCATTGTAAGGGGCTAGCTTTGACTTTATGATAGGGTTGTGTACAGTAACAGACACTTGACTTGATTGACGCGGGAATGTTCCCGGGTAACCTATCGGTCGGCAAGGCAGCTGTTGCGCTGCATTATGGGATCTGTAGTTTGTGTGTTATCAGCGCTTCATAACGCCGGGCCATTAATAACAATAATAATAGATCTATATAAAATGATCTCGCGGGCCGGATATAATTGTACGCCGGGCCGGATGTGGCCCGCGGGCCTTGAGTTTGACACCTATGCCCTACGGCAACACAAAAATTTCTTCCAGCCAGATATGAATAAAATCATTTAAGAACTGTTCCTGAGAGACCTACCCCCTTGTTCAAGTCAATGTAGCAAAATCTTATGGTCCACAGTGTCAAATACAGCACTGTGATCTAACAGAACAAGAACAGACACACCACCAGCATCTATGCACATTCGAATATCATTGACTACCTTGACTAGAGCCGTTTCTGTACTGTTATTTTTACCGAGAAAATCATTTAACTGTCTAAAAACCACTTTTTCAATAATCTTGCTTAAGAAAGGGCGGTTTGATATGGGTCTAAAATTACTAAGAACTGAGGGATCCACGTTACTTTTCTTTAGCACAGGCTTTACAATGGCAGTCTTCCGTGTAGTTGGGAAGTTGCCGCTCTCCAAAGAGGAGTTTACAATGGCCAAGACACTGTCTGACAAACCACTAAAAACTGTTTAAAAAGTCTTGTGGGGATAGGATCAAATACAGAGGTAGAGGGTTTTCATGGCTGGGCAATTTCATTGAGCATTTGTGCATCAATCAGGCCAAATTAATTCATGTCATCTTTGCACACTGCATCTGACCTGTCCAGGTCTGGAGCTGTACCCATTTGAGCTATGTGTAACCTAATAGTGCTTATCTTTTCTTTAAAATAAATAGCAAACTCTTCACATTTATTTGAGGACTGACTGCCAAATTCAGGAGCTGGACTTGGATTTATCAAGCGATTAATTGTTGAAAAAAGCACTTTGGGATTAGTCTTATTGTCACAAATAATCTTGGAAAAATAAGGGTCTGTCTTGTGTTTCTTATTGCTCTATTATAATTATAATTATAAGTTGCTCTTTAAGGATGTCAAGATGTACCTGTAGTTTTGTCTTTCTCCATTTACGCTCTGCTTTCTGACAGTTCCTCTTTAGTTTAAGAATTTCACAGCGGGTTCAGTGGTACACGTGTAAGATTTACAAGTTGTGCAAACCTATCAGCTGCTGCAGAGTTTAAAATGTGCCTCTTTATAATGCCATCAGATTTTTTCTTTCCTTTTAACAACATGACATGAAAAAATACACAGAAATGATCTGATACAGCGAGATCGACAACAGAGGAAACTCTTAGTCCTCTAGAAATTACCAAATCTTGAGTATGGCCATGCTTATGAGTTGGCTCAGCAACATGCTGATTAAAATCAAGAGAGTAGTAAGCTTTTAAAATCCATGGCCTTGGAATCAGACATTATCCACATGCAAGTTAAAATCACCTGCCAGAAGAACTCTCTCATGATCAGTTTATATGATAGACATGAATTCAGCAAATTCAGGAAAAAATGCTGGGTTTTGCCTTGGAGGGTGATAGATGGTCACCATCAGTACAAGAGAATCAAAACTTAGAATCTGAGCAACATATTCAAAAGAAGTCGTCACCAAAGTCCATTTGCTTGTATTTAAATTCACATGAATAAAATTTGCTAAGCCACCTCCTCTCTTATTCTGCCTAATATTTTGAGAAAAGGGCGAAGCCTTTATTAGCGAGACAGTACCATCTGTGCCTAGACATGTGTGTTAAGAATTTTAAAAAATCAATTAATTGTCTTGAACAAGGTCATTCATTAAAAACACTTTAGATGCCAGGGATCTAATATTTAATAATGCAAAGGTGTAAGGAATTACATTTTGTCACAAGGAGGAAAACAAGTTTATCTGACTCAGAACCTGTAACATGGATGTTTATGTGAATACGGGTTCGCATATACACACATTGACTGGGGTGTGGTTATGAAATAGCGGGCGGTAAGACCCTGAACTCCAGAGAGCAAGACTATACTGCTACCAGCCATTCATCTAATTGTTCTCTGACACTAAGACTATCTACTGCTACCAGCCATTCATCTAATTGTTCTCTGACACTAAGACTATCTACTGCTACCAGCCATTCATCTAATTGTTCTCTGACACTAAGACTATACTGCTACCAGACATTCATCTAATTGTTCTCTGACACTAAGACTATCTACTGCTACCAGCCATTCATCTAATTGTTCTCTGACACTAAGACTATCTACTGCTACCAGACATTCATATAATTGTTCTGACACTAAAACTATCTACTGCTACCAGGCATTCATCTAATTGTTCTCTGACACTGTAGCAAGATGATCAGTAACATGATCTCTCAATCATCAGAATCCGTAGCTACGCGGGGCACCAAAAATGTAGGGGACATACCTCTATTTATACACGGGGCGTCACTTATGTACTGCGATACGCCACTACCATCCTTATACAACTGGTGGCATGGTTTTGTATTATAAATCAGTCTCATAAAATGTATATATTATTCTCAAAAGAGAATATACTAACTAAAAATGGGTAACTTGAATTAATAATTAAATTAATTACCAATAAAATTACACATTAATAATTGTGTTAGCAAAATCACAATATCATGTACTCAGTTGATACCGAATATAAATGATCCAGCTAGAAGGTGAAGGCATTTTGGGGAATCCCTGCGATTAGCATTGGCCGATTCAGTTCAACACAAGAGCAACATTAATACAGGAAATCTTGGATAAATGTAATAGTTTATTGAACACAAAGTACCAAACAGAGCAAGGCACGATTCACTACTATAATGTACAACAAACTATGTGTGTGTGTGTGTGCGTGTGTGTGTGCGTGCGTGCGTGCGTGCGTGCGTGCGTGCGTGCGTGCGTGCGTGCGTGCGTGCGTGCGTGTGTGTCGCGTTGGGCGTGTGTGGAATTTCCATGTTCTCCTACGTGTGGGGGTTGCCACGGACACGTGTTCAATGAGAACAAAGAAACTAAGATGGAGGGAGGTTTGAATCTAGCTTTTGCTGGAGCTAGCTAATGGCGGCGCATGAACCATACCACACACATAAGGGATAGCCGTAAACTTAAATGCGTGTGCTTTGAGATCAGCGTGCAGTGTTAATATTATGGCTGGTTAGTGTTTAAAGATGGATCGCATGCAAGATACGCTCTGTGCGTGGATGCATTAAACCTAACGCAGCGCGGTGGATGGCATAAAACCAAAGTAAAACGGTAACACAAAACTTTTACAGAACACATTAACCTTTCAATAGCAGTTACATACATCCAGTCACAAACATGTTTCTTTTGCTAACTAATATGCTATTGCCCATGTTACAGCCTTACTTGAATTAAAGTCCGTTAAATATGTTCCTCCGTTGGATCGCACACTCACAGTGAAAAGGGGAAATCTGGTCGCCCTGATTCTGTTGTGGCGAGTTTGCAGGGGTTGTGGAAGATAGGGGAAACGTCCGCCTCATCTTGGGTCCCTGGAACAGCTTTCTTTCGTCGTTCTTACGGGATAATGGAACCGGTCGCATTATCTCTCCCGAACTATGCAGCGCCATCCTACTGCAGACCGCTTGCCTCTTTGGGGACTCACTGGCGGTGCTCTGCTACAGGATCAGTGGCTGCATGGTCCGCTTGCTGGTTCTTCTTGACCACCGGGTGCTCGCGTTGCCTCCTCGCGTCTCGTCTCCGGTCCTCCGTGGCCGATAGCCGGGGGTAGATGAGCCCGCCTCGCTCGGTTGGGTCGACGTCACGGACGGTCGATGCTTCCTGTAGAGCGAGGGCTCGGCCCCGGGCGTGCTCCAGGCCTCACGGGCCCAGAGACGAGACACGTTCAGCGGACAACTGGCCCGGAAGAAAACTGCGGGGAGAACTGGCTGTGTTGCTCCTATTATAAACTTTATTGCCAGTCGTGCATTCCGCTGTGCAGGATCACATTACAGTGCGGAAATCACAACTGGTACAACGTCCTACGTCACTTCCAACGTGGAGGAGGAGCCTCCTGTGGACTGTATGGACTTGTAGTTCTTATTGTCCCTACAACACTAAGACTATCTACTGTTACCAGCCATTCATCTAATTGTTCTCTGACACTAAGACCTTCTATCCCAGCATGTAAAGGTGCTACTCATCCGGGAGTTTTGAAAATAATTAAATAATTAATGCAAAATAGGAGGCGGAGGCGGCGCTGCTCTGCGGCTGCCTTGCTGCGTTTCACGCTTGCCATTTGTGTGTTTTATCGTGCTTGTTTACGCGGATGTGATTGTTTTTTACTTCGCACCTTGCTTACACTGAAGTAGCAACTATGTATTTCGCTTTATGGAGTGTGATTGGACTGTTTTTGGTGATTTTAAACACTTATTTTACCCAAGGACACAACCACGGCTATGTTGCTGGCGGCGTAGCCAGAGAATCCTTACTGCTGTTACGCAATCACATATCTCCGGACTATTCAACCATTGTAGACTCGATACCGAACTGTCTTAAAACGAATTGGAAGAGAGGTACTATACGGACGAAGCGGAAACGTGGATGTAAAGGCGGCATTCTTCACCGACTGAAGAGGCTGAAAAACAAACTCCCCCTGCCTACTCCCCTGCTCATCAACGTGCAGTCCCTGAAAGCGAAGACAAGCTGTCAGCCAACACCCGCTACCTGCACCAGTATCGGAGCGCCTGAGACATAAATAGTGAAAACTGTTACACACATCTATTATTGTACATTGCTACCATTAAGTAATAAATTAAAACTCATGCTTCACTTCATTGATGCTATTTTTTTATCCACAAAAAAACTTTTTTTATGAACTTGTTGATATAGTAATTTATAGATGCATCATCTGACCAGCATTAATGGCCTCACAATGTCCTGTAGCTGTGGCATGTTTTAGCTCTTCAACTGCTCCAAACATATTGTTTGGCTGTCCATCCTTAAGAAACCGGACGTATATTCCCTCCAGGTCCCTGATGCTGACATCCGTTGCAGCACCAGCCAGGACCCTAATGAACCTGGCTGCCTTTAAGTCGTTGTAGCAGGGCTCCCAGATGTCATCATAAATGATTTCAACGAATCTGGAAACAATATTAACACAAAAAGTTCACGTAACGACGCTGCATACTCAACCATACAATTACGTTTCACTAGTTAGTGTTAGTTGATTCATTTGTTATGTCGGTCGGATGCGTTTTAGTAACGTTATGATAGCTAAACGAGCTATTGATAGCGCTAGTTAATTTGTCATGACTAATGATGGTATATTTCGTTTAAGTATCCCCTCCCTACAGATATTGAAAAGTAGCTAACATTAACGTTAGTAAGGTAGATTATTCACTCACCTTTGGCAAGCTTGATTGGACTTGTACTTGCCCCCGACGTCCACTCCATTTATCACTTGCAGATCCAGCAGTGCCGGGTATTGGGTGAAAGGCTGCTCGGTCTTTGCGACATGATAAGCTGTGGTAATTAATTTTTTAAGCTGGTTGTGGCTGTCTTCGTGTAGTCTTCAGATGCAACGGTCCATCGGTCCAGGAACAGTCAGACGTTTTTTTGCCTCCATGCAAATCATGTGTGGAATGGATTTGGCATGGCTCTCCAAATTTAGTTTTCTGTAGCTGTCATTGCCACGGAAAAATTATCCTTTTTTATCTGCTTTGCCCGGGAATTGTCTTCAGACAGTGCAGTACATAGCTGGTATTTGGACATCGTTCTCCACCCACGGATATGTTTTCTTCCACGAAGGGAGAAACGTTCTGCGTCTCTTATCTTTCTCGTAACCTAGCTTCGCTAACTTGGGCCTTTCGCCATTTTTCGAATGAACAAGCTACGTCTGACGTCAGCACGTCATTCCCAACATGCAGGCAGACAGCAGCAGCCCGCAACTGATAGGAGAAAGAAATCGTCGTGCTGAATTTGTACCCCCCCCCCGATCTAGTGATAGTAATAAGACGACAGCGCGTGATCTTATGATTTTACCTATCATTTCTCTAGAAACCAGGTGAGGTCCAGGTGATGGCCACTCTATGATCCAGACACTTATGTGGACAAGCACACCCCTGATAACCTACATCCTCCTTCCAAACACATTCTTTATTCCTTCACATGTAGTTTGCCCCCTCCTATACTTTCACATACCCCTCATTTAAATTGGTATTAATCCCAGTCCACCACATTTATCATATTATCTACAGTTATTTACATGCACATACATATGATGCTTTATACATATACTGCGTTCAGTCCTGAATATATCTCAAGGACCTAGGCCTTTTACGGCTTGTGAACAGCCCTGGGTTCCCGGCGTCATTAGGAGTCAAAGGGTCACAAAACAGTCCCATGTTTACCCAAAAGGCTTTGATGTCCCATGTCTTGTTAGATTGTCCAATCAGCTGTTATTTACAATCCACTGGTCTTTGTGAATCCAACAGCGGAATTTGGGTGTGGGCTTGAGGCAGGAAAAATGTAATTAATAAAATTGCACCTTACAAAGGTGAGCAGAGAATATGAAACAGGTTTCACATGGGATTCCCTTTGTAGAGGGATGATTTTCACGTTACCCATGTTAACTCCACGACAAATGGTTCTTGCATGGATACGCTTAATGTTAGGCTTATTGTCTGGATACTGTATTCATATAAGGGGAGCAGATATTGAAATGGACAACACTGGTGTTTTCATATCCACTACTGCAGTATAGTCAGGCATTGAGGGCTTTCTGAATGTTGTCTGACAGATTTGCTGAGCCTCGGCTATTTGGATGCAGGCCGTCTCTGCGGTAGAATGCAGGTCTCTCCCAGAATAGATCCCAGTTATCAATAAAACCGATGTTTTGATCTACACACCAACCACAAAGCCAATCGTTAAAGGGTAATTCCACCCAAAAACAACATTAACCTTATTGAACAGATCAAGGTGCAACTAATTTCTTTGGCTGGCCAAAAAAAAATCTGTACTGAGTTATTTGAATATAAAGTTGAAAATTCATTTTTACGTATATCTCTACCACTTCCTCGTTTTTGAAAAATCACACCCAGGTGGTGAAGTAAGCGGTGCAGGTTTTGAGCAATCATATTAAAAAATGCAATAGAAAATGTGTGTGTTGTTTACATGTACAAAAACAATGGCCTCTGGTTTGGTGATATTTTTACATTATGCTTCTTATTAATTAGTATACTTACAGACATTGCATTTAACAAACATGTAAAAGAGAGATAGAGATAAAAGGACAGCCATTGGTATTTCAGAAGAAACAGGAAATATGACAGTTAGTACTCTGATAACAAACAGGAAAGATTACAGTTATTACTTGAACAATAACAATGGAATTCCAAACTCAACAAGAGGGTGCATGGATTGTTGGGCCGTTCCATAACTGACTGGGTCCAGCAGAACACTGGTGGTAGATTTTGTATTGATTTTGCTTCGGGGGGTTGCTACGGAGACTCACCTTGCTAACAGGTGGAATATTCAAAACTCCACTCTAGCGGCAGTTGGTAATTTCAATTTCAAACCCATTTTCTAACTTGTGACGACGACTACAGTTTTTAAGGTACACAGACATAATATGTATCAAAATGTTCATGTGTTTCCCAGAATTCCTACGGTGTAAATATCTAAGCTGTGACATTTTTAGTTTGTAAAATATTCAGTGTTGTTTGAAAACCATGCTCCCCATTCACACAAATGGTGGAATGTTCAAAACTCCACTCTAGCAGCAGCTGGTAATTTCAATTTCAAACCCATTTTCTAACTTGTGACCACGACTACAGTTTTTAAGGTACACAGACATAATATGTATCTAAATGTTCATGTGGTTCCCGGGATTCCTACGGTGTAAATATCTAAGCTGTGACATTTTTAGTTTGTAAAATATTCAGTGTTGTTTGAAAACCATGCTCCCAATTCACACAAATGGTGGAATGTTCAAAACTCCACTCTAGCGGCAGCTGGTAATTTCAATTTCAAACCCATTTTCTAACTTGTGACCACTACTACAGTTTTTAAGCTACACAAGACATATTATATACAGATGTGCATCTGGTTCACAGGATTCCTACGGTGTGAATATCTAAGCTGTGACATGTATATGTTTTGAGATAAGCATGCCCAGCTTCAGACAGCGCTTTCTCAAGCTACTATTGTATTCCCGGGCATGTGACGCCTAGGCGACTCCTGATTGGTTTAAATCTCATGCTACGAACGGAAGGACGGACGGACACATGTCATGTATAGAAGCGGCTGCACCGCTTAAAAACTACAGTGTTTTCAAGTGGGCGTGTAAATGACATAGCAAGTAGGCGGAGCCAGCGAGGGATGAATTGCTACCTGCATCTCACTGTTCTAGGGACGGGACACATCGTAGATCAAGCTAACTATCATTGCTATTTTATTATAATGTCAGAAAATTACATTGATAGGCTACGTTATTTCCTAAGATGTTTTGGAAAAATGTAAATGTAAATGTAAATGGAAAACTAAACCAAACAGGACCATTAAGTAGTATCCATGACCATTAAGTAGACTAACATTAGCTAGCTGATCATAATTGAATGGTTTCGCTCTGAGCATTCGATTACAGAAGCAATGTATTTTTTTCTGGGCTAGTGCATTAGCTGTTGTTAGGCATAAACAAATTGGTTTTAAAATGTATGCCATGGAGTAGGCTATAGTAGCTAACCTTGCATTCGTTAATGGATATCGGGGTGATTAATGCGTCATTTTCATGTTTTTACTGACATAAGTGCGTTCGATTTGCATTGGCTTTGCTAGTTAAAACGGCTAACAAGTAGCCTACAACAATGACGTTTTAACTTTTAATTGTATATGTTTAATATTCTGTGTCAGCATGTTGGTCGATACACAAGCATTAGCATTTCCTACTGAAAAACGGGAGGTCGGGGTTGATTTTCTGACATGGAACCGGGGTGCGTAGCTTAGCTAAGTGTTACAGACTTCTGGCTAGGCTGTCTAATGTTTTCATGATACCAAACGTAGATAAATAAAAGGGCGTATTTCCCCCGTTTTTTTTCTGGTAACTGAGCTAATGATGGTGGTATTTTCTCAGTATAACTGTTACATTAGTGGCTAACTTGCCAGCGAGTTATGTGGCCTCTCTAATCTCTGAGTCTCTAAACGCTGCAGACAGGCAGGCACTACACTAGCAGTAAAATGCCCAGCCCCTTGGCCTCCGCTTCTGTAACGTCATTCAGTGGGTGTAGCAACCTATTGTCTTAACTGTAAGCTTTGTGGCTGTTGTAGTTCAAGTACCTGGTACATGCGCAGTAGTTTGGGGCTATGTCTCTGCTCTGACTACAGGTAGAAAGTTGGCTGAGAGCTCATTTTAATCAGGAGGAGAGCTACTCTTCTACAAACCAAACATCACTGAATGCTTCACTGCCTCTCCTGTATACCGGGAGGGGACCCGATCAATTACCTTCTTGTTAAGGCTTTAATCGTGTCATGTAAAGACCAAAAATATTTTTTTTTGCCATGTTGGCTACATCAAGGACCCTTGCACCCGGCAAGCATTCAGTATGCACTCTTACCCTGTCAACAGGTGGAACTCTCACGTTCTAGGTACGATACGATACGATACGATACGATATATTTTTATTCATACGAGGTCAATCAAGCATCATACAGATCATGTAGTAATCAATTGAGGTAGTATGAAAAGGAAAACCCCAAAATAAGCGGCAGCCGCTGCTTTTAAGAGGGGAACCCAGCAAAATCAAAACAAATAAATACATCTATAAAAACAAAACAAAACATGTTATATGAGACATGACACAGGACAAGACATAGTACAATATGTAAGCAATAATCAACGACGAGGTGTGCGTTACACGGTTTTAACCGCACGACGTTGAGGCGAAGAACCTCAGCGGAGTGCGGTTAAAACCGTGTAATGCACACCTAGGAGTTGATTATTGCGCTTATACCATGGTTACCAACAATGATTATATATAGTTACTTTCATATTTATAGATTTTTATCGATTTAATCAGCTGAAATTTAAATATACTTCCGCAGCTCTTTGGGCTTGTTGTTTTTGCGTTGTCATGCAAAACAGCTGGTTGGTAGTTCTAATTGAACAGAAAACATCTCGTTGCTAATTCTATTTCTCGTTACTAGTTCTATTTAAGTGCGTTGCTATGCAAACCCTCTCGTCGTTAGTTCTGAAAATAATTGATTCTATCGGGAGGGAAAATAGTTCCTTCTCGGTTATAACGTACAATTGGCACCAATTTTGGTTATTTTTGTCATTACATTATTTAAGAAAATTGTATGAAACCATAACAGTACAGTATAGGCATTTAGCAGACGCTCTTATCCAGAGCGACTTACACAACTTTTTTGCATATTTTTTTAACATATTATCCATTTATACAGCTGGATATATACTGAAGCGATTCAGGTTAAGTACCTTGCTCAAGGGTACAACGGCAGTGTCCTACCTGGGAATCGAACCTGCAACCTTTCGGTTACAAGGCCAGTTCCTTAACCATTATACTACACTGCCGCCCGAACTCAATCAGATTCAACATTACCTCCCTCTCTCTGTCTTGCTTTTAAAAAATGGTTTGGTCACGCAGTGTCTAGCAGATTCGCATCATGATGTCCTATGGTCCATCTAAAAAATACTACAGAGTTTGTTAGATGTAACTTATCGAAGAATTTTCGCTGGATAAAACTACAAAAAACTGTTTTCTACATATAGGCTACAGATTAACATGCTTTGTGAAGTAGCCTAGCTTGCATTCACAAGCAGTTAGTGTGTTGCCGACGTCAATTTACATGCAAATTCCTACTATGATAAATTCGTATTTCCAACTGAATAAATAATGCACTTCTAACCACAAAAATGTTTTGCTATATTGAAGTAGTTGTAACTAAGATATCTGCCGAATACAAACTTTTTTAAATCTGTCGATTAATGTTGTTTACCGATTTTTATAAATCAGATGTATGCTGTTGCTACGGCAACGTTAACTTCTACCTTAGAGACGGATTTATGGCTCGCAGTAAAAAAAAAAAAAGATTAGGCTACGCATTGCACATAAACACTATGCGCTTTGCTAACTCCGTGATAATGTAACTATGGTTAGTTATATAGTTACCTCGCCACGTATTGCATTTGCATTATCTGAAAAACAATGACAAAAGTTTATCGTAGCCAAAGTTAGCCTACTATTTGCAGCATACCTACGAGGCGAAGTAGCCGTCTGCCGTAGGCTACAGTAACGTTAGTCACTGAGGAAAATAAAGTAGGTAGGCTACATTCGTTTACTTTATTAATTCACTTTATTTATTCCACTTATTTTCTAGAACATCTTGGACTCTGAATTGACCGGTCATGTTTGCCATTCCCAGGTTGCGTAGTACTAGCTGGCCAGGCAGGCAGCGCATTAATTTAGAACTGTGATTAAACTTGTGACCCGGATGACTGACCGGTTATACAGAATAACGACCAGTCATTGACCAATCAGAATCGAGTATTCACCCATACCATGGTATAAAGTATAATATTGCAGAGAGGGGTGTAATTTTCTGTAGACAATCATCAGTTATATGAAGACAAGAGTTTCTTTTTTACATTTCTTTTAAAGAGGGAGACAGACTGGGACATTTTTATGGAGTCGTCGAGTTCGTTCCATATTTGCGGACCCCTGCACAGTACACTCAGACTGGTACATTTTAGCTTTCGTTTTTTCCCTTTGATTAGATGTTTCTTTCTGGTGTCATGTGCATGCAGGGGACGGCAGATAGGGACGAGCTCGTTTAACCGGTGGTTGATCCTGTGCACTACTTGATACATGATAGTAGCATTTTCATACACATTTAGCTCTGCAAGCTTTAATAGTCCAAGGTTGCTAAATAAAGGTCCAGTGGGCTCTCTGTAGTCAGACCATGATATGGCGCGTATAACTTTATTTTGTAATGTCTGTAGTTTTTTAATGTAACTGGGAAAGGTGTTGGACCATATGATGTTGCAGTAGTTTAAGTGAGGTTCAAATAGAGATTTATATAAGGTGAGCAGGGCTGAATGTGGGAGACAGTGTCTTAATTTAAAGAACAAGCCAACATATTTAGATAGTATTTTTATAAGATGATCAATATGGTACTTGAAATTCAAGAATTCGTTGAATTTTGTGGAAGCTACTCTATTGATTTCTTGCCCATTTATTGCAAGACGGATAAACTGTGTTAGTTTTATTTTTATTAGAGCAAAATACTATATAATTAGTCTTTTCTTTGTTGAAAGAGAGTTTATTACATCTGAACCAGGTATCCACCTTCTCCATCTCCCTATTTACAGTTTCTTGAAGTAGAGATGGATCTTTGGATGACAGAAGCAAATTTGTATCATCAGCAAAAAGTACTTTATGTAGGATTTGAGAGGAGTTGACAAAATCATTGGTATACTAGATGAAAAGAAGAGGCCCCAAAATTGAGCCCTGGGGGACCCCATAGTTAATGAATTTATTTTGGGATTTCTGACCATTTATACATACATATTGTTGTCTTCTATATATGTAGCTTTTAAACCAACTAAGAGCTATGCCTCTGACACCGTAATAGTTTAATTTGGTTAAAAGAATCTCAAAGTCAATGCAATCAAATGCCTTAGACAGGTCGAGGAAGATGCCAATGGAGAGGTCACCTTTATCAATGGCATCGTTGATGTTTTCCTGTAGGTCAAGAACTGCCATACATGTTGTGCTTTTTTTCCTGAAGCCATATTGTGAGGAGTCCAGAATATTTAATTTATCTATGTAACTACTCAATCTGGTATATACAATTTTCTCAAACACCTTAGAAAGTGAAGGCAATATGGATATTGGTCTATAGTTGTTCATGTCATTTTTATCACCCGTCTTAAAAACTGGAACAATTCTTGCAACCTTTGCCTTGTTAGGTACAATACCAGTGAGTAATGACAAATTTATGCAATGAGCAAGTGGGTCAGCAATTTCATTTACGGTTGCTTTCAAAATTGAGCTACAGATATCATCCGCTCTAGCTGTCCGTGAGGTTTTCATGTTTCTGATAGTCTTTACAATTTCATTTCTATCAGTTGGTTACAAGAAAAATGAATTTAGGGGACTACCTTGCAGGTATTGCCTGAAGCAGGCACCATGAGGTTGGGCAATGTTGTTTGAGAGGTTCTCACCAATGGAGATAAAATGAGTATTCATGTTATCAGCAAGGTTAACAAGGTCAGTGACATCTGCATTTCTGCAGGACCCACTGTGATTCACCTCAGTGTTGATGTCTGGGAGCACAATATTTTTGTGGCTCCTGCCAAGGAGTTTATTTAGCACCTGCCAGGTTTTCTTAGAGTCACCTTGCGATGCATTTTGGAGTTCTGTGTAGTGACCTCTTTTGGCCTTACGTATCATGTGTGTGAGTTTATTCCTAAAGTGTGTGTATTTTTCCTTATTTGTGTCACTTTTGTTTTTAATATAATGCTTATAAAGTTTATTTTTATGATTAATAGACTTTAAAATGCCCTTGGTAAGCCAAGGGTTTTGATTTCTAGCACTGCTCACAACAGGCTTCTCTGGAATAGAGCACTGGATGGAGTGTGTAAGCTCATCAATCAAGGTGTTGTATGCAATATCAGGGTCCCTACAGTCATAGACACAATCCCATCATTTGGCTTGTAGGTTTTCACACAGTTTCAACAGAATTCTATTATTTAAAATTTTAACGTTGTTTTTTTGACATGACATTTCATGTTTAGTACCAATATCAATGAATAATACAATTGGGAAATGGTCAGTTATATCAGAGTGCAACACCCCAGATTTGATACATCCACTAAAGATATTTGTGATAATATTGTCAATAATCGATGTGCTCGATGGTGTTACTCGGGTGAAAATGTTTATGGTGGGAAAGAAAGAATTAGCCTGTAGTGTGTTGATAAAGTCATGTTTTGCAGTATAATTCTTTGAAATATCAATATTGTAGTCTCCAAGAATGATACAGTCCCTATTGTTGCTGTTTATAGAGAATAACAGCTCGTCCAGTTTCATCCTAAAGATCCCCAGATCAGAGTCAGGGGGTCGATAGATCACCCCAATGACAAGCTTTTTGGCATTAGGCCTACAGGTGTTTATCTCAACAAAGATAGAGTCTGATTGACCATCATCAATGACCAGATTATCACAAACATTTACAAGATATTTAGAGTTAACGTATAAACAGACGCCACCACCAATTTTATCAAGTCTATTTTTGTTAAATATTTTATACCCGTCCATGTTTAATGAGTCCATATGTGATCTCTCATTTAGCCACGTCTCACTGCAACCCACCACATCAAAGCCACATTCTGTAGTGGTCAAGAGAGCGAGTAGATCTTCATAGTGTTTATTCAGACTTCTAATGTTTATATGCAGGAATGAATAGTTATCATCCTTATTGATGTATTTTATCTGGTCTGGGAGGTAGCTTTTACACTTAAGCTGCTCGTCCATGCAATGCCCGTCATCTCCATTATTTAAATCATCAAAACCCATATGTAGTCTAACAATAATATTGAATGACTGTCGATTTTTTTTTATCTCCACCTTTCCCTATCCTTCCCTGTACAGTTGGTACACATACATATATACAAACACACACACACAAAACAGACAACACAGCAGACATCACAAACTTAGGCCCGGCAGCCAGAGCCATGTCAAGCCAAGGCATACCAATCAAATGGCCTAAAAAGTAAACAAATCAAAAAATGAAATAAGAAAAAAGAAACATTAGGCCACTCCCAAGCCAATGTATTCAGTTATTATATCCAAACAATGCCGTGAAAAGATAGACCAGAGTTCAGAGTTCAATGTTCCATGTTCCCATAGTAACGGACGCGTGGGTGACGTCATCAGAATGCGTCAATGTTTACACCAGCATGAGAGTCATGCTGCTAGGAGCTAGCAGGAGCTAGTTTGGCACCGCAGACTTCATATTTTCATATTTTCATCACCTCCACTAAGCCTGTTAACTCTGGATTTCTATACAGTTTACCATCAATGAAGAGTTTATCAATGAACAGACAAACTTTTTTCTTACTTTTTCTCGCCTCCGTCATGATCGGGTAGAGCAGCCTACGTCTCCGAAGGATTTCAAATGGAAACTGGTCGTTGATGGAATAGTTGGATCCTTTCAGCTCTCTACCCTTAGCCATGACAGATGACTTCATCTTTGAGTCGATGACTTTGGCCACAATCGGACGAGACCTTTGCTGCCCAACCTTGGCCTTCCCGATGCGGTGGACTCTAGAAAAGCAAATAGCTTCTGCCTCACTGGCCTCATCTTCAGCTCGTCTTTGAGAAAAGATTTAACAACCTCTTCAGTCTTCAGGTAGGTTTCATCATCTTTTTCTGGGACTCCATGTATTATTATATTGTCTCTCATGCTCCTGCATTGGAGGTCCAATATATCATTTGCCATTCTAACTTTCTCTTCATGGAATTCTACTGTCTGACGTTTTAGTCCATTCACCTCAATCCTGAGGGATGCGTTGTCAGCCTTTAGCACCTCGATTAAGGAGTTGTTAAATTCCACAGAATGCTTTAGCTCTTCCACCTCAATTGTCAGCTTCTCTAGTAAGTCCAGCTTCTGTAGTTGTTGTTTTATCGAAGATAAGGATGCATGAATCTCACGGAGAGGTGCTGCCGTATCTTCCATATCACTGGAGCTTAGCTGGTCTCTGTTACGTTTGTTGTCGGGTGCCTTTGCTGACATATTGTTGAATTGGGCGTCTATATAGGCTTCCAATTCTTCAATATTTTCGTCAGCAGATGATTCCAGTTTGGATTTCTTTAGATAGATCACAGATCATCCCAGTTATAGTGGCATTATTGGGAGAATTGGCACGGCATACAATTCACAGCTTCATGTCGTCCTCCAAAAGAGCGGGAACAGACTTAGCGGGAACTGCTCTGGAGTCCCCAATCAACAAAACATAGTCCGAACTGGATTGCAAGTCGTCCAAGTCCTTTAGGGCATAGATCTCCTTTAGTGTTCAAATGCATTCTTCCAGCAGGGTAATCTTATGGCTTAAGTCCTGGTTGCTCCTGCATTTTTCACAGTCCTCAAAGAAATCACAAATATTAACAACTAAAAACATTCCACAAGATCCACACAGCATCGCTTTCTTTTCCCCGTCTGTATCCATACTGGTGTTTGAACGATTCGTAACTGAGCGGTGTCCCGTAAATCCCAAACCGTCTAGATTGAGTTTGTTTACGCAATAGGCAGGGCTGGACTTAGAAAATCAGTCAGGCCGGGAATCTAGCCCCAAGTCAGGCCAAATTTTAAGTTACGAAGACTTAATTTCCTGCATTCTGGTGAATTTTAGTGCATGTGAATCACAAAATAATAAGCCAACAGCAACTTTTAGGCCTATGTTAAACACAGAGGCTATTTATTTATCCTTAGTCTTCATTGAGCAGAGTGAGATACCCCGTCTCTGTCTCTCTGTGAGCACTTTGGTGATAATTGACTCATTGAACATGTGATCATTAAGTAATTTATATGCATAAGAAACATGACCATGAAACATGACCACCCCAAAAATGCAGATACTGCACTCTACATTTTACATTTACATTTAGTCATTTAGCAGACGCTTTTATCCAAAGCGACTTACAAGCAGAGTTGGCGGCGTTACTTGAAAATTGTAATATATTACATATTACTAGTTAGTTTTTTGCACACGCTTCTTCTCCCACGAGTCAAAGGGGTCTTCCGCTACAAACGCATGGCTTTCGGCCTAAGCTCCGCCCCAAGCTGCTTCCAAAAGATCATGGCCTCCATCTTCGCTGGGATCCCAGGCGTGGCCATCTATTTGGACGACAGCCTCCACAGTGTGTTCAGTGCGATGGCCAAGCACCATCTCACACTCAATGGCGAAAAGTGCGTCTTTGCCGCCCCATCGTTTGTGGGACCTGGCCAGCCCCACCCTCGTCACGTGCGACGCCTCCGCCATGGCCATTGGTGCTGTGATGTCCCAGCTGCAAGGGGAGATCGAGAGGCCGATCGCCTTTGTCTCCCGAGCTCTCAGCCCCACGGAACAGAGGTACTCGGTGGGGGAGCGAGAGGCCCTAGCGTGCCTTTGGGCATGTGAGCGCTGGCACATGTACTTGTACGGCCGCGCATTCACATTGAGGACGGATCACCAGGCCCTCACCACCCTCCTGGCCACGTCTGGCACCGGCCACAAACCACTCCGCCTCCACCGTTGGGCCGATCGCCTGCAGCAGTACAACTACCACCTACAGTTCACGCCAGGCCGGGACAACGTGGCGGCAGACCTGCTGTCACGCTCCATCCCTAGCCCACCCACAGCACCTACTCAGGCCTCCGGACAGGACCAGGCTGAGCATGACCTCGTCCAGCTCCTCCACACACCCCTTCAGTCGCCCGCGGACTCTGCACTGTGATCCCAAGGGCTCTTCGGGCGCGTGTCCTTGCTATGGCGCATGAGGGCCACTTGGGCATTGTCAGGCTCAAGCAGCGGTGCCACGATGTCGTGTGGTGGCCAGGCAATGACAGAGAAATCGAGGCCCCAGCCCCACCTCCGCCTATGCAGCTGTTGGACTGGCTGTCCCAACCCTGGGAGCACCTGCAACTCGACGTCTGCGGTGAGCTGCACGGGGGTACCGCACCACCAGCGGTTCCTCGTCGTGATCTACGAACTTCACTCCAAGTGGCCAGAGGTGGCACCCACGGGCTCCGTCACAGCCAAGGTGCTCATAGACATCCTGGAGTCCCTCTTCGCATGATGGGGCCTGCCCAAGAGGATCACGACCGACAATGGGCCCCAAATGGTCTCCCACGAACTGACCTATCTGGCGGGGAAAGGGATCCGCCATATCCGCACAGCTTTCTACAACCCGGCGGCGAACGGGAGAGTGGAACGCCTGAACCAATCACTAAAAAATGGCATCAGGGCCCACCTGGCACAAGGCTGCACACTCACCACCAGCCTCCTACAGACGCTGCTGCACTACCGGGCCACTCGACACGCCACCACAGGAGTCTCTCCAGCCTCCCTCATGCTGGGGCGGGAGCTCCAGCTGCCGCTGGATAGGCTCCGCCCTACACCGGCTCCGGCTCCCGCGCACCCGGTCCAAGCCGCTGTCGCCGCACGCCAGCGTTGGACGAAGGACCGCTTCGACAGGGCCCGGCGCGTTAAGCCACCTGCCATCGCCGTCTCGGACTGGGTCAGGATCATGCATACATGGAGAATAAACACATCGTTCACTGTCAGTGTCCATTCTAAAGTTTCACAAAACAAGCCTTCATACTTATACACTTTTGGTTATACAAAACAGGATAGAGACCGTCCTCCTTTCCCACCCTTAATTGTTTTTGGAACATCAACCTTGTTTCTCACCCTCAGCCCCCCCTGACCCAAGGCCTCATGGCCCTGGTTCCAGACATGCATACAGACACAGGTGGGAGAAGAGTTTATTATGGTTTCGGTTCCCAAGCAGTTCCCTCAGTTCACACACTCAAAGCATTTCTTCAGTCAATTATCCTGTTCACAGTTTTCAGCTCTTGGCAGCACGCAAACTAGGCCCAGAGCGAGGTCACAAAGCCCTCATATTATACAGGTTATATCATTAAAATTTTTATAATTACCGAAACTTCCACACTCCTCCCTTTTGTCCTTAGGAGGACAACACACAGTTCAGTTTCAATTTTACTAAATTAAGCAAAAGCATCATTTATTTCCTTCTCAGGATAATCAGCATAATATGGGACTCGCAGAGAAATCATCACGGACGTAGTCGCGCCTTTAACGCATGCAGTGCACATAAGCCTAATGCAGAAGATTATAACAAGCAGGATTACAAACAGGGTTAAATCCCAAAAAACAAAATGAGCGATCTTAGCTCCCCAGCTCCCCATGAAAGATTCCAGCCACTCTCTGGCTGGCAAAACATATTGGAACAAGCAGGAATATGCATTTTGGCCACACATGTGATGCTGGGTAAGTATAAGTGTCCCCACCTAGTGTGTCTATCATAGGAAATATAATGAATATATATTTAAAAAATAAGAAACTAAAATGTCAGGTCTTACTTAATTTACGATGGCTCTACCGGCTTATTCAATTTATCTATTTTGCATAGTGTCTCACAGAATAAATGGTAACAGAATTGTTGGATGTTCAGGATGACATCCTCTGAATAAAAGCTGATCTCTTCACGGTCAGGAGAGGTTACTAGCACGTCACTGACCTTACGTTGGTAAGGGCTTCAATCCCTTACTTGTTGCACTGGTGCTGTTGTAATGGACCCCTGCAAATTGTTTTCCCAAGGGCTCTGTCCGAATAAGCTGTTGAGACGCTCAGAACTTATGTTATTGACGCATCCAAGAAATGTTAATATTGTTCATTGATTACATTATACATTATAGGCATTTAGCAGACGCTCTTATCCAGAGCGACTTACACAACTTCTTATTACATTTATCCATTTATACAGCTGGATATATACTGAAGCGATTCAGGTTAAGTACCTTGCTCAAGGGTACAACGGCAGTGTGTGGGAATCGAACCTGCAACCTTTCGGTGACAAGTCCAGTTCCTTAACCATTATACTACCGCCCATTGATATTTGTGTAAAAGGGGCTTCTCACACTGAGTGAAAAGTCTGTCTGTTTAAACAGTAACAAAAGGATAACATTCTGTAATGCATAGCCATAACACCTGTTTCGGCCTGAAATTGATCCCCTACCTGCCAGAGGTGACATGCACTGGCTTGGAGGGCCATAAAAGTAAACCTGCAGTTGAAGACGAAGGGATTAATCCACACACATAACATTTAGACACATTTTGAGATTTAGCTAAAGTGTGAGCATAGTTCAAGTACATATTCTTGTGAATTGTACTATCAGCTTCAGCATATCTTCTCAATCAAATTTTATTAGGTGTGTATGTGTGTCATTTAAGTATAGGTACGTTTCATTACGTCTTGCTTCTTCTTCTGGGCCGATTCTTCCGGCCTGCGTTGGGTACCTTGGCACGGGCTGCCTTCGCACGGGCTGCCTCCGCTCCCGGAGCCAAACCCTAGGTCCATTGGCCCATGGGTCAGTACCATATCCCAGGAAGTGAAAGTGATACAGGATAAAAGTTATTGTCATTGTCATCACCCCACTCATCGCCACCAGGAAGTAGAACACCTCATTTGAAGTGTCCGGTCCCCTGGCACGTCCCCGTCTTGGGGTTGCTGTCATCAATTTCAGGAGCATCATGCTCGCTCTTACTAAGATGTACATTATTGGCAAGGAGTGCTGGGCTCCTTCTGCTGTGCGGCTTTCACCTGTGAATGTATAGATCTTATACTTTTAGTTAGCTTCACTTTGTTCAGCTTTGTCATGTCCATCTGTGGTGTGGACGGTAATCTCAGTGGTCGCCCCATGAGAATCTCATGGGGGATCAGTCTCGTTTTCCGTTGGGGAGTGCCGCGCATACTCATCAATGCAAGTGGTAACGCGTCTGGCCATTTAAGATTAGTCTCAGCACAAATCTTGGCCAATTTGTTTTTGAGAATTCCATTAGCCCTCTCCACCGCACCTGCAGACTGCGTGTGGTAAGGACAGTGGAGGTTTTGTTAATGTTCAAAGCTGTACACAGTTCTTTTACTACTTGTCCAGTAAAATGTGCACCTCTGTCACTGTTGATGCTCCCAGGAATTCCAAATCTACAAATCACCTCCTTCAGTAAAAGTTTTTTACAACAATCCTTGCATCAGCCTTCCTACAAGGGAAAGCTTCAATACATTTTGAAAACATATCAACGATTACAAGTACATATGCATAACCACTAGGGATGGGGTCGTCGTGTACACGAAAATTAATCACTATCCGTTTAGGACGGATTAACATTCACACGCCAACATTCTAAGTGTAAACGTGTACAAAAAAAAGCCAAAACCCCCATCCCTAATAACCACAACACTTTGGCATTTGAATAAAATCTATTTGAATATTTACAAAAGGACCCCATGTTGGAGGATGTGCAGCTGGCATTGGCTTCTGGGGTTTTCCCACATTATGTTGTTGACAAATCAGGCAGCTTCCACAGTGCTGCATTGCAACCTTTGAAAACCCCGGAACATACCACTCTCTGTTTATGGCTGCTATCATTCCTCCCGCCCGCTCACATGCGCCACACCGTGAGACATACGAGCAAGATAGGGGAGAAGAGCGGTGAACTCTTTGTATCAGTGAGTTTTGCTGTGTTGAAAAACACACTAAAGCAGGAGGTGAGACAGGTTCAGAATACTGCATTGCAGATTCAACAACATCATAATTATTTTCAGGAATACTCTGGTGTACAAAAATAGTACAGCGTAATTTACACAAAAGATCTCATCCTAATAAATAGGAGACACTGGGCTTAAGAGGAAGGCATGATCAGCAGTCACCGGCCCTATCTGAAAATGTAAAGGAGCCGATTCTGGATGTGGTATTACTTGGTTCACTATTCCTACAGTTTTAACAACACGGCCTGAAGTTAGAACATTAGTAAAATCTTCTGCTTGTAAAGTAAACCTACAAGCTCCCATATGTACAAGACAATTTACTGGCTTCCCAGCAATTTTACATTTAATGTATGACTCATCTCTTGAAAGTAAAGGACAAATGACGTCAGGCTTCTTTTTTTTTTTCTGATGTCCTATTGCGGACCAAATAGGGTTTGCACCGCGAAATGTGGGGCACCAGCTCTAAGCTGCACATTTTGTTACGGGGAAAATTGCTATTGTTGCTGGAGTTTTTGTCGTGGGTTAGGACAATTCCTAGCGAAATGTCCGGACTGGCCGCAATTATAGCGGACATATCTCTGCTGACCTGGCTGTGGGGCAGCAGGAGGAAATACTCTTCCTCCCCCTCTTCCTCTACCTCTCCCCCAATGTCCAGCAAAACACGCTGTCTGCATAGCCATCAATTTTATTTCAGCAGCTTTTTTCTTTTGCTCTTGACAAGTCGTACAATGTTCAGCATATTGTATCATTCTGTTTCCATCTTCAGATTGGCCTGAAATTGGCCTGCAGATAACATCTGCAGGTTGTTCACTTTTTCTTTGTTGACACGCATATATTTTATCCCAATTGGGTTTTGTTGGGCCTGACTCTGATTCTGCCTCCAATGGTGGCAGTGGTACTATTGAAGAAAAATGCTCTGGATTGCGTTCAGACTCAGATTCAGAGTCACTACTTTTAGTAGAATTAGATTTAGTGGGTTTTTTCCCTTTCACTGTAAGATTAGGATAAATCTTCACATACGGCGGCGGCGTAGGATTTGTTTTTGGGGCCCATTTAGGTTTTGCACGGTGTAATTCACTCTCCATTTCAGCCCTATTTTTCTCATTTATTTTCTATTATAATTCGCAAACCTCATCTTTTAATTTCTTTTGGGTGTCTACGTGTCCTCTCTGTTTTGACTCAGCTACCCTTTTCAGGGCCTCATCATACCACAGAAAATATTGTGCCCATTGTACCTGAGGGGTGGGCTTCTTTTTATTCTCTAAGACAGTGGTCTTCAACCCTGGTCCTGGGGACCCCCTGTGTATGCTGGTTTTCGTTCCAACCACAATTGCAATACTTGAATTTTAACAAGCTGTTAATTTTTCTTAATTAGGTGTTTTTAATGTTTAGAGGGATTATTTACATTCTTAAGCCACATTATGTTAGTAATAGCTATGCATGCCATGAAGAATAAAAGTCCAATATTCACATTGTGCTGTATTGTAAACAATTAAAAGGAGGTAAAAAACATTTTTTAACTGCTCAAATTAAAGACTGAGGTGAATCAATTGGCTCATAATTGGTGAAATTGTGGACACATGGCCACTAAAACTAACCGTTTGGTAAATAATGAAGAATTCAAAGACAAAGCAAATGATAACGAGCCAAACCTGCATTGTGTTAAAAAATTATGAAGGAACTTAAACTTGTGTTCAATTACCTAATTAGGAGCCTATTCACCTGAGTTCTTACCTCTTCTTTGTAATTGTTTGCAATATAACACAATGAGCATAATGAACATGGGATTTTTTTTTCTTCAAAGCATGCGTAGCTATTGCTAACATAACGTGGCTTAAGAGAGTAAAGAGTTTAAAGTGTTCTCTCTATACAATTAAAACACCTAATTAAGAAAAAATAACAGCTTGTTAAAATTCTGGTATTGCAATTGTGGTTGGAACGAAAACCAGCATACACAGGGGGTCCCCAGGACCAGGGTTGAGGACCACTGCTCTAAGATATACCTAAGGTATTTCACCCTGTCCATATCAAAAGGGCCCCCATCAGGGAACTGTAATTTTGGATCATCTTTAGTGTACAAGTCTCTGGCAAATAATGAGTATACATATACCATGCTGGCGAACCCTTAGGAGGGATCGCGATAGAGGATTTACCTCCCATTACTTCTAGACAAAACCAAAACAATTCAACATAAAATAAAATTAAGAGGATAACAGCGAAAGTAAATCAACATGAAAACAAACCAAGGACCTCTTGCCCCTATGAAAACATAAAACAAACCAAGGACCTCTTGCCCCTATGAAAACATAAAACAAACCAAGGGACCGCTCTCCCTTTTTATAGCTATTTGTTTGGGAATACTGTCCCAAGGGATCTTTGTCCTTTTTTTTTTTAAACATACAGTCTCACAAGTATAACTTAACCGCTTTATACAAAACCCTCATTGAACATTTTCAAATCACATTCTGAACACGATCGACAAGTTCTGGAGTACCATGAATACTGGGAGAAGGCTCTCTCATTCGTGATTTCCCTCAATGCAATTTAAGTTTTGAAACACCAAGAAACACCACATGATCCTATAGGTTTTGTGGATTCACTTATTTCCCACTACTTCTCTTCTGAACTCACCCAGTCATTTCAAAATGGATTGCGTCAACATCTGGCAGCATCATTCAGAATCGTAGCCTTTCGATCAACAGACACAACTACAAGGGATTTAAAAGGCCCCTCTTACCTTCGATTATGCCGGCAGTGTCTGCAGGATCGTGGGGCCAGATGCTGGATGATGTCTTGCAATCCCGGGTTGCAATCTTGTCTTGCAATCCCGGGTTTCGGAACCAAAATTGTTGTGGAATAAAGCCACTCTGAGGTTCGGACTGGTGAAATTCCAGAAGTTTTATTCATGCATACATGGAGAATAAACACATTGTTCACTGTCAGTGTCCATTCTAAAGTTTCACAAAACAAGCCTTCATACGTATACACTTTTTCTTATACAAAACAGGATAGAGACCGTCCTCCTTTCCCACCCTTAATTGTTTTGGGAACATCAACCTTGTTTCTCACCCTAAGCCCCCCCTGACCTCACGGCCCTGGTTCCAGACACAGGTGGGAGAAGAGTTTATTATGGTTTCGGTTCCCAAGCAGTTCCCTCAGTTCACACACTCAAAGCATTTCTTCAGTCAATTATCCTGCTCACAGTTTTCAGCTCTTGGCAGCACGCAAACTAGGCCCAGAGCGAGGTCACAAAGCCCTCATATTATACAGGTTATATCATTTAAATTTTTATAATTACTGAAACTTCCACACATGGTAGAATGAGACGGTACTTTCACAGTTTATTTTGCATTTGAGTGAGCAGGGCTTTTCACGGCTTTTCTGGCATACGATCAGGCTATTGTTGGGTTTATCTCGTTGCTATGACGTTATTCAAATTTTATATAATGAATAAATATATTTATGAGCTCAAACATAGACGCTATTGTCCACTATGTCATGCATGGGTAGGTATAGACTAGGTGGGGGGTTGCTTGTTAAATGGACTTGCTACGGGGAAATAGTGACACTTAGAAACTCTGTATTCAGCAGAAATCGTCACGAACCGTCTACCAATAAAGTTAAAATACAGAGTTTGTGATTTCCACTAATAGTTTGACTGCAGTAGCAACGAATGTCTCAGTTGAGCAAAAAGGTCCCGCCGGCGGGACCTTCTATGCAAAGGAGTTAAGTTTGTTTGGTAGTGGATGCTAGCACGTACCTTAGAGTTGCGCTAGCATTAGCAATGTGTGTATGTCCAAAAGAAGGGACAGCATGGAATTTTCTGAAAATGGTTTCCATCAATCAACTACATCATGGGTAAGTCGTAATTGAGACATTATGTCCAAAATTCCAAACTATCCCTTTAATGTTTTTAAGGGCTGTTTGTCTGTGGTCATTGTGGTTATTTCTGTAGGAAACCCTGAGAAGTGGCAAACTCTTGGTGCAGTATAGGTATGGGCAGGGCTTGAATTGTCGCTCACCGCGGGGGAGCGCCGCCCCCCTTGTTAAAAGAAAGTGGGAAAACCGTCCCCCTTGTTAAGATATATAATTCTGTAAAATCTCTTCGCTCCTAAGCTCCACCCAACGGAGGACACGAGGAAGAGATACGAGGAAGAATCGAGGCACGTGTATTAAGAAAATGGAACGTCCTTGATCAGTCAAGCGTCTGTTTAAGCAATGCTAATTGCTAATGACATGTTGCTGAGTCATTGGGCTTTTAACATATTGAGTGAGTGAGGAAAAACGTTTTGAACGCAAGGCAGCTTGTTAAGCTGTTGCAGTTGAAAATGTGCCATGATTGTTTTTTTGAGTTATGTAACAATTTTTATTTGCCAGATGCATTCAACTGTATGAACATCTAGGCTAAAGGTGACATATTGTATTGGCTACATACTGCAAAATTAAATACGTTTTTGAAAGGACACGGATTAACGTTAAACATCGAAGGTTGTGTTTCCTATGCAGTAACAAAAAACTGAATGATAGGGGAAACAAAACCATCAGAAATGGTATGCTTATGCTTATGCGCTTAACCCCTTGGTGCAGATGGCAAATTTCACCTATTTAGGGGGTGCTCTGTTTAAGGCTTTATAACTCCTGGGGCCCTATCTTACACCCGGCGCTAAGCGGCGCTAACCCACACGCAAGTGTCTTTGCTATCTTACACCCGGCGCATGGTTCATAATAACGCCTTGCGTTCACGTCGTTTAACTACCATGTATTCTTGCGCCCATTACAAGTGAACTGGGCGTGTTGGTCTTAAGATGAGGAGTGGCCAGGATTCTTTCTGGCGTATTGCTATCTTGAGCCAGCAGAAAGCGCTTGCGCTAGAACCACCACAAACCTGGTCTAAAGTCATGTCACAGTTGTTTACATGTTATTTTAACGGCGCATATAAGTGCGTCTACATAGGTGTGTCCACAACGCGCGTACCCTCCTGTCTGTTACTCACAGGGGCGCGCACAAGCATGACTAAAATATCTAGATCACAATGTGAAATATTATTATTGTGTAGGCTATATCAAAAATGCATAATAATAAAAGGTTCCATAGGTACACATACCTTTCCCTCAGCGAAGGGGAATGCCACATTACATTGCTCTCAGCCCACTCCATCAACATCCAGGCGATGTGCGATGGTACGGGACAATGGCTATCCATTAAAAAGGACAATGGCTATCCATTAAAAAGGAGCTGATAACACCTATATCAAGCCTAATGCGCAAATGGTCATTTACACCTAATGCGTGAATTGTCATTCAATGGAAAACTCGTGCACTGCAATAGACGGACGTTTGAGTTCTGAAAATGCGCTTCAGATGTCATTACAATACAGCTCTGTTTACCTAGGAATACAGCCTGTAAGTAAATAGAATGGTTTGTGACTGAAAAAAGTTCAAAACCTTGTCCAGTGAATATTGCTTTTATTGTTTTTCAAATAGCCTAGGCTACAGCGGATTCGCTGTGCATAAGGTTTTTTCGATAGCCTATGGTTAAAAAACGGAGATAAATGTCACCATGTTAACTGAATTGTAACCTTAGCTATTCTTCGTCCTTCATATTTTTTTAATTACAGTGACAAGGTTTCCATACCCTCGGCTTATTAAAACCCCGCTGATTTCACCTGTTATTCCATAACTGAACAAAAGATTTTAAAGAGAACTAAGCGTCTAATTAGAAACGAAAACAAATTTGCAGCACATTACAATTAATTCACAATTAATTTTAATACCATTTTCTGCATGTTCGCTTTACAGGAGCAGGTCTGTTTCCCCTGCTGTAAATGGTCTTCCTGGGAAAGTGGATTGTTTTAAAGCATTACGCTACCAGTAAAACAGGTTGGTCACATTTCCATAAGCAGGACATTATAAAACAAGGGAAAATATGCGTGAACCTATGGGTTGCCAACCTGACAGCTTTATTTTATTTGTTGTCATCATTAAGGCAAAACAACGTTATTTATTTTATTAATCAAAATTAGAATGCAGGTAATGAACTTCGGATGAAGCTTGAACATGAGTTCATTGCTTCATTGCATAATCAAACGAAATTTGTTAAACAAGCAGGCTAATTTGGCATTTTCTAAGGTGAGACGGAAGCCATTGGTAGCTTATTCTCAGCTGTTGCAGGTTCCTTTAACTAAATTTAACCGCATATATTTTGTAAAATAACAGCACTGTCGTGAGAAGGCCAGTACATCGGCTCTTCATATGGATGAAAGTACCTGGTTATTCTTGCTCATGAGAAGGCCAGTACATCGGCTCTTCATATGGATGAAAGTACCTGGTTATTCTTGCTCATGAGAAGGCCAGTACATCAGCTCTTCATATGGATGAAAGTACCTGGTTATTCTTGCTCATGAGAAGGCCAGTACATCGGCTCTTCATATGGATGAAAGTATGTGGTTATTCTTGCTCATGAGAAGGCCAGGACATCGGCTTTTGATACGGATGAAATTACATGTTTTTTGCGGAATTTCCTTGTTCAACTTTGTGAAATCCCTGAAGTCCAGATGTGGCTCATATTGCAGTCTATAGGCACGTCATGGGTTAGAGCCAAGTAGTGAACTACAGCTGGTTTAAAATGTAATAAATTTATCTTATCCACTCGTGTACAGATTAGCCTACACTCTCAGTAATAGAGGTACAGTGGAGGTATGTTTTTATGCCTCCACGCCGGCGACAGCCGTGGCCGGAGGCATTATGTTTTCGGGTTGTCCATCCGTACGTCCGTCCGTCCGTCCCATTTCCCATTCTCGTGTACGCCATATCTCAGGAATGCCTTGAGGGAAATTCTTCACATTTGGCCTAAACGTCCACTTTGACTCAAGGATGAACTGATTAGATTTTGGTGGTCAAAGGTCAAGGTCACTGTGATCTCACAAAAGACGTTTTTATTCTCGCAAACGCCATATCTCAGGAACGCCTTGAGGGAATTTTTTTCACATTTGGCCTAAATTTCCACTTGGACTCAATTCCTACGCTAATTATGACAAAATTTCACACAAATGTCTAATAGGATAAAATTATGAAGAGATGACATTTTATATCCAGAAATTCAAAGGGTGACCTCACAAAAGACGTTATTGGCCATAACTCAAGAATTCCTATACTAATTATGACAAAATTTCACACAAATGTCTAATATGATAAAATTATGAAGAGATGACATTTTATATCCAGAAATTCAAAGGGTGACCTCACAAAAGACGTTATTGGCCATAACTCAAGAATTCCTATACTAATTATGACAAAATTTCACACAAATGTCTACTTGGACTCAAATACACTTCATACCTTTTAAATTAAATTCCTTCAAAGTCTTCACAACATATAGTTTATGAGTCTGGACTGACATGGATGTAAACTGCAACTGGACTTGGTGGCGGAGGCATACAACCGCTAGGCGGTTATCTTGTTCTTTGAGGTACAAATTTCCACAGTGTGTCAAGAAAGTACAATATTGTTCTATTTGGGTAAAAATAAGTTACTATGAGTTGGAAAGTTACAAATGAATGATGTATTGCTTGCTAGGGGTATAATTGTATGTACCTACAGGGTACCACCCCAGTGACAAACGCTTGTACCTTTTTAGGTACTATTCATACCTTTTTTTCTGAGCGTGTACCATGGTTTTAATTTTATATGAAAGCATCTTAAATCTCGCCTCTATAGGGCTTTGAAAAAACAGTCTTCTCCAAAATGTTTACAAATAAACTTTTTTATTTTCGAAAATACCCTGTGTGAGGGTGTGTAGAAATGCAGGAAATGAGTTTTAAAATGTTTAAATTTTTCTGAGGACACCCAGACCCCCCGCTACTTTGTTCCCTCTTGTGCCCCACCAACATCTCTTGATGCCCCCCAATCAGAGCAGTCTAGAAACGGTCCTGCTATCAATAATAAATAAGTAAATTAATTAAATTAAACAAAATTTCAACATTATATAAAGGTTTAAGTTTTCAGAGGACAACAACATGAGCTTTAACCGGCTGCTCATGAAGATATTTTGGGGGGAAGCCGAGTGGAGCGGGCTACAGTGTGTTGTGTAACGCTATGAGTAGAAACAGAAGCTATAATAACGTGCAGGGCTACAATGCGTTGTGTAACGTTATGAGTTGTAACCGTAGCGATAATAACGTGCAGGGCTACAGTGTGTTGTGTAACGCTATGAGTTGAAACAGTAGCTATAATAACGTGCAGGGCTACAGTGCGTTGTGTAATGCTATGAGTTGAAACAGTAGCTATAATAACGTGCAGGGCTACAGTGCGTTGTGTAACGTTATGAGTTGAAACAGTAGCTATAATAACGTGCTGGGCTACAGTGTGTTGTGTAACGCTATGAGTTGTAACAGTAGCTATAATAACGTGCAGGGCTACAGTGTGTTGTGTAATGCTATGAGTTGAAACCGTAGCTATAATAACGTGCAGGGCTACAGTGTGTTGTGTAACGCTATGAGTTGAAACCGTAGCTATAATAACGTGCAGGGCTACAGTGTGTTGTGTAACGCTATGAGTTGAAACTAGCGTTAATAACGTGCATGTTCATTACTTTGGCGTTGTTTAGATGAATCAACATGTAATGGCACAAGTATATCTACATAATGTAGCTGAAGATATTTCTTTTTTTTGAGTCGTTGCCCAGTCTCTCAGTACAGAAGCCTGAGTGAGAGACCTGGAGTAAAACATGGGACTGATTATTGACGTTTTTCCGGTTAACGCGTTTTGAGAGGGCGGATTACATCCAGACTACATGCAGCCGAGCGATATTGGATGTTAGAAGTCGCATAGAATTGACTAGTGTAACTGAAGCCTTAGACTTTTGTGGATTAGTGGGAATACTTTATGAACCTAATTTACACAACCGCTCCCTGTTTAGGTGTGTACTTCCCAGGATCAGCATGAGCAAATATGAAATTACAATCAGCAGTGCATTTCAATTGTGTGTGTGCGTGTGTGTGTGTGTATGGTCTCTCCACAGGCTGGGTTGGTGTAATCTCACAGAGGGCTGCTGTGATGTTCTGGCCTCAGTCCTGCGTTCTCCTCACTCAGAGCTCAGAGATCTGGAGCTCAGAGACAATGAGCTGCAGGATTCAGGAGTGAGAGCGCTCTCTGCTGGACTGGAGGACCTACACTGTAAACTGCAAACACTGGGGTGAGTACAAACACAAACCCCTTCAATCAAAAAGGGCTCCAATGTGACTAAATATAACACTAATGTCAATGTTTCTAATGTGAAAACAGACAAAAGAGTTCTTTACACTCCACAGAACTAAGAGCATGTTCCTCTTCCTCCTCTTGATAGAATAAGACACTACGCCACATTTTAAAGGTCAAATTGATGTCACATAAAATTTTTAAAATATTTTTGTATAACACACTGCTATGTGTTTGATATACACAGCCTTGTTATTTTATATTGAGCTGTAGAAGGTGTGTAACATACTGCTATGTGTTTGATACACACATCCTTGTTTTTATTTTATATTCAGCTATATAAGGTGTGTAACACACTGCTATGTATTTGACACACACAACCCTGTTACCTTATGTTAATATGCTGTAAAGTGTGTGTCCTTCTCTCTGTAGGCTGTCAGGCTGTAGAGTCACACACACAGGCTGTGATTCTCTGGCTTCAGCTCTGTGTTCAAACCCCTCACACCTGAGGGAGCTGGACCTGAGATACAATCACCCAGGAGACTCAGGAGTGAGAGCGCTGTCTGCTGCTAAACTGGACACACTCACACTGCTGTAAGTACAGAGAGTTTCCACACTGCACCTCACACACACACACACACACACACACACACACACTGCTGTAAGTACAGAGAATTTCCACGCTGCTCCTCTCTCACGCACACACACACACACACACACACACTGCTGTAATTACAGAGAGTTTCCACGCTGCTCCTCTCACACACACACACACACACACACACACACACTCACACTGCTGTAAGGACAGAGTTTCCATGCTGCTCCTCACACACACACACACACACACACACACACACACGCTGCTGTAAGGACAGAGAGTTTCCACACTGCACCTCACACACACACACACACACACATACACTCACACTGCTGTAAGTACAGAGTTTCCACACTGTACCTCACACACACACACACACACACACACACTGCTGTAATTACAGAGAGTTTCCACGCTGCTCCTCTCACACACACACACACACACACACACACTCACACTGCTGTAAGGACAGAGTTTCCATGCTGCTCCTCACACACACACACACACACACACACACACACACACACACACACAAACACACACGCTGCTGTAAGGACAGAGAGTTTCCACACTGCACCTCACACACACACACACACACACACACACATACACTCACACTGCTGTAAGTACAGAGTTTCCACACTGCACCTCACACACACACACACACACACACACACACACACGCTGCTGTAAGGAGAGTTTACACACTGCACCACACACGCGCACACACACAAATGCGCGCGCACACACACACACACAAATACACACACACACAAACACACACGCTGCTGTAAGGACAGAGAGTTTCCACACTGCACCTCACACACACACACACACACACACACACACACACACACACATACACTCACACTGCTGTAAGTACAGAGTTTCCACACTGCACCTCACACACACACACACACACACACACACACACACACACACGCTGCTGTAAGGAGAGTTTACACACTGCACCACACACGCGCACACACACAAATGCGCGCACACACACACACACAAATGCGCACACACACAAACACACACAGTCTCTCTCTACATGCTCTCTCACTCTTTCTCTCTCTCTCCTCTCTCTCTCTCTGTTCTGCTGTTCCTACAGTGTGGACCATGGAGGAGAGAACAGGACCAAACCAGGACCCAGGAAATGTGAGTGTGTATCGACACAGAACACTTTCCATAGATACACACTCTGTGTGTGTGTGTGTGTGTGTGTGTGTGTGTGTGTGTGTGTGTGTGTGTGTGTGTGTGTGTGTGTGTGTGTGTGTATGTGTGTGTGTGTGTGCGCATGTCATAGAGACTTTACATAAAAGTGTCTCTTACACACATACAGACACACAAACAGAAACACACATGTACACAAACACACACAGGTACTATCACAGCTCTTTCTCTCTCACACACATAATGAGGTGAATATTAATAATGATATTAATCTCATTAATGTCTCTGGTGTGCAGACGGCTGTCGGTTCACACTGGATCCAAACACAGCGAACAGAGAGCTGTCTCTGTCTGAGGGGAACAGGAAGGTGACACAAACACTGGGGAGAGTGGAGCCATATCCTGATCATCCAGAGAGATTTGAGTATGCGCAGCAGGTTGTGTGCAGAGAGAGTGTGTGTGAGCGCTGTTACTGGGAGGCTGAGTGGAGTGTGTCTCAGGGGGGAGGGGTTCATATAGCAGTGACATATAAAGCACAGAATAAAGCGGCGGAGCAACATGCTCCGTTTGGACAGAATAAAACCTCCTGGAGTCTGATGAGTTATGATGATGATGATGATTATCGGAGATACTCTCTCTGGCACAATGCGCACCGCACACCCATACCTGCCCCCCCCTCCCCCTACCGCAGAGCAGCAGCAGGTACTGATGGGGAAGGAGGGTGTGTGTACTACAGGGTAGGAGTGTGTGTGGACCGTCCGGCCGGCACTCTGTCCTTCTACAGCGTCTCTGACTCTGACACACTGACCCTCCTGCACACACTCCACACACACTTCACTGAACACACACCCCTCTGGGCTGGATTTAGAGTGTATAACTCCTCAGTGTCCCTCTGCCAACTGGAGTAGAGTCACACACACACACACACACACACACACACGTACATACTCTCACACACACACACACACACACACACACACACACACACACAAACACATCCACACACACATTCTCTCATACTCTTTCAGGCACAATAATAACGAAATACACGTACATGCTGATGGTGAAGGAGTGTGTGTGGACCATCGAGTAGAATCACACACACACACACACACACGTACGTACGCTTACACACACACACACACACACACACAAACACACGGGTACACACACACACACACACACACACACACACACACACTCTCTCAAACAACCAAACACACACAGACACTCACATCCACACACACACTCTCTCATACACTCTCACACCCACAGACACTCACTCTTACACACACTCTCTCATACACACTCACACCCACAGACACAAGCTCTTACACACACTCTCTCATACACACTCACACCCACAGACACAAGCTCTTACACACACTCAGACCTACAAACACACTTTTACACACGCTCAGACCTACAGACACACGCACTCACACACACACATTTAGACACATTCGCATGTACACACAAACTTCCTTGGCCAATACCTTACCATGACCAAAATATAAAAATATAACCCAGCCTTTATACAACCGCAATTTCAGCTGGACCCAATATTAACCTCAGTACAGATTAAACCCTGTATATAAGAATAAGATATTTTAGCAGGTTCAGGTTAATCTAATTATGATTTAATGATTTATGTTTTTACATTTTAATAAAATGATATTGTAAATGTCTAAGGTGTCTTTGTGTACGTATGATGATTAACACATGAATATAACATATTAAGAGTGTGATACTGGTCATAGATGGCAGGGTAAAATGCTTTTGATGTAATAATTCTGTCTTCTTGATCTGCATCTTTGTATGAAAGAAACCAGTGGCAAACTCCTCTATTTACCTGCATTTTATTCGTTTTTATTTTTCCAATGTGCAAAATTCTGTGGGCAAATGCAGCTGATGGGGAGAATTCAGACTGATCACTGCAGTGCACTTATTTCCTTTCATTACTCTAAACATTAATGGATTCAGTTTCCTTATTTAGTGTGTCATGTTTATTTAGTTTGAACCTGTTGCTGTAATTTTCGGTATTTACAGACAATGATCTTCGCTGATTAAACCTGAGTTCTAAAAATATTGAATGTTTTGCTGTTATGATTTACTATTGTGTGATGTATTGAACTCCTGTGACATAGTAGCACTTATTTCATATTCTGCATGGGATTATGTATGGGCTCAATATGAGTAGATCAGGATGGGGCTAAAATCTGCACAGTTGAAGCAATGATGTTCATCTACAGCAGTGTAAATTAAATCCAGTATAAGAAACAGAACAAGTTATGCAGTATCTGCTGAGTTGTTGCTTCTGTTCCTGGACTGTAACCGCAATTCCATACATTTTGAAAAGTCACTACTTGTCTATTGAGCAGGTATGTTTGGTTTCTCTCAGATAAATGGCTTTTCCTGTAGGTTTGAACCTGGATCTGCTGCACATCAGTGGAATGGATTAGAACACTAAGCCAAAATCAAGGCAGAAGTGCGGTTTGTATGACATCCAGTGTAGCGAGCGAGCTTTGGAAATATAATACTTAAAATAATATGGCGAGTAGAATAGGCGGTATTAAAATCATATCACTAATTGAATCTTGGCTGGTTCATGTGACTTGTGTGAAAGGGGTGTGGTCTCACCTGCTTGGAAGAGGCAAGTGATTAAATGAGCTGATTACACACACCTGGGCTAGAACACTGGAGAGTGAGTGACATGCCTGTGAGGATAGTGTGTCGGGCTAGAACCCATTTTCACATGATAGCAGAGCTCAATACATTCCTCTTTTTATATTTTTATTATATTGTTTCCTCCAAAAACTTTAACATAACATTTCAAGGAGTTGAGCCAAATGCTCTGCCGATGTTTATCCTTGTCTGGGACAGTGTGAGTTTCCACTGTGCGTTGGTTGTACAAGACTGGTTTACAGCACGTCCAGAGTAAACCATTTTATTCTTTTCATAAGTTTATGGCACCCCCTAAATGACAGTACCGCTGTTTTACCACTAGAGGGCAGAAAGCGGCAGCCTGCTTCACTCGTCCATGTTAGAATGTGAGAGAGGATCTTCAGTGAGAAACATGCTGTCCCGACAGTCTTTTGTGTGGCAATAGGCTTGTTGCCAGGAGTATTATGGGACCGTTGTGCCAAAAAAAAGCATTCGATTAATCCATGTGAAGAATGTAAAAGTGTTGCTTTGCCCTCCTCAAATCCTCCTTTCTGTGCCTTGATCACAAACCTTCCCTGGATTACAGTGGGGAGATGAACATGTCGTCTGTCACCTCAGTTAAACTCACATGAAAAAGAACAGAAAACAGAAGGATAAGGGCCAAAAAAAATAAAGGAGAAATAAAACCTGAGAGTGCTGCTATTGCAGTTTTGAGTAGTACCTGCTTTATTTCTGCTTGATATAATATATAGACGTTTATTATTCATTGGCAGGATAAGCCCCTTGAGATGTCACATCTCGTTTACAACACACAAGAGTTAGACTTCAATAACCAGTCAACAGTTTGGGTGGTACATCAACAAAACTATATATATATATATATATACATACAAATAATAATAATAGTAAGGGACACAAAGAATTAAAAACATGAGCAATTGGTTTTCCGATATGAAAATAAAGTAGTTTTAAACAAACCAAAATAAGTAATAGATCGCAAATAAGGTAAATTATTCCAATCAGATGGAGCCTTAAATGATAATGCTGTCTCTGTAGATATTTTATTTAACCTGCTTTCATTCATTTTCTTGAATCTGTTTTTTTTAAATCTTATGTTGTGAAAAATATGTTTGCCTTGTTTTATTTCACTTTTCTGTTTTTAATCACTTTTCTATAGTTTGTAGAGGAGAGGAGACAGTGGAGAAATAAAGATGGCGGCCATATTCATACTCTCCATTTGCTGACTGTGATTCAACCAACACACTGCTGTGACTCAGTTTAGATAAATGTCAGACTGGCCACAGGAGCGTGTTTTTCCGTACGCGGAAATAAATCTAAGAAAAAATAAGCCTCGCCTCATCTGTGGAGACCCCGCAGGGAGATGAACAGAAACGTGGAACCTGCTCGCGTTCGCTCTAAAGCACCTTTAGGATGCGCTAAATTCTGATGTGCGCGCATCAGAGACTGAAACCAAAGCCTGCTGATTCAATACTGTGAAGAATGCCCAACGGTACGTTTGATACTCCCAACACGCAGTGCGCAGCGTTTACACAGCCGTTTTCATTGGGCGATATGAGCCAGCATGAGGAAGGTGTTTGTGATGCCTTGGGCGGGGACAGAATCTGGTCCTGGGCACATTTGGGCTGATTCAGGAGCTGTAGGCCCCTGGGGTGTGGCTCCGGCCCGCCTTTCTCAGACGCTCTCTCTTTAAATCCAGCATAGGCTCAATTAAGGATTTCATACTGTCCTATATGGATGTGGGATTTAAAAATGGGTCCAATTATGGGCTCCAATATCTATACCAACTCATCAGAGATGGAAGCCTTAAGTCATTCAATCAATGAAAAGAGAAATTTCACCTCCCCAGGACAGATTGATTTACATATTTACAATTGAGACATTTTTTTAGCAACACATACGGAGTGGGGTAAAGTTGTAAAACCCACTATAGTGCAGCAATACCTGATGCATTTACAAATGTGAAATGTAGACATAAAGGTCATCTCTAGTTTATGTCAGAAGTTTTTATGTATGAATCCAACTAATTCATTACAGAGAAAAGAGATGGGAGGCTGAGGTACAGCAGGAACATCAGTTGCTAATTCATTACAGATAACATTTTACATTACATTTTAGACATTTGGCAGACGCTCTTATCCAGAGCGACGTACATTAGTGCATTTTCCAACCTGAAACAAGTGCGTTAAAACAACCCTAAAAGGTAAATACGAATTCAAACACCAGGCGCAGTCAGTATGATTTTTTTTTGGGGGGGGGGGGGGGGGGGGGGGGGGTAAGAGAGAGATGGGAGGCTGAGGTACAGCAGGAAGAAAATCAGCCCCAGATCAAGGGGTGTCCGGATATTTTTGGCCATAGGGGCCAAAAAAAAAAAGTGTTTCATCATGATATCCCAAAGGACCCAAGGGTAGCCATATTAGGGGTAATACCGGAAGGTTTAGAGGGGAGGTCTACAAATTATTTATTACAGATCTTGCTAATAGCAGCCCTGAAGTGTGTTATAATCAATTGGCTAAAACCTGACCCTCCCACATACAATCTTTGGATTCAAATAGTTTGGGAACTCTATGAAATGGAGCAAATAACACTCGCTGAGGCTTCCTTAAGAGGTGGGAACCAGTAATGGGCCTGCTAATACAGTGAAGATACTTCATTAATATGCACCCTCCCATCTGTCCCTGATATACCCACCTTCCCTCCCTCTCTCCCCCACTTTCCATGATAACTCCTGCGCTGTCTTTGGTTACTGCTCTCACCTCATTATTCTCCCTGGTTTAGCTTTTAATCCCCCTTTTTTTAAATTATTATTATTTTTTATTTTTTATATTTAATGATTGATTTTTTAATTATTATTACTTATTTAAAAAAAGAAAAAAGCCCACTGAGAGAGGAGATCATGTCTGACACGGAGGAGAATGTTCAGGCATTTGTGGAGGCTGTGGTGACAAGAAGACCCATATCAGCACACAGACTGGATGAGGTCAGAGAGGCTGTACGTAATGACGCAGACCTCCAGATGGTCATCAGTTTCATCAGGAACGGCTGGCCACGGAGAACGCCACAGCTACTGTCACTGCAAGGTTCAACCATGAACAAGTGCTAGAGAAGGACAGGAAAGCAACGCCTAAGCACATCAGTCATGAACAAGCGCTAGAGAAGGACAGGAAAGCAAAGCCTAAGCACATCAGTCATGAACAAGCGCTAGAGAAGGACAGGAAAGCAAAGCTTAAGCACATCAGCCATGGACAAGTGCTAGAGAAGGACAGGAAAGCAAAGCCTAAGCTCATCAGCTATGAACAAGTGCTAGAGAAGGACAGGAAAGCAAAGGAAGCCGACCAGTTCTTCTATAAATGCCGACACTCAGCACATGCTCTGCCTGATCTACACCCTGGTCAAAGTGTGAGAGTGAAACTACATGGAGAGAGAGGCTGGAAAACACCAGCCAAGGTCATAGGTCAATCTCCTGAGCCAAGATCCTACGTGATCAGAACAGACGCTGGTACAGTCACTCGTCAGAAAAGGAGACCTCTTCAGGCTGTCCCAGAGTTATCTTTTCCAGAGACACCACACCAGCGATGGAGAAGTCCCTCAATCAACAGGACCTTCTCCAGAGACACCACACCAGCGATGGAGGAGTCCCTCAATCAACAGGACCTTCTCCAGAGACACCACACCAGTGATGGAGGAGTCCCTCAATCAACAGGACCTTCTCCAGAGACACCACACCAGCGATGGAGGAGTCCCTCAATCAACAGGAGCTTCTCCAGAGACACCACACCAGTGATGGAGGAGTCCCTCAATCAACAGGAGAGACCAGACCTCAGGCCCAGCCGGTGATTCACCCCACCAAGATCTACTGCGCAGCCTACCGCCTCTAGGGCTGTGAAACTGACTGAGAGGTTGAGAGGTTAAAACCCCTCTCAGGTTCACAGACAATTTTTTTTTAAATGTCAAAAGACTCAAGTTCAGAAAAGAGCAAAGAAACTGTTGTAAGAGTAAAAAAAAGTGACTGTTGAGTTATAGGAACAGGAACTGTTTAAGGGCAGAATAATCCCTATGTTGCTGCGGATGGAGGGCAATGTCCTAGTTTACAATCGATTGTTCAGAGAACTCAAAGAACAGAAAATGTGTTTAAAAATGCTAAATAGTTTTGTGTTCAAACAGTCCACAGAGAAATGTTTAGCTAGAGAGGCTGAGAAAACATTCTTTATTTTCTCTTTGGAAAAGGGGAGATATGGTTTGATCTGAGATTGATTGGTGATGTCTGATTGTGATCTCAGTCTATCTGGGATTGATTGGTGATGTCTGATTGTGATCTCAGTCTATCTGGGATTGATTGGTGGTGCGCAGCATCTGGTGCGTAACGTCACTCACTCATGACACTTCTCAATTATGCTAAATGCATCGTGTAGAGCAGCAGTTACAAATTAGTACTTTTCACTGTGTTAATAAATCATATTAATCTAGTAATCATCTCACTCATCATGACACAGAGGACACAGAACACAGTGAGCTCTGTCCATCTTTAACAATACACCAACATAGTCACTTATGTTAGGTTTTGCATAGATAACTGCCCCTTCAAGTGCATTGTGAGCTCTCCTAACTGAAAACCACGGTTTATATAACATCAGAAAAACTCAGGCTCTATTTTGGCAATGACATCTACAGTTGAAGTCGGAAGTTTACATACACTTAAGTTGAAGTCGTTATAACTCATTTTTAACCACTCCACAGATTTCATGTTAGCAAACTATAGTGTTGGCAAGTCAGTTAGGACATCTACTTTGTGCATGACAGAAGTAATTTTTCCAACAATTATTTACAGACAGATTATTTCACTTTTAATTCACTATATCACAATTCCAGTGGGTCAGAAGTTTACATACACTAAGTTGACTGTGCCTTTAAATTTTTAATATTTGGTCGCATATCCTTTGCATGCCATGACTTCCTGATGTCTGTGACCCAAAAACATGAAAAGACTCGATATCTTATTTTCTGGTACTCTTACAAGCGATACTATACTATACCTTGATGACTAACAGTCACTTTACCAATCATGTATTTCATACTGTTCCAGCATAATTTACAGCTAAAACTAGTCCCACCCCCTAATTCCCATAGAGATCCATTCAAATGCAGAGACGTTATAGTGTCACTTGTAAGAGTACCAGAAAATAAGATATCAATAGTTTTTTGATGTTGGCAACGGTGTTTCTTTTTGCTATTATCATTGTTTGATGTTTATTGTATCCGTCCATTATCTCCGTCCGTAAGGCTGCGATCACACTGGACGCATTTTAACAGCTGGGGGCGCCTTTTTTCTAATTATTTTCAATGAATATGAAGCGTTTTCTGCGATGCTTTTGTGCACCAGGCGCCTCGCGTTTATCCACTCCGGGGGCCTCGCCATTTTACGATTGGTGCGCACGGAGTAGTGTTTTTTTCCTCATTGTTGCAGACACACGCACAGAGCTTGATTAACAAAGCCCGTGTTCACTTACTTAGCAAGTCGTTAAAGGCAGTAGATACAGCATTTCACCCCCTCTAGTGTCTCATATGGAGATTGCATTTCATAACAACACAGCAACAACAATCCAATCCATTATCGTTTTCATTTTAACTGGAGAAATGAAATAAAAGAGAAGCACAAGGCGTTCATAGCATACCGCGTAGCTTAGCTAGCGCGGTTATAGTGAGATCTGCAGGGGAGCCGAAAAAACGAGCGGCACAACACCGGGAACCAAACTCTGACGTCTTAGACAGATAAACACTGCGCTCTTTTAAGGCCCGTAAAACTATTTTTGCAATGTTACATTCATAATCAATATTTATTTTTAGGGAAAAGCAATACTTTTATTCTGCAGGAGAGCTGCTATTGGCTGCACCTCCTCAGATGGGGCTGCCTTTCCTTTTTTAGCCCTGAGCTACTCGGGACTGGCGGTACTTTCATCGTGTTATGTAAAAAAAATGTTTTGTCTCCATAAAAATGCTGTATCTATAGCCTTTAACCACAACCATTTTTTGCTGATTTTAGGATTGCTCATTTTTCCCAAAAAATTAATTAAAGAGCATTCAGTGCTCTTTTTTTCTTTGGAGGGAACCCCAAATAAACACTGGTCACAGCAAAACCAGACCCACATTGGGCCCTATCTTACACCCGGCGCTAACCCAAACGCAAGTGTCTTTGCTATCTTACACCTGGCGCAGGGTTCATTATAGCCCCTAGCGCTCACATCGGTTAAATACCAAGCGATGTTGCGCCCATAGCAAGTGAACAGGGCGTGTTGGTCTTAAGATGTGGTGTGGCCAGGATCATTTTTGGCGTATTGCCATCTTGAGCCAGCAGAAAGCGCTTGCACTAAAACCACCAAAAACGTGGTCTAAAGTCATGTCGCAGTTGTTTACATGTTATTTTAACGGCGCATATAAGTGCGTCTACAGTGGCGATTTTAGGGTTTTAAAACAGGGGGTGCAATGGGCAGAGGAGCAAGAAAGAGAGAAAAGGGAAGTAGCCTATAGCTAAATAACTACATGACCACCTATTGGTTATACATAGGTTTAAATGTTACACATTATGACAACTGTGCATCACCAAAAAAAGCCTACAACATTAGAGCCAACAAAGCAGTCGTCACGAACACCGTAAGATCCCAGCTGAGAGTGCTACAGGAGCGCTTATAATGCAGCGTAAGTTCCCAGCTGAGAGTGCTACAGGAGCGCTTATAATGCAGCCTAAGATCCCCACTGAGTGCTACAGGAGCGCTTATAATGCAGCCTAAGATCCCAGCTGAGAGTGCTACAGGAGCGCTTATAATGCAGCGTAAGATCCCAGCTGAGAGTGCTACAGGAGCGCTCATAATGCAGCCTAAGATCCCCGCTGAGAGTGCCACAGGAGCGCTTATAATGCAGCGTAAGATCCCAGCTGAGAGTGCTACAGGAGCGCTTATAATGCAGCCGCATATCACAGCAATCACAGACGACATCATGTCAATTTATCACTTAGGCTGTCGTGTTGGGTTCTTTTAATAACTTGGACAACTACAGTGAGTACGTTTTCTTTACTTTTATTAAGAATACCTCGACACACGTGGTAGTGCTAGCTTAACCAATACTCCATCTTGTGCCCCTGCACGTCATGTCCTCTCAACTCTAATGCGTGCTGACGTAGCTCGTCACGCATACTTAGATTACACCACAAGGCCGTCAGTCTATCTTGTTCTAAAAAAATGTACAAATGAACCGGGACCGCGGACAGCGACCGCACCTACGGGTCGCACAATAATGCAACGCGATCCAGCACCACGAGAGTAGATAGCGCACTCGCATTGCTCCTAAGTGGCGCACAGGCACTGCACACCTGACGAACAAACACTAGCTATTGTTCCCCTCACCCCTTTCCCTGAACTGGGTCATCACGAACACTATATTATAAGAAAGTAAATTCGCTATACCACTCCTTTCGAAACTTACGCACTGGCATCTTATCATTTGTTGTGGACTTTGCTGGGAAATCAATAACGGGTTGATATGGCCCAGATGCTATATTCTGAAGAGCGTTCTCTGGACCGAGGCAGGGATCCCTTTCATTAGGCTCTGCAGGTGCCGGCGCTGGCGCGTTGTTAGTTTGCAGCTCCGCCCGGCCACCGCTAATCCCACCACAGGTGCTAGCTTCATTGGCAACAGCAGTATTTGCTTCATTATTGCAAGCTGATGCAGCTCCTTCACCTTGGCTTTGGGTGTTGATAGGAGGACTGTCAGTTGAGGAACTTTTATCCTTCTTGCTGAAGAATGCATCGATCGTTTTGTTACGTCGTTTTGCCATGACTCGCTGGCACTGTGCTAACATTAACAACAACGCCTGAACAACCGGATGTTGGACGCTACGTCGCGTGCCTGAGTTTAGAGGTCATTACGTGGTTATTTGAAAAATTAGAATTGAATAATTAGAGTACAACAAAACATGATAGAATATACAAATCTGATATCACTTCAAAATGTACAAAAATCATTTTCTTTTCAATGTTTTTTGACATTGATTTGAAAATTGTAATATTTTCATCCCAACAGTAGGGGACTACATAGGCGTGTGCACAACGCACATACACCCTCCTGTCTGTTCCACACAGGGACGCGCACAAGCATGACTAAAAATATCAAGATTACAATGTGAAATATTATTATTGTGTAGCACATACCTGTCCCTCAGCGAAGGGGAATGCTGCATTAAATTGCTTTCAGCCCACTCCATCAACATCCAGGCGATGTGCGATGGTATGTGTAAGGTTACTATAGGTTACTATTCGCAATTATCCTGGATCAAGCTATGACTTAGCCTATATTTGCCAATAATTCCTGTAATCTTCTGTGGGGTCAATCTTCTGTTACGGGACAATGGCTATAACACCCATATCAAGCCTAATGCGCGAATTGTTATTTACACCTAATGTTCAGAACTCAAATGTCCGTCTATTGCAGTGCGCAAGTTTTACATTGAATGACAATTCACGCATTAGGTGTAAATGACCATTTGCGCATTAGGCTTGATATAGGTGTTGTCAGCAAATGGAAAGCCATTTTTATGCATTTTTTTATATAATAATATTTCACATTGTAATCTTGATATTTTTAGTCATGCTTGTGCGCGCCCCTGTGTGTAACAGACAGGGGGGTGTACGCGCGTTGTGCACAGGCCTATGTAGACGCACTTATATGCGCTGTTAAAATAGCATGTAAACACATGAAGTCATGCAACATGACTTTAGACCAGGTTTGTGCTGGTTTTAGCGCAAGCGCTTTCTGCTGGCTCAAGATAGCAATACGCCAAAAATAATCCTGGCCACTCCTCACCTGTTCACTTGTAATGGGCGCAAGAATACATGGTAGTTAAACGACGTGAACGCAAGGCGTTATAATTAACCATGCGCCGGGTGTAAGATAGCAAAGACACTTGCGTTTGGGTTAGCGCCGCTTAGCGCCGGGTGTAAGATAGGGCCCAAAGTATTTCGAACTCAAACGCCATTTAAAGACCGGGGAGAAAGAAGAGAGTAAAAGAAGGAATAAAATGGAATAAAAAAAACGCAGTAAGTAGCCTGTTGTGGAGTGGGATGGAGAGAAGAGAAGCTAAAGGTGAAGGGGTGTCAAGAGGAATGGGAATCTGCGAGTATAATCGCACTAACACGCTTAATTCAGTAAAACAGAAAATTCCCATTTGCGACCAAAAACAAAATTTAAAAAAAAATTACTTTTGAACAAGTTTTACGTTTACTCCAGTATTCCTAGGATTTTACCTCGTTGGATATGACGGAAGTCACATACCCTGTCGTTTGATTAAAAGAGGCTTGGCTATATTTTGACACCAACTGTAGCCTTACGAAAAAACACGACAGACCGAACATTGGGCCTCATTCACCAACCATTCTACCAACAAATTTGTTCTTAAGACTTTCTTTCAAACGTTTTTTTGAACATTCTGGCATTCACCAATGTTTTCTTATTTGGGATTTTTCTTGGGTAGAAGAGAAGCTGAGAGCCCAAACATCAGTTAATCCCGAAATGTTTGTAAAAAACGTTTTAAGGAAAGTCTTAAGAACAAATTTGTTCGTAGAGTGATTTGTGAATGAGGCCCATTGTGTCGAACAGACACTAATCCAGCGTAAATTCTGTATTTATTGGTCTGATGACTTAATATCAGGAAAATAACTGAGTTCTGACTTGGTATTAATAAAGATAAATAAAAGTACCGCGGGAAAGCACAGCTTAATCAAAGTGACAGTTTAGCACTAACATCCGTGGATTCAATTTTAGTGAACATATTTTCTTAATTGAATTGATTTTATGAAACATCAGTGAATCAGTCCGTGGTTTCATAGAAGTTTTTTTCTTTTCCATCAGTTGTAGCCTAATATCTCAGCAATATCACACAAGATGGAGTGCTATAGTGTACTGTGTGTAGGCTAAGCAAGGCTGTGATACGGTCGTAGACACGAGGCCGCATGCCTCCAAATGTGTATGAAAAGAAATCAGATATTTGGAGCAAATAGATTTTCCCACGCGGCAATAATTGGCATATAGGCCAATCTCTTGAATGTAGATATATGGATAGAATAACAGTTTTGTTGGACATAATCTAATCAAATATTTGTATGGGCCTTCAATTCAGTTATTTGCTCTATAATGAAACAGTTTGGATTTGTGATCAAATGTAGAATATGGGCAAAATGTACAGAACGTGACATGTTACTGTTGCAGTTTTTGTGTTGTCCCTCCATTTTAGGCGATAGTAAGAACTAACACAAATTACCCTAAATTGATTTCTACAGTGTTAAAGCCGGTGGTAATTTGTTAAATGGTGTGGTCGACTGTATCCTACTGTATTGAATTCGTACTAGTTTCAATAACATTGAATTCAGCAACTACTTTAGTTGCAAGAATTGAATGAAATATATTTTTGTACCACAAGGTGGCAGTATTTAGCCGTGTAGCAGAAAAGCCACTGGAAAAGCAGCACCATGTCAATGCGAGTCTCGGCTACATTAAGCACCGATAAAATTTCTCTTGACATGTCTATAAAGAAAACCACATATCACGGTCCATCTCACGGAACTCTACGGTCCATCTGTTATCGCACTGAAGAGGTTTCGTTAGTTAAAGAGCAAAAACACTGATAACATTTTGTTAGCTCATTGCAGTCGTCTCTGAGCAAGAGGAGCTGGGTAGTTTACTTATATCTAAATATTAGATATCCTACACAGGGAAAACTAGCATGTCTTCCCTCTGCTGATCATTCTGTATTACATTCTATATTTAATAATATTGAAAATGATGAGGAGATTGTCTGTTTAGGAGGTCGGCTGTACTTTTGACTCCAGTGTAGAAGAAGCCTTCCTCACTAAGGTAATGAAGTATCAGCCTCTGGTGTCAGCTCGGGAACAACTCGGCTATAAATGTTCTGTTTCTTGTTGCAAAACTCTAAACACAAATTGCATCATTTAGCACACTTTGTTCACCTGGAAAACACTGGCCTTCAAAATGCAAAACCCTGATTACCAATTGGTCTCACTCATGTCTCACCTGTGCAAACTCAACTGGAAAAAACACTTCAATCATGTGTCAGAGTATAAAAGAGGCCTCAGGTGACTTTTACAGGTGTTGGGCAAGAAGATGGAGCAGCAAGAACAGAGAGGAAGAGTAAGACGAGGAGGAGGAAGAGGAAGGCAAAGGCGAGCCAATATATCCAATGAAATATGTGCAACTCTGGTGGAGCACGTAATCAATGACAGCCTGACCATGACTGAAGCTGGGCAGCGAGTCCAGCCCAACCTGAGCCGCTTCACAGTAGCCTCAGTTATCCGGGCCTTTAGAGAAGAGAATAGGTAAGTAACCACTTGAGTAGTTTTCAATACTCTCTACAGTAATTACAGAATAACTTTATGGTTTCTATTGATATCTACAGTGCTCACAGAAATGTAGCCTATAGTGTAATGTTGTTTTGTCTTATGTATAAAATGTGTAGCCTATAATGTGTATATACTTTTCACAGAATAGAAAGACTGCCAGCAAGAGGTGGCAGAGGCCGGAAATTCACAGACGAGCAAGAGGCCACCATGATCAACATGGTTTTGGCAAATAATGCCATCACCCTGAGGGAAATCAGAGACGGGGTCCTGCAAGACAATGTCCATTTTGCAAACATTGACCGGGTCATGCTGTCCACAGTCGACCGTGTCTTGAATAAACACCAGCTGCGGATGAAACAGGTATATCGTGTTCCATTTGAGCGCAACTCTGACCGAGTGAAGGAGCAACGATACCAATATGTGCAAGTGAGTACAGCAGGTTACTGTAACTGACCACATCCTCTCAGTACTCTGTATAGACATGTCACTATGTACCTCAGTGTTCCTGTATGTAGGCCTTTTGTCTGATATGGTCATTCTCTCTTTTTCAGAGAGTGCTTGAACTGATGCCAGTGCTGCTCCCCATGAATATATTTTCATTGACGAGGCAGGGTTCAACCTGCAGAAGACCAGGCGGCGGGGGAGGAACATCATCGGCAACCGTGCCATTGTCAATGTGTGCAGCTATGGGTCGCCGTGGGGTCATACATCACCATGCACAAGTTGGTCCCTATAACACTCCCCGTTTGCTAACATTCCTTGATGAACTCAAAAATAGGAAAAGGGACCAGAGCAACAAGAATTAAATCTGTACATTTGAATTAATTGATCATATGCCCAAGGTGTTTTTAGCAGGAAGTGTACAGGCGCTTAATTGTGTTTATTTTTACGTGCTTAAAGTCGATGCGCTCTGTTTGCGAAGGCTTTTGTCCTCTCTCGCCCGTATGTGGAGAAAGTTTGAGATTAAATAATATTTTAAAAAACCGTGATGAATTTTCGGATCATAACAATATAAAAACTGAATAATGAATTGACTGCAATCTCGTATGGAAGTAGGCAGTGAAGAAAAATATTTGTAAGCAGAAATGACCCAATGTAATATTTGATCCAATGTTCAGCGGTTGATCTGCGCGCTCCATCACACGCGTGGGTATCTCTGTGACTGTACCGTTCCGCTTCCACGTGCAGTGAGGCCACTGATCACGCTTTAATTACTCTGGAGTTGTACTTTTATTGGTCCCCGGAGTTCCATCGCACGTGAACAAGACTTCATCAGACCAAAGCCTCCTCGAGTCTTGTGTTAAGTGTTTCATTATGTTATTGGTAATGAAGTATCGAGGTTTTAATTTAATTATAGCCTACTATACAGAGCTCTCCGGTAGATAATTATAATTTTTTCTTCGCTTTCATTTTTACATCGTGAGAGTCTTATGTTGTTCATTAGAAGCTATGAAAACACCGGTTGGGTAACTAAGGACATCGGAATTCCAAAAAAAACGGTGGAGTCAAAACAACCCACAGGCGTCCCCCAACGCCAACCTCTCCCTCTCTCTCTCATTTCTTGCTCCGCACTTATCAAAGACCTCTATTCTCATTACTCGGTTAACACGTTATGTCCTTCCAAAACACTTGGCAGGGATACGTTTCAGTTTTGTGGGATATTTCCTGTAACATGATGACCGGTGGGGAATCATAAGGCTTAGATGCTTGCGCATTGCGTCACTGTTATTGTGACAGACGTATTGTCCGTGTCTGGCTGCTGTTGGGAAACATTCCTTTCTGTCCAATCACAAACCGCGTTTCCTCCCTTCCTCCAAACCAACCAATCGGGTGAAGGGAGCGACTCCCCTCCCACCAGCCGCCCCTTTCCCAAAAAAATTTGTTCTTTTCAAAACTGTTTCTTTTTGCTGAAGATCTCGATTCTAAGAAGTCACGGATCGTTTCTCAGGAGGGACTTTCTCCAAATTTAACTGAGGTGGAAACACTGAGCTTCCCTAAAGAATGGTTCCTCTCCCTCCCCTCTGCACAATTCCTACATTTATCCAGAGCAACGTACTGTTTAGAATTAAGAGCATAATACCTATTTATACAGCTGCACGTACAGCACCGCACCTGGGAATTAAACCGGCAAGCTCTCGGATAAAAAGCACTCACTTTACCGTTACTGGTACTGCTGCATTGTCTCTACGTGATTAGAGTGGGATATTTACAGTAAGCCAATTTAATTTTTAGCGTAGCTTTTATTTTCTGGTGGTGCTGTTTTAGCTGCCTGTGATACCAGGGAAGAGGAGGCCCTGGCCTGTTACCTGTTTAAGCACGTCCTGCTGAGCTCTGTTACCCGTTACCCATTTAAGCACGTCCTGCTGAGCTCTGTTACCGTTTAAGCATGTCCTGCTGAGCTCTGTTACCCGTTACCCATTTAAGCACGTCCTGCTGAGCTCTGTTACCGTTTAAGCATGTCCTGCTGAGCTCTGTTACCCGTTACCCATTTAAGCACGTCTTGCTGAGCTCTGTTGCCCGTTACCCGTTTAAGCACTTTCTGCTGAGCTCTGTTACCCGTTTAAGCACGTCCTGCTGAGCTCTGTTACCCGTTTAAGCACGTCCTGCTGAGCTCGGTTACCTGTTTAAGCACGTCCTTCTGAGCTCTGATACCCGTTTAAGCACGTTCTGCTGAGCTCTGTTACCCGTTTAAGCACGTCCTGCTGAGCTCGGTTACTCGTTTAAGCACGTCCTGCTGAGCTCTGTTACCCGTTTAAGCACGTCCTTCTGAGCTCTGTTACCCGTTTAAGCACGTCCTGCTGAGCTCGGTTACTCGTTTAAGCACGTCCTGCTGAGCTCTGTTACCCGTTTAAGCACGTCCTTCTGAGCTCTGTTACCCGTTTAAGCACGTCCTGCTGAGCTCGGTTACCTGTTTAAGCACGTTCTGCTGAGCTCTGTTACCCGTTTAAGCACGTTCTGCTGAGCTCTGTTACCCGTTTAAGCACGTCCTGCTGAGCTCGGTTACTCGTTTAAGCACGTCCTGCTGAGCTCTGTTACCCGTTTAAGCACGTCCTTCTGAGCTCTGATACCCGTTTAAGCACGTCCTGCTGAGCTGGGTGTTTAGATAAAGAAGCGACAATCTGGATTTTTTTTTTTCAGAACGTACAGAAGTTAAAGGGATAGTTCGGAATTTTGGACATAATGTCTCAATTACGACTTACCCATGATGTAGTTGATTAATGGAAACCATTTTCAGCTAATTCCATACTGTCCCTTCTTTTGGACATACACACTTTGCTAATGCTAGCGCAACTCTAAGGTAACCGGTAGCATCCACTACCAAACGCACTTAAACACTCCACGGTGCACCCAAAGCAAATAAAATACAATACAATAGATTGAGTTCATTTTTTGTCTCAAAATTCTACAGAAAATAGCCCATAATGACAAAGTGAAAACAGGTTTTTAGACATTTGTGCTAATTTATAAAAAATCTAAATGTAAAATATCATATGTACACAAGTGTGCACACCCTTTGATATGACACCCAAAAGTGAGCTGAGGTGCATTTTGTTTCCACTGATACTGCTTGAGATGTTTCTACAACTTAATTGGAGTCCACCTGTGATAAATTCAATTGATTGGACATAATTGGGGATTGCCAACACCTGCCTATATAAGGTCCCACAGTTGACAGTGCATGTCAGAGCAAACTCCAAGCCATGGGGTCAAAGGAATTACCTGCAGACCTCAGAAACAGGATTGTGTCAAGGCATAGATCTGGAGAAGGGTACGGAAAAATCTCTGCAGCTTTACAGGTCCCAAAGAGCACAGTGGCCACCATCATTCGTAAATGGAAGAAGTTTGGAACCACCAAGAATCTTCCTAGACCTGGCCGCCCGGCCAAACTGAGCAATCGGGGAAGACGGGCCTTGGCCAGGGAGGTGAGCAGGAACCCGAGGGTCACTCTGACAGAGCTCCAGCGTATCCTTGTGGAGATGGGAGAACCTTTCAGAAGATCAACCATCCAGGCAGCACTCCACCAATCAGGCCTTTATGGTAGTGGCCAGACGGAAGCCCCTCCTTAGTAAAAGGCACACAGCCCGCTTGGAGTTTGCCAAAAAGCACCTAGGGGACTCTCAAACCATGAGAATCAAGATTCTCTGGTCTGATGAAACCAAAATGGAACTTTTTGGCCTGAATACCAAGCGTCACGTCTGGAGGAAACCAGGCACCGCTCATCACCTGGCTAATACCATCCCTACAGTGAAGCATGGCGGTGGCAGCATCATGATGTGGGGATGTTTTTCAGCAGCGGGAACGGGGCGACTAGTCCTGATAGAGGGAAAGATGAATGCAGCTAAGTACACCGAGATCCTTGAAGAATACCTGCTCCAGAGCGCTCTGGACCTCAGACTGGGGCGAAGGTTTACCTTTCAACATGACAACGACCCACATCCTCCCCGCTTCTAGACCTGTCCATCACTGTCGACGGAACCATGTCCGCGAATAACCATGCAAACTTTACTAAAATATAGGCACCGTACCCTTTTCTCTTGTTTGCTGACCGTAGCCTACTATTGCGGAAAAGAGTGCATCGGTTTAAAAATCTGAGTTCAAGCACACAGAGTTAGTTCACTTATCTTGATGATAATGATTGCAGGGTTTCCACTTCTGGTAAATTCAACAGGGACCTCTGCTTTGACGAGCATAAGCCACCACAGTCAGCGCAATGAGAGCGAAGCACGGTATGAGCGTAAAAACTTCCCTGAAAGGCATAAATGCGGAGATGTGCAGAGAAAGCCAAGCATGTTATGTTAGCAACAGCAGCAGCAGGACGATGGCAAATGCATGAACAGGTAACGTTAGAGGTTCAAATAGCCCTCCCATGTGAGACGTAGCGTCATGTGAGCTGACGCAATTTTGGCGCTTCGATATAGCCTACATTTCCGCTTTACACCATTAATCGAGGGGTTGCATTCGCATCATGTGCAGTCTGCCTCCGTGCATTGCACATTTGGTTGATGGAGTCCAGGTGGAGCAGGTGGTCAAGGTAGATGGTGACACTGTGGAGCTGTGAGGCAGCAGAAGCCCTAAGCCTGGCCCCCATTTGCTGGTATAGCGCCCTGAACAAGGTGGCCGTGGCTGCGCTGTTACTGTAGCCGGCCAGCATGTGCCACAGCAGGGGCAGCACTTCCTTCTCCACCATCTTGGGCTTCTGTGAGTACACCCCCGTCACCATATCTGAAAGACCGTGGTGGGGGGTCATTCCAATATACAAGCTGACTTATTACCTAACGGGTGAGCTGTGAAAGTCACATGTCATGGTTTGAACCAACCAAAATGTGCAGTGAGCCATTGTGGGACAGTACCTGCCACAGTGTTGGTAAGGTCCATCTTAGCCTGTCCGAGGAGCACCTGGGCCCTGGCGGCGAAAATCTCCACCAGAAAGGCGTTATCTGCAACGGCAAAGGAACGAGGACTCAAGCCCACGCCTCCGACCATCCTGGCTTTGGGAGACTGCCCAAAAGACCAATGGACGCCTGGAAGGGCCTTAGAAACCTCACCGAGATTGTGCACGAGGGCGCGGACAGCGGAAACGGCAGCGCTGTAGATGGCGGGGTTCCTGGAGTTGAGGTGGCTGTCCACAACTGCAGGGATCAGGAGGTTGGTCACCTTGGGCAAGCTCTCCTTCAGTTGGGGGATGATCGTCTCCAGGGCCTTCAGCATGTGCAAATTCACAATTCGGTTGGACTCCACAAGCCTAGCCCTGATGCTGTCAAAAACCTTGTCAAGTAGAGGATGCAAAAAAAACAAAAAAAACATTTACCTCTGGTGGTTTAGGGACAACAATTTATATCTATATTTACATATGACAAACTTTGTAAATAAGCAAACAATATGGTACAATGCATCACATTATAGGTTTAAGATACACAATTGTGTATAGATTCAAAATTATGAATCCTAGTCAATATGCGCTTGGATTTGTTTTTCTCAAAAAAGGACCACTTTAGATTGATTCTATTTGGAGGTTTGTGGCTGTTTTGGAACACAAACACTTTTGGTCAATAGTCACCTATACAAATCAATGTTGTGAATTCTGATGAGTTGACAATGTTGTGAATTCTGATGAGTTGATGGCTCCGATGCGATCGTGGAAATCCTTGGACCCCATCTGAACCTCCAGCTGCTCGATGTATGCAGTTCTGCCCACCAATTTGGCTCCCTGGCGCCGGGGCAAGGCTCGGTTGTCTGATTGGCCCTGGAGACTGCCGGGCAAAGTTCCGCTTGCTGATTGGCCATGGATAGCGTTCTGGGAATTTTCCGGGGTTTGTATTTGTGCATCGCTGCACATTTCCTATGAAGAAGAGATGCACACTTGTCCACATTAACCCTTGTTTAGGATCACAAATATGTGATTAGAATGTTTAACTTAACATTCTAAAATTGGATTTTTTATTCTGAAATGGTCCGTACTTCAAAATAATAGAAAGGTCACAAGAAGGAAATCAATGCAACCAAGACAAGTCTATGATTCAAACTGGAGGAGATATCCTGGATGTCTGCTTCTTGAGAAATGCTCTGTGGTCATTGGGTTTTTTGGAATGGTTCTAGACTTAGAATTTTGAAAAGAACCATTCCAAAAAACCTAATGTCCACAGAGCAAATGATTTCCTTGCAATCACTGGCCGGAACCCACCTGAACAGATGAACTGTTGCTTTCCAGTTGCACCTTAGTCATTCCATCACAGACATTCTTGGCCGTGATAGCACGACCAGGCGCATCGTCGACCTCTTCGCTTATTTGCTGGGTCCTCTCGATGACAAAGATTTTCTTTGGCCCTGGGATGCCATCGGTGAAGGACCTGACCTTGTCACTGGGCAGGTTTCCCTTTCTGATGACGAGGATTTTGCTGGTTGACGGGATGGCGTCTCTGGTGGAGACGGAGCTCAGACATAAATGGTGGTTGGAGCCAAGATAAGAGACTTGGCTCTCATCTGTCTGCACTGAGATGGGGTGCTGGATCTTTTGGGGGCTTTGACGCTGTTGTCTTTGCCCACAATCCAAAACTGGTGCTGAAGGCACAGGTTGTGATACTACCTTCAGTTTGCTTTCTCAGAAGCAACAAGGAAGATGAGCGCAGTGTCTGGGATTCAAAACAAAATAGAAATTTTACATTTGTACCAATAGTGTTTTAACTAGCTTGGTGTTTTTGTCATTAGTTATCTTGACAACTTGTTTGCGATACAGTAATTGGAACTGAAAATAATCAAATCTGCTGCCAAGCAGAATTTGAATAATTTATCATTTGTACAGTGTTAGCATTGTTAACTTGCTGTAATGATATTGTATCGGGTCTGAATGTGGCAGTATTGCTCATATTAATCAGGGGAATGCACTCTACATTGCAAGTCACTCTGGATGAGAGCATCTGCTGTGCAATGTAAAATTCACGCATAAAACCTGCAGTACACATCTAAGCTACACATTTTACATATTTCATTCTTCTAATCTACACATTTTACATATTTCATACTTCTAATCTACACTTTTTACACATTTCATACTTCTAATCTACACATTTTACATATTTCATACTTCTAATCTACACTTTTTACATATTTCATACTTCTACACTTTTTACATATTCCATTCTTCTAATCTACACTTTTTACATATTTCATTCTTCTAATCTACACTTTTTACATATTTCATTCTTCTAATCTACACTTTTTACATATTTCATTCTAGTAACATAATGCATGTATATTGTAACCATGCTAGTTATTTGTTGATAGCTAGCTTACATATCCAGCTGTGATACTTAGCTAGCTGGATATATTACAAAGGACGCCATATATTTCCTTGCTAAACCTTACAGCATATTTTCAAGCAAACTACTTTTTCTCAACTAGCTACAGTACTACTATACTAGCTAGACAATTCGTTCCGAAAATTACTGGCTGTTGTGATTATGCGCTTTTGAAAATGAGGAATGTGATGAGGAACTGTTATTGCTTTTGATGCTCAATTTTTCATTCATTTTTATTAAGTAATTAATTAAACATAATATTTTTAATCATAATGTATTCCATCCACTCCACTAATAATGTGTAATCTGATTCAATTTAATGTTTTCTATTCTATTGCTTGCGGCAACACTGACCCATTTTAAAGGATGGTTTATGGTCAATACAATGCGATACACAATTATTGCTGATAAGAAATGAGTTACTGTAAACAAAACTCGCCTTATATGCCATTTATTCAATTTCTACCACTGTGACGTCAGCTTTTTCTTCCCAGTGTTAACTTGGGTCTCAAGAATTCACGGGTCCTATGTATTGTTACGTCACTTCTGGCAGGGAGTTTGGTGGGGAACTCTTGTCGACTTTTTTGGCATCCCTTTGAGCGGGAACTTAGTACCATATCAAATTGCAGTGGCTTCACTACGTTTTCCCATATATTTGTTAGCTACCCATAAAAAACAATGGCACATAATTTATTTTTTGAAAGTATATGCTACTTCAGTAAATCAGGTTTATTTTTATGTACATTTTTAAGTACTGTATAAAACTAAAATGCCTATGTACAGCAAAATCCTAACCTTTAAAGAAGAATTTGTCTGCTAGAACGGCCTGCCTGCTTTGTGGCAAACGAAACAACCCAGCTGAAGTGGCCAGGATTGGTTATGAATACAACGAAATATCCCCCTTTCATGCCATAATTCATTGCATTCTTAGTTGTGTGATAGAGAAGGGAGAGCTAGCCAATTAATACAAATGCCTTTATGTGCAGCATACAACTCTACAAATAGACATAGCTCAGGGATAAACCCGACTTCCCATAAGAAACGTCTGTAAGAAAACTAGCTGAACATTTTTGAGCTGAAAAAATATTATTTCAAAGTGGCAGCTGATAGGCTATCCAGCTTACCTTGCTGCTGTTTTAGCCAGCAAGCTAAATAATGTATTTATAGACTGGGCAGATCTGGGATAACACTTATGCTGCATTATCAGACCAGAAAAGAAGTTTAACCAACAGGCGAGAATGACCGTCAGCCATTATCTGATACAGTTGTTGTAATGCAGTTCTCTCTGGTCTATGCCGGTTTAAACGGTTTAACCGCACACTGTAATTGACCCATATAGTTCTGTGTTAACTTCAGACCAGTGCTCACGGGCACCTTCACTCACACCCACGGACGTAATTGGACGCTTTCCCCCGTCCTACTCTCACGGAGCATTTTATTGGATGTGGAAAAAATCGCGTGAATTTCCGTTTCCGCCTTTCCGGATAAATGTGCGTGCTTCCCTCTAGCCTGTAGCCCTGCCACCAACGTAACTACTGCATACCTTCTTATCTGTAGCAAAAATGGCAATGTTTTGCAGATCTACAGCCTTCCTTATAAAGTCAACGAGATCAGTACCGTTACCATACACATTTGCAGCTGCACGAAAGTACAGCGCAGGTACGTAAGATATGTTTTATTGTTTCATTTTGCAGGTATTGCAGAATCATGACTACAGTGACTGGTGGGACTGGTATCACTACACCGAGTAGGCAAAAATCACAAGTAGTACCCCAGAAATGAGAAACCTAACGTTATTCAGTTTCAAGTTGGGATGTCCGTAAATTGGGTCTGTTTCGGTAAACCAGCGCAGATTTGTATATTGTGTGTTGTCTAATCACCTGCGTGCAAAACGGATGGATTGATGTGGCTCGCACTTGTCCTAAATACAAAGCGTACACAAATTATGGTATTTCCAGCCACCCACATTGCATAGCTGTCACTCACAAGATATGGTATCTAGCTGGCTAGTTCATAAGCTTACATTTGAAACTTGCAAGCTATCCAATTTAGTAACTGCTTAATGTCATATTATTGAGGAAAGAACAATGTGATCGCATATTAGAACTAGCGTTTAAAAGATACAATGAAGGCCACCCGTTGACAGCTGGCTAGACACCCTTACAATCTTTGCTCCTTTTACCATAGCTTCACTTGTGTCAGGCTCATATAGACTGAGGTTTTACAATCAATTCTACCTTTAGCCTACCACAGTTAGGCGATAACGGTGTGACATCTGTAGTTCACAGAATAAACACCTAGGCCTATGGCCACTACATTGTTTAGCGCTGCATTTATGGTGGACGTAGCGCCGTTTGTTTACCACATCAGTTGGTCACAGTTTATGGTTTTAACCGATGTAATTTAGATAGAATACTATGGTATGCCAAAACGGTTGTCACGGTGGTGGAAAATATTGACGCTATCCCTGCTGAAAATTCCAGCTAAGACCAGCTGGGATTCTAAGCTGGTTTAAGCTGCATTTTAGATGCTTCTAGCTGGTCAAAGTTAGTCAGAGCTGGTTAAACTGGTACAGTCAGCTGGTGGTCAAACTGGTGGACTAGCTTACTATAGGCTAGTCAGCTGGTGAACAGCTAAAACCAGCTGGAAGTGTTAAAAACACAGCTTAAGGCCACCTTCATCATCTTAGGCTGGTTTAAGATGGAATTTCCAGCAGGGATGATAACTGCCAATTTTGACACTGATATAGCATCGCACCATTACACCATGACCCTAGTCTAGATAGCTACTGCTTTTTATTGACAGATTAAGACAAATGAAGATGGTAATAAATAAGAAGTTAAGCATGACGTTTCCAGTACCAGAGCACATCTAATGTCAGCTCTGTGGCATATGTATTGTGTCATCATATCAGCCCGTCACATCGGCCATAATCCTATAATCGGGCAGATTCCGATAAGTTTGTTTTTCGGCAGTTATTGGCGATACAGCCTGATATTATGCCTCCCTAGTGTGAATTTATGTTCTTATGTTAGCCTTTAACCCTTTAAGGTGTAAGATCACAAATATGTGATTAGAATACTCTCAGCTGAACATTCTTATGCTGATGTAACAATCACTACCGGTAATTGAAAGCGATGGAGTTCTAGAACACTGACTGAGAATTTAGAAAAAACATTCCAAAAAACCTGCTCTTCAAAAGGGTTTAAGTGTCAGTGTAACGTTCCCCAGGTGAACAATACCAGCACATCCTGGTGGATAAGAAGGGTGAACAAGGGAACGTGGGCTTCATTCAGCTCAACCGACCCAAGGCTCTGAACGCTCTCTGCGACGCACTGATGACAGAAGTGGGCCGGGCTTTGGATGCGTTTGAGGCGGACGGTGAGATCGGCGCCATTGTCATTACTGGCAGTGAGAGAGCCTTTGCAGGTGAGGGCATTCCCCAGGTATTCCCCAGGTACTGGGACCTTGAAAACCATTCAGCTTTATGTTACTACTGTACTGTGAAATTTCAGCCTTATAACGTCAACAGGGAATGTGTTTGAACATGAAAACTCTGACCCTGGAAAATGAAAATGCACATTTAAAAATGTTAAAATACTGAAATGACACCAATTAATATCGGAAATCACAATGTAATAGACCACAGTTCAAGTTAACAGAGGGATCCTGTTGGTACTGAGCTTTGCGGTGAGCAAGTTATCGCTACAGTCTTTTGATTGCTGAAATAATGTACCTTCATAGCTAGACATTGTATGCCTAAATAATGGCAAATATCTTAAGAACATGCATAACTGCTTTCACTGGTGTCACCAGTTGAACTTGAGTGTTGTTGTTTCAGCTGGTGCTGATATTAAGGAGATGCAGAACAGGACTTTTCAGGAGTGCTATGGTGGAAACTTCCTGGCGCACTGGAATAGGATTTCAACAGTGAAGAAGCCTGTCATAGCCGCTGTGAATGGATTTGCTGTAGGTGTTTTGCATGATAATAAGACTATCATGTATGCCATGTAATGAGAGAGAACAATGCTACTGTTATTGTACCAGAATACAGCATCTTCCATTTTACAATACTTCTCTATGCTATAAGGAGGGCCACAATCAATCTAATTTCCCAGCTCTTTAAACCATGTATGTTGCAAAAACTGGGGTGTGAAGCTAAATTGGTTTAATCATGACAATGCGCACATTCCCAGGGTTTAAATTATGAAAAGGCTGAAAATTTTATCTGAACACAGATTCGAACTAATAAGGAACCGTGGCTGTGATAAACTGCTGTAACTAGAGGAATACCAATTTTTCGCCCATCTTCGAACTGGCTGGCGGTTGTCGGACTGTAACAGTACGGACATATCCTTTATCCCACATTTCCAGGGTCAGAGTTTTCATGTTCAAACACATTCCCTGATGACGAAAGGAATCAACACCCTGGTTTATTTTGGGAACACAAAGTCATTTTTATTCATTTATTTTCGGTTTTGTAAATGCATATGAATAATATATATGTACCTGCTTGCTCATAAAAAATAAACAGCTGACTGTGCTAGATCTTTACCAAGATAACATGGTCCGCTGTACAAAAGCCCCTTGGTCTAGGGTACAATTATGTTTAATTTAACATCTTTTTTGTAATTTACTTTTTATTGCTTTTTCCTTTTTTTCCACTCAAAGACATTCAAAAAACATAAAGACAATGCAAATATTATGCTCAATAAAAATAATAATAATAAATAAAATAATAATAAATAAATGTTAAAACAGTAAAAAAAAAAGGAAATGCATATAATACATATGGACATACACATGTATACCTCACACTCTTATACTGTATATATACACATACATACATACACATGTTTAAAATAAAATACATTTAAACAATTAAACAAAAGAACACAGGGTAAGCGTCATCATCACTTAGGGTAATTCGCATATAATACCAACCAAAAGCAGTCATCTCCCTAGTCACACACTAATTACATTTATGTAGGGGCCCCATATTTTCTGAAAAACCTGTCTATGGTTTAGTTTATAAATCATTTGCTCATAGCTGGCTATCTTGGTCATTTCCCCCATCCACTCACTAAAAGGGATAGTCCCCTTTGTTTTCCAGTGCCTGAGCACTATCCTACACCCTGTTATAAGGGCCAGGCTGCACCACAGAGTCTGCTGCGCAGACAAGCCTACCGCCTCAGCTATTATACCCAGTATACAGAGCGCAGGGCTCTGCAACAGCTCTGCTCCAAGTACATCACCAAGGAATGTTATCATATTTTCCCATAGACTCCGTGTCATTTTACATTCATAAAGCATATGTAGAAGAGTGCCTCTGTCCTCGTCACATCTCCAGCAGATATCTGACTCCCGTAGTTTTAATCTTGCCATTTTACAGGGTGTCCAATAGCCTCTATGTATGATCTTATAGGTGATTAATCGAGTCTGCATTTCCCTTGATGTCCTACACCAAGACCCAACTATACCCTTCCACACTTCCTGTGATATCTCCCTCCCCCAATCCTCTTCCCAGCCCTTCCACACTTCCTGTGATATCTCCCTCCCCCCAAATCCTCTTCCCAGCCCTTCCACACTTCCTGTGATATCTCCCTCCCCCCAATCCTCTTCTCAGCCCTTCCACACTTCCTGTGATATCTCCCTCCCCCAATCCTCTTCTCAGGTTCTCTTGAGACCGTCAGTCTTTGGGGGTTGAGAGTGTCTCATGAGCCTATAAAACCGAGATGCTCCTCCCTCGATCAACCAGTCACTTTGAAACACCTCCTGAATGTCTGTTTGAGAGATCAGAGGGTGTTTCTTACTTACTGATGTAATAGAGCTTCTCAGCTGTAGATATTTCCAAAACTCCTTCCTAGGGATTTTGTATTTAGTTACCATTTGTCCAAAAGACATAAGATTGACCCCTTCAAAAACATCTTCCATGAGAATAATTCCTGCTTCTACCCATGACCTCCAATAGAATGTTTTTTTACCAATTGTTAACAATTTATTATGCCAAATTGATGTCTTTTTAGTAAAGGATGGCTTCGAACCTGTGATCTGGTAGGCAACTCTCCAGGTTTCCCTGGCAAATTCTAATACAGGGTTTTTATGAGGGATTTCTCCACTTGTCTGTGAGATAAAAGCCTGAGTGGGGAATGGCTCTATAAGTTCCTTTTCGATTGAGACCCAGCAGGGGGCTCGATCCTCTGCTAAATATGTTTTGGACAACTGTTTAAGGGAGAAGGCATAATGATACCAGTCTACCCTTGGGAGACTGAGACCACCATCCTCATTGGCAGCACATAGTTTTGTTTTGTTAAAAGAAGGTTTTTTGCCAGCCCATAAAAACCTATTTACAGCCTTATTGAACCGTGTCAATAGAGGGGGAGGAAAGACCAGAGGTAAAAGATATGTAATGTAGTTAATTTGTGGAACTGTTATCATTTTTAAGATGTTAATTTTACCCAATAGAGATAACCCTAGTTTTGACCAATTTAATAACACCCCCTCAATTTTCTGTGTAAGGGGGAGAAGGTTCGATGTCGTCATGTTTTCTAGACCTGGTGTGAGCTTGATGCCTAGGTATACTAGTCCTGATGTTTAGAACGTTCTAAACAAGTAGCCCCATTCAACCCTATCAAAAGCCTCTCTTCTCTGCATCAAGAGAGAAAGCAATCGTGGGTTTGACACTATTCCTTGTCTGCCACATCAGATGAAGCAACCTGCGAACATTGTCGGCAGAGGTCCTACCTTTAATAAAGCCCACTTGATCTTGATGAATAAGACTGGGTAAATACACTTCCAGTATCGTGGCTAAAATCTTTGCCAGTATTTTGGCGTCTACATTTATCAATGAAATGGGGCAGTAGCTTCCACACTGTTGGGGATCCTTGCCTTTTTTTATGTATAAGGGTTATTATAGCAACTTGCATACTATCTGGTAGACTACCCCTTTCAAGGGCATCTTGGAACACTGTGAGTAGTCTTGGCGAAACCACGTCAGAAAATGTCTTATAAAAATCTGTCGGAAGACCATCCTCTCCCGGAGACTTTCCTGATCTCAGACTTTTTATAGCTTGTTGAACCTCCTCTAATGTAATGTCCCCCCCAATATATTTTTGTTCTTCCTCTGATAAGGATGGTAGGTTCACCATGGAGAGAAAATGATCTAAATTTGCCTGGTCTGAAGTACACTGGGATGTGTATAGGTTTCGATAGAACAGCCTAAATGTTTCGTTAATTTCTGCCGTGTCTGTCACCAAGACCCCCCTATCATTCTCTACCGATGGTATTAATGTTTGAGTATATTGTTGTTTTGCCCTCTGAGCCAAAAGTCTCCCAGCCCTTTCCCCCTGTTCATAATACTTCTGCCTGCATTGAAATAGTGCCGATTTTTTTTTTTTTGCAGTATGGCATTCAATTCTAGTCTAAGTTTACTTAAGTTTAAAAGAATAGTTGTATCCAGCTGGGAAGAGTGCATTTTTTCAAGCTCTTTAATTTCCTTTTCCAACTGAATTAGTCGGTTGACAGCTTGTTTTTTTAGAAAAGACGAGTGTTGGATTAAATGACCCCTCAGATATGTTTTGAATGCATCTCACTCCACACCTGGGTTAGAGGCTGACCCCCCATTAATTTCCCAATACTCCAAAGTTTCTTGCTTAATAAAATCACAGGATTGTTCATTTTGGAGTAAAGAGGTATTAAGCCTCCATCGAGTCGAATGATCTCTGGTCCCTGTCCCCAAGCGTAATACCATCTCGACTGGTGCATGATCCGACAATGCAATATTACCAATTGAGGTATTGATGGTCATATCCACCAGTTGTTTTGAAATAAAAAAATAATCAATTCTCAAATAGGAAGAATGTGGATTAGAGTAGAAAGTATACTCTCTCTCCTGAGGACTAAGGAGTCTCCAAATGTCGACTAGACCCAATTCCTCCTCCACAATATCGATTGCTATTTGTGATTTCTGTACTGACCTTGTACTTAAGGTATTAGACCTGTCTAGCGCTGGGATCCTCACTTGATGAAAATCCCCCCCGATAATTGCATAAGAGTTGCCAATTTGTTTCACCGTGTTACAAATATCAGTAAAAAAATCTGGTGAGTCTGAATTAGGGGCATAAATATTAACAAGTGAGAACCTGGTGCATGGACGGCGCTACACCGGGGCAAGGGTGGGCTATAGCCCCGTCACAAATTTGCTTAGCCCCAGTTTAGCCCCCCCCAGGCATTTTAATAACATTTTTATAATTATAATAAAAAAATATATAAAAGTAAATCAACCATTCTAATCCCTTTCTGATATTCACCCTGGCTACGCAGCGTATGTAGCCTATGCTATGACGTAGGCTACGGGTGTGTGGGGATGTGTGTGTAGGGAGCTCACACAAATGACACAATAACGTAAACTGATTTCTAACGTTAGCAAACCAGTGTTTCCCATAGCCTACAATACATCAGGCCTACAGAGTTCGCCACCACGTTAAAAAATATTAAATGGAAACGTCATTGTTTGAAAACTAATTTACTATAATTTTAAAATCAATAGAAAATGTGTTCGCATAAGCTCTCCATGTGATCCGTCTTCGAAAATGATCAACTACTCAACAGATTTGTGGAGTGTGTGGACCTCCCTAGGTAGCAACTCCCAAGTGTAAACTACAGTGTTTTGATTGGCGGTAGACTAATCTCACAACATTGGCTGCTTGGCCATGCACAGATGAGTAGATTTGGAAAGCGAATAACTAACCTAAATTAGATAATTATCATTTTCAATCTTCGTCATCTGGACTTCAGCTAATAAGAAGAGCTTGCCTCCAAAAAATGGTCAGGTAACGTTAAAGATCTCATATTTCTTCCATGTAGCTAAATGTATAAGCTAAGCCTAAATTAAATTGGGGAGAATGGTGACAGTGGAAGCTGTTCTGATAATACAGAAACCAACGCAAACGTTACGGTGCAGTTTATGAAACACGCCAAGGAGCGTAACTAACTCATAAGTAAAGTTTGCGATCTTCGTTAGATAATGAAACTCCTAAATGTCCCAATCACAGAGCAGCGGTTAAACAACGACATTTTAGCCATCTTTTTTGACATAACGTTACACTGATAATTTATCCTCTCTTCTCACATCCTTTTTCATTATTTTCCGGTGTCTTGTTTTCTTTGATGTCTGATATTTTTAAGTAGGCTACTCGTATTGATGAAGCCAAATGACATTTGTAATGCCATTTAAATTTACAGAATTATACAATTCTGACTGTTGTATGGATGCTCTGCCACTTGTGCAGGCCCCCCCGGCGCACACACAAAAGCCATCCTGGGGGAAACACAGTAACCTTAGCACCCCCATGTATTGACCTAGCCCACCCTTAGCCCAGGGAGATTAAAGTTCCTGGCGCCGTCACTGACCTGGTGCCATACAATTCCATGTCTATAGCCACCCATCTCCCCTCCTGGTCTAAAAAAATTGTTTATGGATTTTGATGTTAAGATTTTTACGAATTAGGATAATAACACCCCGCTTGTTGGATGAATAGGCACTAAAGAAGATTTTACCAACCCAGTCTCTTTGCAGTTTAGTAGACTCCTCGTTGTCTAGGTGAGTTTCCTGCAAAAGGGCGATGTCTACTTTCTTTTGTTTCAGGTAGAGAAGAAGCTTCTTTCTTTTAATGGCTAGGTTTGCCCCTTTGACATTCCAAGAAAGTAATTTAAGCATTTCCACCATAATACCCTATTATTCCTATGTTAATACCCTCAGTCTTATCTTCAGAATACATGCAAGTGTGTAAGAAGCCAAACCCATAATAGAACTTGTCCCTGTGTAACAGACAGCTAAAAGAAAAAAAAGAAAAAGAGAAAGAAAAAAAAACTACAAAAAAAAAACACACACACCACGGTAACTATCGATAATCAAGATGATTCTCCGTGGCAATTTCACCAAACAGAACAACAATAGTGCGTCCGTGGAACTCAAAGTCCCAGGCCTGCTGCTTTTGTAAATTATACAAACTAGCACCAGCAACGACGTGACGAATATTATTACTGAACATAACAAACATAGGTCAGTGAATCAGACATTCCGTCCGTTAGCCCACTTAGAACCAAATTAGGACATACCTGCCCCTACGATGCTGTATTCAAACTTGAAAAATTAAAAGAAAAACAGGACAGCTAGCCAGAATTAGTCCGTGATTCATCACAAAACAACCTAGCACGTCGCATCGGTTCGGCACCTGCCCTCTCTCCAGTTGCCGGCGATATCATCCGCACAAGCCACGTTCGGTCCTAACCAGGGCTCGATGAGATGAAATCCACAACCTCTTTGGGCGAAGTGAAGCTGTGTCGGGTGTTATCGGCAATCACTCTCAGAATAGCCGGGTTAGGGATGGGAATCGTATGATTTTATTGATACCGATGCCATTATCGATTCCGCTTATCGATCCGATTCTTTATCGATTCCTTTATCGATTCCTTAAATATTATTTGCTCCCAGGCTATTAAAAGACCAACTATTACTATTGGGTGGTCATCTAAAATGGATTCAATGACACAATATTTATAAAGTATAAAGCATTCATTTTTCATTCATATTTCTTAGTCATATCATGGAAAATATTGATCTGCTATAGGCCTACACAAGTGGCAGAGCATCCAATAAAAGTCTGAATTGTATAATTCTGTACGATTCCGAGGAATCGGACAACTTGTACGATTCCGAGGAATCGGACAACTTGGAACCGGTTCCTAACGGGAACCGGTTCTCGATTCCCACCCCTAAGCCGGGTACATCATGACATATCGCAAACCCTTGTCCTGAAGCTGTCTTTTCACTCCATCAAATTTCTTGCGTCTTTGGATGACATCTTGCGAGAGATCCTGATAGAATGACACGCGCTTGCCTTGCCACGCCACTTGCCCCTTCTCCCGGGCGGCCTGTAGCACAGATTCCCTGGCGCTGAATCTCAGGAACCGGACAAGAATGTGTCGATCTCCTTTATCTCTCCTCGGTCCAGTTCGGTGAGCGCGTTCAATCTCAAAGCCTTGTTCTACATCAATGTCCAGTGTTTCGGAGAGAAGCTTTTGTATGAACCCATGCATATCTCGTCCTTCAGCTTTTTCAGCGACGCCTGCTAAGCGGACATTGTTACGACTCCCGGCGTCTTCCAAGTAGGTGATTTTCTCTTGGAGCCGTGCCACGGTTTTCACAGCAGAGTCGACGGTTGTTTCTCTGATTTGGCATTGGTCTTCCGAGTCCGAGATTCGGGTTTCAGTGTCTGTCACTCGCTTCCCTAGCTTCTCCACTGTAGCTTGAACTGTATCCATGCCAGCTTTCAGTCCACTCATATCGGAAGCAATGCTTTGTAGCGAGGTCTTTATGCTGGCTAACTGCAGTGTCTGTCTGTGGAGCCACCGCCATGTTGTCCTCGTCGTCCTCAGGCTTCTTAAACTGCACTGTGGAGGGTTTCTTGAATCAATCGACATTCTTTTTTGTACGTTCAGTCGGTCATACACCTATATTGTGTATTTAATATGTATTTGCTATTGTTTTAGGGGGAGGTAGGCGAACAGCTTTAGCGGAGGTTTCACCTACGCAGCCATCAGGGGTGCTCGCTCCACCGGAAGACTAAATTTAACATTTTAAAGTATTGTATTTATGTGTGCATTCATGCTGTTCCTAACTAATATTGTGACAGGACTGAGAAGCTCAGATTAATGATTTTGAAACATCTCAACTCCTGTAGCTTCAAATCTGAGGGTTGTTTTAAACAATGTTCTGAAACTTTCCAAGGGGTCCTTTTAATGAACCTTGTTGTTTTTGTCTAGAATTATTAATAATACTCTGATAATTATTAATAATAATATCACTCTCCAGCTTTAATAATTGGCATCCAATTGCTCCTCGACTGTATGGTGTGAAACTTGGCACTTTTGAGAAAGGGCATAACTCTTGCTTTTTAAACTAAAAGTCTTAATGTCCCTCCTCAAAACAAACAAACGCTAAAAAAAAATAATTATAATTTGCGTCTTTCGAGTCGGGACTCTGCTACATTGTATTTTCTGGCACTTAAAGCATTTAAAGTGAGAGCTAGCTTACATAACTGCTATTTTCTCTCCCTTTATTTGGCTTGAACGTATGATGATTATTAAATAAATATAAATATGGGGGTGTTATTGTCTCAAAAATAAATAAATAAATGCAACTGATCCACATAATGAAACATTCACAAATAAATGAGACTGATTCACAATTATGTTTTTGCACTCAAAAACAAATGTCTCCCGAACTAATTACTGTGCACTTATGCGACTGTTGACACGTGTGGAATCGGGTGCATTTATTTGCAGATTTTTGAGACAATCCTCACAGCAAGATGTGTGAAGAAATGCAGAAATAGCTATTTTTTTTAAACTGTCTACTGCAGCCAATAAGATTTTCGCTAACGCCCACGTTACTCCCAACGGATCCCAGCAGGCTTCAGGCCACGGGTCTGTGAACCTCTCTCGCCCAAGGTACTCTCCTTTCCTCAGTGACGACTGGAAGGCAGTCGCCACCTCCAAATGCATTAAAGTTAATTTTATATTGAAAATACACAAGGGCATCCTTCTAAGAATTAGCGAACTACAAGCGAAATACCTAGCTACTTGTTTGCAGCCTTGGGGGGAGTAATGTCATTACAGTGCTGAGGGCAACGAGGTAGTTTGAACCACAGCTTGACACAATAACGTTAGCTAGCTACTGCTGGCTAAGTAACTATGTCAGCAAGATGTTAAGTTAGTTGTGGTATTTCAGTTGTGAGATGTAACCTCAGCAAGCAAGAACTGTATGGAGGACCACAAGTGTCACGGAAATAGTAATAAAGCATTTCATTAATTAATAACTAATTGTACAATAAAAATAGGCATTAATACCATTTGTTTACAAATTCATTTATTAATCTATGAATAGACTAAATTACAAAGTAATTAATTATTTGATATTTTAATTGGCAATAAAGAGGAATTATAAAAATTATTTACAAATGAAATATTAATCCATCAATAAATAGTACAAATTAAAAAAGGGATTTGCAAAAACAACATAAAACAGTCAATAAGTACATCATTTAAAAATACATTAATGAATTCATAAATAAATAATGGAATTTAAAAATCTATTTGAAATTGCAGTTTAAAAAGAGAAATAAATAACTGGATTCACAAATTGAATTAAGAATACAGATTTTAATCAGGCATTTAAAAGGGCAATTTCCTTTCTCATTCGCATTTGCATTTCCCTGCTGCCTTTTCTTTTCGTATTAACTATTCCATTTGCTTAGTCATTTAGCTTCTCCTTTTAGCCTTTCTGCGACACTTTGGGCCTTGCGCTGGTAAAACGAGGTAAAACAATGCAAATTATCCATGGGATGTAACAAGCTTTCTGATTGGCTATCACCTGGCATGTCATATGCAGACGTATGACATGGCTGTGGGAAGGAGAAGGTGGTAGAGGAAGAATTGCACATTTTTTTGAAGCATTAAATGGAAGAAACACAGAAATAACACAATAAATGCCATAATTTATTTGGCTGACTATGTCGACAGTAATGTTCCAGTTGACTATGACTATGCTCTGATGAGGTTGCTTCAGCAAAGGGAAAACTTGGAAGCATCCAGCCGGCATTTAGAGGACGCTGTTTGGGCCAAGTTTGATGAGCCATTTGAATTTTTTCAGAAGAAATATTTTGCCACGAGAATAAGCGATTAACCATTCCACCAGCACTGCATCTGAAGTTTTGCCTTAAGAATTTACCCCAGAAATCCACCAGATATGCGATACGAAGCAGCAAGGCAGCATTTATTAGCAGCAGCTTACAATGCATGAGAGCTCATGAGCCTCCCGGGATGCAGGACTTTGATTTGTTAAAACGAATATCGGACATATTAGGCAGCGGAAGTCCGACGACGTGGAGACTTCCTGACTCTTTCGAAACTCTTTCACAAAAAAACCTCCCGTCAGCAAGTATTTGCCGAATTAGCTAACCGGCTGCTAGCCGAATGCTTAACAGAGGAAAAAATTGAAAATTCCCCCTCTGTCCCCTAGCGGCAACAAAGATTACATCTTAGGAGCGAACGCATCTTACCTTGTTATGATATGAATTTTAAAACTCAAACTAAAATCAATTGACCCTTTGTAGCCGAATGTTGGGGAAATAATTGACAGGGGAAAACAACCAATTGAAGCGCTCTAATGCGTAGCAACTGTTGCTGGCTTCTGCTTCCTAAGACAACTAACTCTTGTTTGTTGACATAAATGCAGCGTATACTGTCAGCTAACTTTCCTGGTGGTTAAAAGGTCCACCTGGGGCACATGCAACAGTGATTATCGCTACAGCTCAAGCGCATTTTTAAATCCCCTAAACCTAAAAGTCAATTGGAGAAATGTAAACAGTGGATTCGGTTATTTGGACAACAGGCAGCTGAATGTCAACAACACAGATATATAATGTTACGTTAGCTAAACTTTTATATAGCTATGGTCAACAATATCGACAAACACATGTTTGCTCCGAGGTAGCCTAATTAAGGCATGGTTCATTAACAAACGTTGCGATAGGCACTTAACATTACGTTCTTATATAAACTCCTCAAAAAAGGTTCGGAAACGTTATTTCAGTCGATTATTCCTCCACTTTAATAATACCAATTGGTATTGTATTTTATATCATTGGAAAGCCTGATTAGTCACCTTTACAACGAGGTTGTAAGGATCATGCATTCGTGGAATGAGCAACACAGCTAACCGTGTGGGTAGCGGCCCAAAAAAATGTGCCAAAATCCCCTGCAATATTCTTCTGTTGGTATTCACTCTCGTTTTGAGCTTCAAGTGCTGGCAGGTGTATGCCAGTCACAGGTGTGTGTGGCACCTGATTGGCACCTAATTGACAGCACTTGTGTGCATGGGTCCTGCAACTTTGTTGAGTTTGTGTGTGCTCCAAGCATAAACATGCCACGTTTGTCGTGCCGTGCAATAGGGCAAGTGGAAGCTGGTGTTCCGGTACGCAGAGTGGCAGCATTATTTGGTGTCAGCCCTGGTACCATTTCCAAACTTAGGACCAAGTTCCGTGAGACTGGTGAAGTCAAAGACAGACCACGAAGTGGCCGTCCCAGGAAGACAACACCCCAAGAAGACCGGTTCCTCACCCTTGCTTCACTGAGGAACCGTAGGCTTTCTTCCAGAGATTTACAGGCAAGATTTGCACAACGGTACCACAGACAGATCTCTGATCAGACGGTGAGGAACAGACTGCACATGGCCGGTCTTCGTGCTTATAAGGCTGCCAGGAAGCCTGCAATGACTGCCCTTCACCGTCAGGCCCGTTTGCGTTGGTGTCGACAGCACCGACAGTGGAACCTAAGAATGTGGGGCAACGTCATGTTCAGTGATGAATCAAGGTTCTGTCTGCGGAAGCTGGGTGGCAGGATCAAAGTATGGAGACGGCGTGGAGAACGCTATGCAGATTGCTGCACAGATCGCGTGACACCTTTCAATGGGGGCAGTGTCATGGTGTGGGGCGGTATCTCTCTCACAGGCAAAACAGAACTTGTCATCATTGAAGGCAATCTCAATGCAGTGAGATATCGGAATGAGATTCTGGAGCCAGTGGCGATCCCATATCTCCAGAATCTGGGACCTAACTCCATCCTCCAGGATGACAACGCTCGCCCCCACAGAGCCAGGATCATCACAGAGTACCTCCAGAATTTGGGAGTGGAGAGGATGGAATGGCCTGCCGTGAGTCCAGACCTCAACCCTATTGAACACCTGTGGGATCAGCTTGGGCGTGCTGTACGTGCCAGAGTGACCAACGCAACCATGTTGGCTGACTTGCGGCAAATCCTGGTTGAGGAATGGGATGCCATCCCACAGCAGTGTGTGACCAGGCTGGTGACCAGCATGAGGAGGAGGTGCCAAGCTGTTGTGACTGCGTATGGATCTTCCACACGCTACTGAGGTCCCTGACAGTGTAAAATGAATAAAGTGTAAAAATGGCCAATATGTGTTGTTTTTTCCTTATTACTGTGGGAGAGTGCAATCATCCAATCCACCAAGCAACTCAAAACGAGAGTGAATACCAACAGAAGAATATTGCAGGGGATTTTGGCACATTTGTTTGGGCCGCTACCCACACGGTTAGCTGTGTTGCTCATTCCACGAATGCATGATCCTTACAAGTTGTACCTCGTTGTAAAGGTGACTAATCAGGCTTTCCAGCGATATAAAATACAATACCAATTGGTATTATTAAAGGGGAGGAATAATCGACCGAAATAACGTTTCCGAACTTTTTTTGAGGAGTTTAGTTCTGTGGTCTGAACGTCACCCTAGGCAAAATAGCCTCACGAGCGTAATGCGCATGTGCGCAGACCTGTAGAAGCAGAAATTAGACTCACATGCGCTCTCGCTGTAGCCTAAATATGGACCGAATTCTTATTAAAAAATGATATATTTTTGCATATTTTATTTTTAATCCCTTTAGCAGGCTCAGCCTCCGTTAGCCTCAATGACAATCCGCCTATGATATATATAATTTTTTTTTATATAGGGTATATTTTATGCCTGAGATGCCGGGGGGCTCAGTTTCGCCGTGAGAGAGAGAGAGAATTTAAATTTTTTTGAATTTTAAAAATCCCTTTATTAAACTACTAAGAAGAGCAACAATTCAGCAGAAATGCAAGTGAACCCTGACAAAAGAGAATAAGTGGTAACAAAAAAAATAAAATATGAAAAACACAAGAACAAACAAATTACAAAACAATAAAACAGTAGTCATTCTCATCACGGTCAAAATGAAAAAATGTAAAATCTCCATCATCTCCCACCATACACAAAACCCCTCCCAGAGAGAGAAATTTTTTTTGAATTTGAAACCCCCTTTATTTGGGCAGTAATTTTTTTCAATGCATTAACAATTTCTCAAAAATAATACTAAAAAAACCTATTACAACCAACCAAAATGAAAAAAAAAACAAGCAGTTACATAATATCACAAGGTAAAAGAAACAAATTAGAAATTTATCTCTAAGCTGCCATCTTCCTCGTCGACTGAACACAAAATACTTTGCAGTCCCCAGATGTTCACAAATTGTATCAAATCCCCCACCAGTTTATAGTAGGAGTATTCTACTCTCAAACGGGCAGCAACTATACCCTTAAACATTTCTATTACGTCCACAGAGTCCATGTCACCAATACAATTTTTCCTGGTCTTCCAGATAGCCAGTTTTGCTGTGCCACATAAATAATTAATAAGCACACACTGTGGTCTTGTCTTGAGTGAGTATTTAGGCCCCATTATAAAAAGTTGAATTGTAAAAATAACCCCTAATGAGGAAACCCATCTCTTGAGTAGATCCATCAAAACTCCCAGCCTTGGACACTGCACAAACAGATGTTGAAGACTTACAGGAACTAAGCAAAACGGACACCCAACCCCAACGCTAGGATCTAGGTGGGCCACATGTCTGTTAGTAGCTATCGCCCCATGTATTACCCTCCATTGGAGGTCAGCCGTCCGCTTTTCAATGGGAGGCTTATACAGGGACCTCCAACTGCCTTTAGGTGGAGGGTCTGAGCCTAAAAACTCAGCCCACCTGGTTGCCCTCATCTCCGCCAGCCTCTCTGTATGCAGTACTTTGACACAGATGGTATACAGTGCCTTCTTCCCCACACCACTGAAGCCCCCTAGTATAGGTGTCTTAAAGGACAGGATGGAGTCCCCATCCTCCTGCCATTCCCCCACAGCAGCAGTAACACCCAGGGAAGGGAGGACGTATCCCTCACTCTCCAGCCACTGCTCAGCTCTGTCAGCCACAAAAGCTCTCTGAGAGCCCGTAAGGGATCCCAAGGCTTCTGCCACTACCTGGTTCATTATGCGGAGTGATCTGACACCAGTCCTCTCTGCCAGTCCAGCAGCCTCAGTCCTCAGCAGATGACCCAGCTTCACGCACTCCACAGCCACCAAAGAGGAGCGTAAACTGGACGACATTAAAGTTTTCATTTTCAGAAAGGGGTTGTGGAACAGCGGCTCCTCAAACAGCCACCGTCCTGGTCTCTCATCCACTTTCCTGGCCACTGTGAGGACACACCAGGCCTCCAGCATGGACTCATAGAAAGGAGTCAGGCCTGTGAGGTCCACCCCTTCCAGTCGCATCAGGAACAAGTGCTTGTCCAGTCCCAAACAACCAGCCCTCCTCAGGAGAGCGCAGGCTGTGTCTGTCCAACTGTGGTTACTGCTATACGGCAGCCTCTGTGCTGACTGCAACCGGAAAGCAGCCACTCTAGCAGTTATGTCGATGAGTCCTTGCCCACCTTCCTGCACAGGTAAGTGCACTGCTGAGGCCCGTATCCAGTGTTGACCAGACCAGAAAAAATTCACAAGCCGTCGCTGAACAGCCTGCAGTACACTCCGCGGAGGCTGCAGTACTACCAGGCGGTGCCACAGGGCTGAGGCGGCTAAGTTATTTGCAACCAGAATTCAATTCAATTCAATTCAATTCAATTCAATTCAATTCAATTCAATTTTATTTATATAGCGCTTTTCACAGATGACTGTCACAAAGACGCTTTACAGAACAGAAAGGGGAGGAAAGGGGAAATGGGAAATGCCAGCTCTAAGCCAGCTCTAAGCCCCCAGATAGCAGAGGTAAAAACTCTAGTAGGAGAGAAAAACCCTCATACTGTGGCGAGAAAAAACTCCCCGATGGGAAGAAATCTCGAGAGGAACCCGGCTATTGGGGGGGATGCCCATCCTCCACTGGCCTATGGGTTGAGTATGTCATAGGGAGGTATTCTATTCAGATGACTCCATCATGTAGAGATCAGCAGTGGCAGGTGGGGGGCGCCTAGCTGGTCTTGGGCTGGAGCTCCGGGCCAGGAGGGGGGCGGGGGAAGGGCGGGAAACTCTGGAAACTTGGGCTAGAGCTCCGGGCAGGTGCCCAGAGCAGGGAAGAGGTAAAAAGAAAAAACAATTGTTAGGGGTTTCAGATGGTAGTAGAACAAGCGCAGCAGGAGAGACAGAGGTGTCTGCTGCGATAATGAATGATTCCTTTATTTCGAATGTTTACACATAAACAAACGAAAAGGATAGGTTTGAAGCCATTGGCTTATAAAACAACCTACCCTTAATTCAGAAACAAATTAAAGAAAGAAAAAAAGGCCAATTTTTAAAAAAGGTAAAGTTTACAAAATGAAACAGTCAACAAAAACAATCATGAAAAAAAACATTAAGCCAACATAGGATAATCAATACGGACACCATCACCGGCGCTCCCCTCCAAAAACCAGGGGCGCTGGTCAAGTTAAGTCTGACCATAAGATTCTAGAACCCTGTTTTTAAACATCTTTTTAAACGTAAAAATATTCTTGCTGTGTTTTATCTCATCTGGTAGATTGTTCCAGAGTTTCACTCCTTTAACTGACACAGACATGCTTTTAAGTGTGGTTCGTGCTCTAGGCTGTTGGAAATTGAGTGGTCTTCTATAGTTATACCTCCCCTCTCGTTCTATAAACAAAATTTGTAAGTTAAGTTAGATAAGGAAACCCTGGCAGAATAAGGCTATGGCAGCATAGCTAAGGGCTAAACAGAGGCAGGGGCCAATACAGCCATGAGGGCAGGCTTGAGACAGCCACCACTAGACCATGACCGGTCGAGCTTAACACAACACTACCAATAATGATCCAGTGACAGCACTGACCGCTCAGTCCACCAGCGACTCTATAGCTAATGCCAGCCACCCACTCCTGCCCCTCAACTATAGGACAGACTAAAAAGATTTTTAAGCCTAGCTTTAAATAGACTGACAGTGTCTGCACCCCGAACATGAGCAGGCAATTTGTTCCATAGGAGAGGAGCACGATAGGAAAAGGCTCTACCACCTATGGTACTTTTAGCTATTTTAGGAATAATAAGGAGGCCTGTGCCCTGCGAACGGAGCGTTCGTGAGGGATTATAAGGGAAAAGTAAATCCCTTAAATATAAGGGGGCAAGCCCATGTAAGGCTTTAAAGGTAAGTAATAGAATCTTATAGTCTATTCGAAATTTGACTGGCAACCAGTGAAGTGAAGCTAACACTGGGCTGATGTGTTCAAAACTTCTAGTTCTCGTGAGAATACGAGCTGCTGTATTTTGAATTAGCTGAAGCCCTTTTAGAGAGGAATGTGTACATCCAGAAAAAAGAGCATTACAATAATCTAATCTAGAAGTAACAAAAGCATGGACTAGCTTTTCAGCATCATGTAAGGACAGTATTTTTCGAATTTTTGAGATATTCCTCAAGTGATAGAAAGCAACCCTAGAGATGTCTTTAATGTGTGTATCAAATACTAGATCTGGATCAAACGTAACACCAAGATCTTTAATGACAGCACTTGAGGTGATTGAAATTCCATCAATGTTAGGCATATAGCCAGATAGTTTGCATCTCAGGGACTTGGGCCCCACCACCATTACCTCTGTCTTATCAGAGTTTAGCAAGAGAAAGTTAAGGGTCATCCATTCCTTTATGTCTAGAAGACAAGCTTCCATTTTTGATAGCAGGACAATTTCATCAGGCTTGACTGATAGATACAGCTGGGTGTCATCTATCTGGGGGCTTAGAGCTGGCATTTCCCATTTCCCCTTTCCTCCCCTTTCTGTTCTGTAAAGCGTCTTTGTGACAGTCATCTGTGAAAAGCGCTATATAAATAAATAAAATTGAAATTGAATCTGCATAGCAGTGGAAGTTAATGCCATGTTTACGAATGATTTGTCCCAGGGGAAGCATGTATAGAGAGAAGAGCAAAGGCCCAAGGACAGATCCTTGTGGTACTCCATATCTAACCCTAGATTTATAGGAGGAGTCATTGTTAAGATGCACAAATTGATATCGGTCTGATAAGTATGATCTAAACCAGGAAAGAGCCAGTCCACGGAGGCCAACAATATTTTCGAGCCTATCCAGAAGGATGAGGTGATCAACTGTGTCAAATTCTGCACTTAAATCCAGAAGCATGAGTACAGAGATATAGCCACTATCAGAAGCAAGGAGTAAGTCATTGAATACTTTGACTAGGGCTGTTTCAGTGCTATGAGAGGGTCGAAAACCAGATCGAAAAACTTCCAATATTTGATTAGGGTGCAAAAATGACCAGAGTTGTTTTGAAATGGCCTTTTCTATTATTTTAGAGAGGAACGGAAGGTTTGAGATAGGCCTATAGTTAGACAGGTCGTTTATATCCAATTTTGGCTTTTTAAGAAGGGGTTTGATGACTGCAATTTTGAGAGTCGGTGGTATATGGCCAGAGGCTAAAGAAGCATTAACAATATGCAACAGTGGTGTTCCAATCACTGGCAGTAGCTCCTTCAGTAACTTCGTTGGGAACCAGAACCCTCCCCCTGTAGGACAGCTGGGGTAGCAGCCAATGCCATTTAGACAATCGGGCACTCACCTTCTCCTCTATCCCCTCCCAGTTCTTTTCTTGATAGTCAGAAGAGCCTAAATACACACCCAGTACTTTAAAACCATTCCTGCCCCACTGTAGGCCACCCGGTAACGGTGGCACCTTCCCTGTCTGCCACTGCCCTGCCCACAATGCCTCTGTTTTGCCCCAATTCACCTTAGCCGAAGCAGACTTTTGGTATAGATGTAAGCTGTCTACCAGAACTTGAACATCATTATGATTATTAATAAAAACTGTGACATCATCTGCGTAAGCAGACAACACCACACCTGGACACAGTGCACCATTTGGCAAGTGAAAGCCGGTCAGTCTTGCCCGTAAACAAGATAGCAGTGGTTCCATTGCTAATGCATAGAGTTGCCCAGATAGTGGACAACCCTGCCTGATACCCCTATGCACAGAAAACGGTCGGCTTAGTCCCCCCCTACCTTTAACATGCATGAGGCATCTGCATATAACAGACTCAGCCATGCTAAAAACCCATTCCCAATACCAAAGGCTCTTAGTGTTTTAAAAAGGTAATTGTGATCAACGCGATCAAAAGCTTTCTCCTGGTGTAGTGAAATGAGGCCAATGCCACAATTGGACACTGTACATAAGTCCACTGTGTCTCGTATGAGGAATAAGCTATCCATGATGGAACCATCCGGGATGCAGTACGACTGATCAGTGTGTATCAAGGAAGCAAGATGAGTCTTTAACCGATTTGAAAGGCACTTGGACAAGATCTTGTAATCTGTGCATAAAAGGGCTACAGGCCTCCAATTATTTAAAAGACAAAGGTCTCCTTTCTTGGGTAACAAAGTCAACACAGCACGACGACAGGATGCTGGCAAAAAACCCTCCTGAAATGACTCTCAGAACACTTTAAGAAGATCCCCACCAACACAATGCCAAAAGTGCTTATCGAAATCTGATGGTAACCCGTCCAGTCCAGGGGCTCGCCCTGAAGAAAGCTGCTGAACGGCAGTATTGAGTTCCTGCAACGTAATTTTACAATCCAGTTCTTCCTTCTGCTCGGGTCTTAGCTACGGTAGCCTTTGCAAGAGCTGAGTGGTGCACTCTGGGTCACAGTCCTCCGCGCTGTATAGTGCAGAATAAAAATCCACAGCAAGCCGGCGCATCTCCCCGCTGCCTGTTGTGACGCTTCTGTCTGGCCGACGTAGGGAGACCATTTGCTTGGTTTTTGCATGGGTTATTTCAAGATTAAAAAAGAACGCACTAGGGGCGTCCATGTCTTTTATGTTGCAAAACCGTGATCTAACCAGTGCCCCTTTAACTCTCTCATTAAGGAAAACAGCCAGCTCCTGTTTCCTCTCCTGGAGTGCTCTGTCCAGGCCAGGATCATTTTCCTGAAGCATCCTCTGCTCCATAGCCATAATGTCCTCCTCAAGTGCTTTCACTACACCCCTCACCCTTGCAGTAGAGAAGCTACTATACTGCTGACGGAAAATCTTCACTTGGGTTTTCCCAACCTCCCACCATTGCCTTAAATTTTCAAAGGTGTTTTTCTCTTTCTGCCATCGTTCCCAAAACCTTACAAACTGTTCACAAAAGAAAGCATCTTTCAATAATTGTGTATTAAAATACCAATATGTCTTACTTCTTGGAGCAGACGCAACCCTTACATTAAAAACCACTAGGTGGTGATCAGTAAAACCCACAGGTGTAATTGAACATTCCATAATTCTGTTATTAAAAGTATTAGATACATAAAATATATCTAGTCTTGCAGAGCTTAAACCATTGCCAGATACTTTAAGCCATGTGTACTGTCTAGCCATGTTATGTTTGGTTCTCCAAACATCTGTGAGATCAAATTCTGCCAATAGCCTTGACAGACAGACTGCAGATGGAGGGTGAGGTTCTTCTCCAGTGCAGTCAATTGTAAAGTCTACAGTACAGTTCCAATCTCCTCCTATTATAATAACTCCCTCCCCACTGCACTGCCGCAGCACACCCTTCAAATTGTTAAAAAACTGTAGTCTTTCCTGACCAATATTTGGAGCGTAAACCTTGATTAAAAAAAAGAAAACCTTCCCCTCAATATCCACCTCTACCATCACAGCCCGCCCCTTTACTATCTCTTTTGTAGATAACATGGTAAAATTAAGACTAGGAGAAAAAATAACAGCCACTCCAGCACTAAAATTTTTCCCATGACTAAGCACACACTGCCCTTTCCAACACATTGCCCACTCAATTTTATTGTTCAAATCAGTGTGCGTTTCTTGGAGAAAAATTACATTCAGGTTCTTCTGTTCTATTACCTCTAAAATACTAGCCCTTTTAACCCTATCCCTACCTCCATTGATATTTAGAGATCCCACCCTTAGATTTTCCATGAGATTAGAAAAAAAAAGAAGCGACAAGGACAGCCAGAATAAAGTTAGATAGCAAAAAAGACACCATGTGATGCATGATCATTTTGATTTTTTTTTTTTTTTCATCAAAGATTTTTTTACCACCAGTTCGACCATGCCTAATCATCGTTACGTATTTACTCAGACGAAAACGCTTTCGTTTGCTCAGTTCATCATACCCAACGGCTTTTTGGAGTGTAGATACTGACCGAATGAACTTTTCTCTATCCGGAAAGAAATCTGTTAGATCCACTCCGGGCCTCCTATACGTCTCATGTAAGAAAGCATTAAATTATTTTAAAGAATAGATGGATGAATCTGTAGCCACGTCATCCTGCGTTAACTGCACATCTGCCAGTGACTCGCAGTCACTCATATCCTCTTCATTCAACTCTACAACTACTTGCGAGTTTGTATCAACCGCACAGCTGTCATGTCCAGCGAGTTGTTCTTCCGCACCTGTGCTTTGCATCGGGTCGTTAGCTACAGGAGCTGCTGTTTCTATCTGCCTATTTATTGGTGTATCACCACCCTTAACCTGCGACTGATCTGCCGCGGTCGCTATGGCTGCCTCAATGTTACGTGTCGGCTCCGTACCCTCAACCGGTAACATCTTTCTTTTTTTAGGTGTAACGTTACTTTCCGATTGTAGCTCAGACGAACTCTCCGCTGACTGCACAGAGCTCTCAACGGCAATCGTTTGACTTCCGCAGCTGTTGAGTTCCCAGTACCGCTGGAGTCAGAAACTACCTGTGAGTTTGCGGGCTGGGGCTGACTCTGCTCTGCCTGAGCTGGGCCGCCCCCTCCGTCAGTGGAAGCTTGAGAAACAGTCCTAGTCGGGCCGGACATGGTGTTTTCTGCCGTTTGTTTAGGACATTGTACTCTAATATGGCCAAAATCACCACATAAGAAACAACGGGGACTACCTGAGGTCGCAAAATCTAAGTCTTATTTTCGTGTTTAACACGCAACGAGATATCCAGTGTTTGTGCCGGTGAGTCTAAAAACATGTACACATGGCGTCTAAAAGACATCACATGTTTTAGTGCAGGGTTTTTACATCCCAGAGAAATCGTTCTAAGTGAGCTGGAAAACTTACCAAAGCGTGACAACTCGCGTTGGATAACGTCATTTGGGATGAAAGGCGGCACATTCGAAATTGTTACTCTGACTGAGGACGAAAATAATGGCGTCACTTGTATAAACATTTCATTTATAATAATCCCCGTTTCAATCAAACTATTAACTAGTTTATCTTCCTTCAAGAAAACAACTGCTTTATTCATACGTGAAGCGGACATGATATCACTAGGCTTCACTCGCTCGCCCACCGCAAGCAAAGAGAGAGAGAGAGATGACTATTTTTATATGTGAAGTATTCCAAAGTTTGAGGAAAGTAGGGCTGACTAGCCAAGACGCAGCAGTAGGCTAGCTAACACACACACAACATGCAACATGAGTATTTCCATTAAAACTGACGTGAATTGTCAGTCTTTCCGTCTCTGTTTCTGCGATGTTGAGGAATGATATTTGCTTATTGTCTTCGTTGTATTGCCTGGTTATTGTATTTTCCAAGTTTTGCATATTTCAAACATTTGAAAGTGATTGGAAGACACAGTTGAAATTGATTGGAGGACCACCTTTTTCTTTAGACCGGGAAAAGTTTAGAGTTGCCTTTTTACTTGTCAGTCAAGATAACTAACTTAAACGAATACAGTAATTGACGTTAGCCAAATATATCAAAGCAGTGGCGTCGCCAGGCCTATTTTAGGGGGCTGTAGCCCCCCTAAAATTTGCTGTAGCCCCCCTAAATATTTTTTAAGCCACTAGTTTTAATCATGACATTTTTTTCAGATTGATTTCACAAAATGTGCCATTGACACTCCAGAATCATAACGCACACGGAAAAGTCTGGCGCTGGGACCCTGGGGAGGCTTAATCTAGTGCAGCCATTGGTTAGAGTGCAGTGTGGTAGAGCCGCGTGACCGCTACAGACTGAGAGTGGGTTGTAGTATGAACGTTCCAATGCTGCTGTAACAAATCACTAGTCTAGTAGCCTACTTGAGCTCAATAAGTTCGGTAACAACATAAACCACTTAACAGAATTTAAAATTAACAGTTAACGTTAGCTACAAAAGCTTTTGCTCCATAGGTCTGTTCTCAAGTGCTACTGCTAGGCTGGATCCATAGGCTACCATGTCGAAAAAAAAAATTAAGTTCAAACTACTTATGAATTGTAGCCTACATTTCCCACTATGTTGAGCAGCCAGAGTCTACGATGTGTAAAAAAAATCGTATATAATCGACTATAACGTTGTTTGTATTAAGTAAAGTCATGTATTATGGGTATACCTGAGTTGAAAATATGACTGTTAATCCCTTAGTTTGGTAGAAAAAGTCAGGAGTGTCTTCATTATAGCCTATGGGAACCATATTAATGTTAGTTGCTGAAACTCCTGGCTCCTATCGCCTTTCCAGTTCCTATAGCCTATAGCTTAACAGTTACTGGTTCACATTTTAGGTTTATATGAGATGGCTACAGTTGTTCAACTAAAATGCCTAAACGGAATTTGTGAAGCTTGCCTGTTACTAATAGCCTATAGCTGCTAAATACATTTTAAAACGGAACTCACTTTCTGCATCTGCAACGTGGAGTAGCTAGCCTCTCTGGTTTTATGTCCTCGGTTAGCTACTGCGATAGCCTGGATAAGACATATAATAGTTTACAGTTAAATAGCTACGTAGGTAACTTATTGGATTCATAAAGTTAGGATGCTTTGATAAAGCTACAAAAGTTCAGTTTTTTTCTAATGATAGGGAGAAGTTTACGGGAGAGTATAATTTTGAGGGAATCCCCCCCACCCCCAACATGATTCCCTGCTCATGAAGGGTGATCACAAGTGTGTACATGAACATTTAGATGTATGCTATGTAACCTGGTTTTTAATTGCAATAAAAAACAAATCACTGGTTAAATTTAATCTACAGGCCAGGCCTAAATGAATTCTGCTGCCATTGAGGCAATTTGTATAAGCTGTCAAACTAGAATAGGCTTCACATCGGCTTTGACATCACAATGTGTCAACTGTTGCCGATGCCGATAAATTTTAGTTGATAGACGATGGTATCGTACATCAGCCCAACCCTATTGCTACATATGTAAGCAATTTATGGAAATATTCTTTGCAACAACTAAATTATTTATTGATTTTAGGCTTATTGCGGCTCCCAAATTCATGGGGAACAACCATTTTGTGGCTGCCTTTTTGAAAAAAGTTCTCATGGGGGTGCATGACCCCAGATCCCCCTAGTAGGCTACAGGCTTAGCCCCCCTAAACATATATCTCTGGCGACGCCCCTGTGTCAAAGAAAAGAAAGCAGCTCAGCATTGTGGAACTGTTGAGTCTGAAAAAGAATGAAAATAACAATTCGGAGAATCAGCTTTCGGAGAACCAGTCCTCAGCTGAGGACGAGCTACCCACCAAAATGTTATTTTATTTGCAGTGACTTGCTCTTGCTCTTGCTCTTGCTCGTGCTCTTGCTCTCTCTAACACACACACAATTGGCGTGCATATAATATTTTATTAGAAATTTAAGCAGTGAATACATTTTGTTGAGCATGTTCGATAGTTACATTGACTTGTCAGAAGTGTTTTCATTGTGTTAACATTAACTGTGCTGTAAGTCGCGTAACAGCTACTCCTACGTTAGAACTTCTTGTAATATGCGACCTTATGAGTGCAAAATATATCGGTAAATTACGTTGTAACGTTAGTCCTAAGTAGTGGCTTTGTTTTCATGTAGCCTATGGCTTGGCCTACTCTTTTGCGTAACCAGGTGTTGTGCCGAATTCAGACTCCCTGCCGAAATCAGACTCCCCTCGCGTGCACGCGCGTTCACTCTGCATTACGTTATTTGCGACTTCTTCATTCTCCTTTCGCGATTTCCGACCAGTATCTTCGTTCTGTCGGCGGATAGATGGACCATTCTGTGTCACTGTCTGTCGCTACGTATAGTTATTCTTTTTCTAATTTTAAATGTTCGATTTCCGTGGCTTTCTGACGTAAATTAACAAGCATACTTTTAAAGAATCAATTGCCGACGTTAAAAGCAGATAAAATGCATGTAAAGTATACTTTTCTAAAACGTCGTTAATGTTCATCCGTGTCTTCTTAGATAGTGTTTCATTTGGCACAGATAGGCTATATTGAATTTATTTTTCACTGAGGTAGTAGGCTATAACATAGGGGATTTTACCCCATGTCCATAAATCTTTTTTCTAATATGGCTATGTTCGGATATTTGCAGATATCGACAATACGTAAATATTGTAAGGATATATTTACATATTTAAAATCTACCAAAATGACCCTGTTTACACATCTGGGACTGTATTGTTTACCCACAGGGAGTCAGTTGGAGGCAGGGCTGCCAGAATCTGACTCCCCCTCCTTATCTCTACATTGCAATGTTTGACAGACACCAAACCTTCTGTGGTGACACACATAGGCGTCACCTGTGCAGCCTCCAAAGCATTTTCTTATATCTGCAACAGGGGGTCAGTTACAGTGGGGGAGTCAGATTCTGGCAAGGCTTCAGTCCGGCTGCCAGAATCTGACCCCCCCCCCCTTATCTCAGGATTGCAGTGTTTCACAAAAACCAGAATCACTCTAGTGATACATATGGACATCTACTATACACCCTTAAAAGCAATTGTTAATATCTGTGACGGGGTCAGTTAGAGGGGGGGAGTCAGATTCCGGCAAGGCTTAAGTCCGGCTGCCGGAATCTGATCCCCCCCCCTTATCTCAGGATTGCAGTGTTTCACAAACACCAGAATCACTCTAGTGACACTTCTGGACATCTAGTATACAACCTTAAAAGCAATTGTTAATATCTGCGACAGGGGGTCAGTTAGAGGGGGGGAGTCAGAGTCCGGCAAGGCCTCAGCGCGGCTACCGGAATCTGACCCCCCCCCCCCTTATCTCAGGATTGCAGTGTTTCACAAACACCAGAATCACTCTAGTGACACATTTGGACATCTACTATACACCCTTAAAAGCAATTGTTAATATCTGCGACAGGGGGTCAGTTAGAGGGGGGGAGTCAGATTCCGGCAAGGCTTAAGTCCGGCTGCCGGAATCTGACCCCCCCCCCCTTATCTCAGGACTGCAGTGTTTCACAAACACCAGAATCACTCTAGTGACACATCTGGACATCTACTATACACCCTTAAAAGCAATTGTTAATATCTGTGACAGGGGGTCAGTTAGAGGGGGGGAGTCAGATTCCGGCAAGGCCTCAGCGCGGCTGCCGGAATCTGACCCCCCCCCTCTAACTGACCCCCTGTCACAGATATTAACAATTGCTTTTAAGGGTGTATAGTAGATGTCCATATGTGTCACTAGAGTGATTCTGGTTTTTGTGAAACACTGCAATCCTGAGATAAGGGGGGGGGATCAGATTCCGGCAGCCGGACTTAAGCCTTGCCGGAATCTGACTCCCCCCCTCTAACTGACCCCCTGTCACAGATATTAACAATTGCTTTTAAGGGTGTATAGTAGATGTCCAGATGTGTCACTAGAGTGATTCTGGTGTTTGTGAAACACTGCAGTCCTGAGATAAGGGGGGGGGATCAGATTCCAGCAGCCGGACTTAAGCCTTGCCGGAATCTGACTCCCCCCCTCTAACTGACTCCCTGTCGCAGATATTAACAATTGCTTTTAAGGGTGTATAGTAGATGTCCAGATGTGTCACTAGAGTGATTCTGGCGTTTGTGAAACACTGCAGTCCTGAGATAAGGGGGGGGGATCAGATTCCGGCAGCCGGACTTAAGCCTTGCCTGAATCTGACCCCCCCCCTCTAACTGACCCCCTGTCACAGATATTAACAATTGCTTTTAAGGGTGTATAGTAGATGTCCAGATGTGTCACTAGAGTGATTCTGGTGTTTGTGAAACACTGCAGTCCTGAGATAAGGGGGGGGGGGTCAGATTCCGGCAGCCGGACTTAAGCCTTGCCGGAATCTGACTCCCCCCCTCTAACTGACCCCCTGTCGCAGATATTAACAATTGCTTTTAAGGGTGTATAGTAGATGTCCAAATGTGTCACTAGAGGTGATTCTGGTGTTTGTGAAACACTGCAATCCTGAGATAAGGGGGGGGGGGGGTCAGATTCCGGTAGCCGCGCTGAGGCCTTGCCGGAATCTGACTCCCCCCCTCTAACTGACCCCCTGTCGCAGATATTAACAATTGCTTTTAAGGTTGTATACTAGATGTCCAGAAGTGTCACTAGAGTGATTCTGGTGTTTGTGAAACACTGCAATCCTGAGATAAGGGGGGGGGGGTCAGATTCTGGCAGCCGGACTGAAGCCTTGCCAGAATCTGACTCCCCCACTGTAACTGACCCCCTGTTGCAGATATAAGAAAATGCTTTGGAGGCACGCCTATGTGTGTCACCACAGAAGGTTTGGTGTCTGTCAAACATTGCAATGTAGAGATAAGGAGGGGGAGTCAGATTCTGGCAGCCCTGCCTCCAACTGACTCCCTGTGGGTAAACAATACAGTCCCAGATGTGTAAACAGGGTCATTTTGGTAGATTTTAAATATGTAAATATATCCTTACAATATTTACGTATTGTCGATATCTGCAAATATCCGAACATAGCCATATTAGAAAAAAGATTTATGGACATGGGGTAAAATCCCCTATGTTATAGCCTACTACCTCAGTGAAAAATAAATTCAATATAGCCTATCTGTGCCAAATGAAACACTATCTAAGAAGACACGGATGAACATTAACGACGTTTTAGAAAAGTATACTTTACATGCATTTTATCTGCTTTTAACGTCGGCAATTGATTCTTTAAAAGTATGCTTGTTAATTTACGGCAGAAAGCCACGGAAATCGAACATTTAAAATTAGAAAAAGAATAACTATACGTAGCGACAGACAGTGACACAGAATGGTCCATCTATCCGCCGACAGAACGAAGATACTGGTCGGAAATCGCGAAAGGAGAATGAAGAAGTCGCAAATAACGTAATGCAGAGTGAACGCGCGTGCACGCGAGGGGAGTCTGATTTCGGCAGGGAGTCTGAATTCGGCACAACACCTGTTAGAAATCCTGCGGGCGCCCCTGCAGCCAGCTAATGCAATGCTGAAGATGCCGCAGAATCGCAGCTACTGTATAACAACTAGGCTAGATGCAACATGTAATCAATCTATTTAAAATCGAATCTCCCAGACGGAGACTCGCCACTCAGTAAGCTAGGCTAGCGAATATTATATCCTAAGCAATGTGTAAGTTAGTTTTCAAGAAGAAACAGCATAGATTGATCAAAGAAACTGACCTCTCGTGGGTCTCCGTATTTTATATGGCCAAACCAAGCAATCAGATATTAGAGAAATATATTATTTGACTTCATATTGTCGGATTTCACTTCATATTCCCCCCCCCGCCTGAGGTGGAACATTTGTTAAAGTAACTCGTTTTGCCATCATGTCATCTAAGTTTAAATGTTGCTTGACCAGACTCAAAACCCCCAAGTCTAGCTGTAAAAAGCACATTTAGAGAGTAAGAAGGAAAGATAAAAACATTAGTGCAGACATGCGATTTTACAACTCAGCACATGCCTGTTTGTCCAGTACGGTCAGATCAACCAACATGATTCGATGCTCAGAGCCGGAACTCTAATGTGTGTCTGCTTACATGCTGGTAGGAATAATCACTCAAAAAGAGAAACGCAGGATAGCTGTAGGGCTGTGGGGTGGTGTTAACTTCCTGTTGCCTGTCATTGTGAAACTGAAAGTATTTCAAACTCAAACGCCATTTCACAGACTGAGGATAAAGAAGAGGGGGTAAAAGAAGGAATAAAATGGAATAAAAGAACGGAGTAAGTAGCCTGTTGTGGAGTGGGATGGACAGAAGAGAAGCTAAAGGTGAAGGGGTGTGGGGAGGAATGGGATTCTGCTAGTATTAATCGCAATAACACGCTTAATTGATTAACATAGAAAACCGACAAAATGGCGCAATGTAGGTGTAATAGGCCCAGGTTATTTTCATATGTCCCATTTGGAACCAAAAATAAAAAGTAGATAAATGTACTTTTTAAAGTTTTACGTTTATTTCGGTAGCCTATTTTATTTTCTTGATAAGCCTATTTTGTGACCATTTTTACCACGTACCCTGTCGTTTGATTAAAAGAGTAGGCTAGGCTACGCGGGAAAACACAGCCTAATCAAAGTGACAGTTCGGCACTAACATCAGTGGATTAAATTTGAGTGAACGTATTTTCTTAATTGAATTGATATCTGCGTTTATGAAACAATGTCCATATTAAATCAGCCAATCAGGCCGTGGTTTTGTAGGAAAGGTTCATGTCCACCCCGTGTAATATTTCAGCAATATGACACGAGAGTGAGAATCCTCCCGTTCACCACGGCTGTGATTGTGTGATACGGTCGCAGGCACGTGACCGCCTCCAAACGTATCTGAAAATAATTGACATTTGGAGAAAATAGATTTTCCCACACGGCAATAATTGGCCTATAGGCCCGTCTCTTGAATTGAGATTTATGGATAGAATAACAGTTTTGTTGGACATATCAAATATTTGTATGGGCCATGTGTGGAGACTGAGGTCAATTCATTTTTAAGCAGTTTGGATTTGTGATCAAATGTAGAATATGGGCAGAATATACAGAACGTGACATGTTATTGTAAAAGTTTTTGTGTTGCCCCCCCATTTTAGGTGATAGTAAGAACTAAGAGACATTACCCTAAATTGATTTCTACTATATTAAAGTCGGTGGTCGTTTGTTAAATGGTGCTTGTTTGAATCCTAATGTATTGAATTCGTACTTGTTTCAATAACATTAAATGCAGCAACTACTTTAGTTGCAAGAATTTAATTAAATGTTTGTATTTTTGTACCACAAGGTGGCAGCATTTAGCTGTAGCCTGTAATGTAATGTAAAAAGCCTGTAATCTCAAAGCACCGATAAAAATTATCTTGAAATGTCAATAAAGAAAACCGCATTCATGGACATAACAGCTATTTTGAATAATAGCCTCACAGAGGGCGCTACTAACTCATTTAGCTAATATGGGGGATTAGGGTCCATCTCACGGAACTCTACGCTCCATCTGTTATCACACTGAAGAAGTTTAGTTAGTTAAATAGCAAAAACACTGACAACATTTTGTTAGCTCATTGCAGTCGTCTTTGAACATTGGGCCACACGCTGTTTGTACACAATATTATTTATTTTACGGTCTATGTGACGCCGCCACTTTTGTTCCAATACAACAAACTGTTTTGAATATTTATTTTTTTATTAATATTTTTCTTTAAAACCAGTGGATTTCTCTTGTCTAACAGCATTTTTAATTCTCACGAAGGAGGTTCTCGAAAAGGTTTATTTTACATTTGAATATTTATTTTATATGACTAGTTTGAATTCATGTGAGAGTTCATTTGCCAGTCTGTATGTTGATGCTATTGATTTTTATTTATTTCAGTTGATTATTATTATTATTATTACCTATTATTATTTTTGATCAATTCCATTGAATCATTAATAAAATATTGCACAATCAATATACAGTGAGCACCATAATTCATTGGACAGTGACACATTATTTGTTATTTTGGTTCTGTACTCTAGCACTTTGAGTTTGAAAAGATGCCATGACAATGAGGTTGAAGTGCTGACTGTCAGCTTTAATTTGAGGGTATTTTCATCCATATCGGATGAACCGTTTAGAAATAATGGAACCTTTTATACATAGTCCCCCCCATTTTCAGACATCAAAAAATATTGGACAGTTTAACATAATGTAGAATAAAGTAATAGTATTTTTAATATTTGGTTGCATATCCTTTGCATACCATGACTTCCTGAAGTCTGTGACCCGACAATACCAAAAGACTCTTGATATCTTATTTTCTGGTACTCTTACAAGCAATACTATAACTTCTCTGCATTTGAATGGATCTCTATGGGAATTGGGGGGTGGGACTAGATTTAGCTGTAAATTATGCTGGAATACATGGTTAGCGAAATGGCTGTAAGTCATCAAGGGTCTGAGGTATCAAACGAGCCTCAACCATCCTTCTGCTGCCAGATATGCAGTAGATATGGATGGATCACTTTAAGGGTTGTTTCTCCTGACAAATTTTCCTTTTGAACTCCATGGAAAAATAAGTCAGGAGAAGAAACCCTTCAAGTTATCCATCCATACCTAGGAGTGGGTATCGTTTCAATTTTATCGATTCCGATTCCGATTCTGCTTATCGAATCCGGTTCTTATCGAATCTCGGTTCCGATTCCAATATTTTTTGGAGAGAAAAAAAGAACACATTTCAAGAACAAAAATTAGCCTAAAGGCTGAGGAATAAAAACGTCATTAAAAAGTCTATTTTAAAGATGTATGGAATGCAGCACACGCTGTTTCTTTGCAAATTATGTATTATAAACCAAATTGACAGAATTAATGGAGCAGTGTTTTTTTTTCCTCTCAACCCGACTTGATCAAATGAGTCAAATGAAAGTCCGAAGTTCTCTTGTCCGAGAAAGCACGCTGTATCCACTATCGATTGACAACGCAAACAGGTGACTGTTACTATTGAGACCAATCTTCCGGCGTGCGCTGCGTGCTATTGATCTCAAAGCTGCATGCATGCCAAGCTTGTGAGAGACTAGTTAACGTTACGGTCGCGTCTATTCTGTTCAATAGCATCAGTAATATCACAGTACAGATATTCAATACATTGATAAATTGGGAGCCAACTGCACAACCGCGAGTTATCCGCGTGACTTATCGAGGGGGAGGTGTATATGGATATTGCTGTGAATAACCAGATGTCAATAATGCATTTTGCATACCTAAACGGAGTAGACTCAACGGTAGTAAAGGGATGTAACCCCTTCACCACAAATCTGGTCACCGCTCATCTCCTTGCTCATCTTCCCCTTCATGGCTAAAGTGAAAGGAGTTTCTGTACAGGAGGGTCTCTGGGGATTAACCGGAGGTGAAGGGGTGTTCTGACTGCTCTCTGAACTCGTATCTAAGAAAAATATATATTAGAAGAATAATTTGTAGACATCATTCGTTTAATATAAAAGGCGAATGTCAGCTCATCTGTGTTTTGTACCTGAGCGTGAGACGTTGCTACTGCTAGCGCTGACGTTAGCTGCATTGTGGCTGGGAGACCGCAACACATCAAACACGGTGCATTCCTTCAGATTCACGCCGTGTTGAAGCAAATGCTTCGTCATGTTGGAGGTGCTTCCTCCCTTGCACGAAATAACCTTACTGCAGGTGTTGCATTTTGCCGTGTTGCTATCTTTTTTAGTGAAGCTAAGCCAAACTTTCGAACGTTTGCTGCGGTCAGCCATGACGGTCGATCCAGAATGTAAACAGTAGCAATGTGCTTTGCTAAGTCGCTGACGTAATGCGTAACAAATGATGTGACGTTAGGTCCACGTAGCAGGTCCTGGCAGATAAGTGAAACTTATGGACTGTAAAAAGCTCACTGCAGTTCACTCGGGAGCGCGACTGAAATGTATGCAACAGTTAGGAACCGAGAAGCAGAATCGAAATGCACGTGTCTTAACGAATCCACGGTTCTTGGAAATTTGTTAGCGGTTCCAACTGGGAACCGGTTCTTGATACCAAACCCTATCCATACCTACTGCACATCTGGCAGCAGAGTGATGCTTTAAGGCTTGTTTGATACGTCAGACCCTTGATGACTTAGAGCCATTTAGCCAGCCATGTGTTCCATACTGTTCCAGTGTAATTTACAGCAAAATCTAGTCCCATCCCCCAATTCCCATAGAGATCCATTCAAATGCAGAGAAGTTATAGTATCGCTTGTAAGAGTACCAGAAAATAAGATATCAAGAGTCTTTTGGTATTGTTGGATCACAGACATCAGGAAGTCATGGCAGGCAAACGATATGCGACCAAATATTAAAAATGATAACTTTATTCTACATTATGTTAAACTGTCCAATATGTTTTGATACCCGAAAATGGGGGGGGACTATGTACTAAAGGTTCTATTATTTCTAAACGGTTCATCCGATATGGATGAAAATACCCTCAAATTAAAGCTGACAGTCTGCACTTCAATCTCATTGTCATTGTATCCTTTCAAACTCAAAGTGCTAGAGTACAGAACCAAAATAACAAACAATGTGTCACTGTCCAATGAATTATGGTGCTCACTGTACATAAATGCTGCACAATGAATATATAGTTTAGCACTGGCATTATTTATATAAAACAGTTGTTCACCTTTACCAAGGTTGCCATAGATTTTTGAGGCGAGTATAGTACTTGTTTACCGTTCATTTTTAATTCCAGATTACTTCTTGTCAGCACTAAGATGTGTGTGTGTGTGTGTGTGTGTGTGTGTGTGTGTGTCTGTGTCTGTGTGTGTGTGTAAGACTGTGTATCTGTGTGTATGCCTTAGTGCAAAGAATGCCAAAAAAAGACAATATGCCTAATGATTGATCAACATGGAGAGATACTGTATATCTCTCCTCCCTACCATCTATAAAGTGTTCATGAAGTGTATTCTAGCCCGGGTCCTTCCATGGCTGGTCGAGGCTAATATCTTCTCCCCAAAGCAGAAGGCCTATATCAGGCAGGGAATGAATGAGCACGTGTTTTGTCTTAAAACAGGGATCGATGATTTCAAGCATGAATCCTGTAGGCTGTATTCAGTCTTTCTGGATTTCTGAGATGATTTTGGTATTTTGACTCACAATGTTATGATCAGCTCACTAGAGGAAATGCATTTACCTCAAGTGTTTATTGACATTGTTAAAGATGTGTATAGTGGCTCTTTTATTCAAGTTATCTGTGGAAAACAGCTCACAGACCCTATACCTCTCCAGGTTGGCATTAAAACAGGCTGTCCATGGAGTGCAGTCAATTTCAATTCATTTTTTCAATGGCTACTTCCTTTACACAGCAATATATATATACACTACTCACAAAAAGTTAGGGATATTTGGCTTTCGGGTGAAATTTATGGAAAATGTAAGCTCACGCTACAGTGATATTATACGTATCATGAAAGTAGGGCATTTAAGTAGAAGCATGCAATGGTGATTTCCTCATCTCAAACAATTTATTGAAACAAAAGCCAACAACAGTGGTGGGTATACCACAACAAAAATGTCAATGTCTCAATAACTTGTCATGTGCCCTTGAGCATCAATTACAGCTTGACAACGACGTCTCATGCTGTTCACAAGTCGACTTATTGTCTGCTGAGGCATGGCATCCCACTCTTCTTGAAGGGCGGCCCTCAGGTCATTGAGGTTCTGGGGTACAGAGTTACGAGCCTCTACACGGTCAGCTGATCCCATAGGTTTTCTATGGGATTCAGGTCTGGAGAAAGTGCAGGCCACTCCATTTGAGGTACCCCAGTCTCCAGCAGCCTTTCCCTAATGATGCGACCTCGATGAGCTGGAGCATTGTCGTCCATGAAGATGAAATTAGGCCTGTGTTGTTCATGCAGGGGCACAATGACTGGATTAATGATGTTATTCAGGTAGTATGGGCTTGTCACTGTACCATTCACAAAGTGTAGGGCAGTTCTGTATTGACTAGACACACCTGCCCACACTGTAACACCGCCACCACCAAATCAGAGAACAGCACTGAGGCCCACTGGTCCCTCGTCCAGCGTAAATGCTCCCTGGCCCATGCAAGACGATGACGCCTGTGCCTGGTGGTGTGGTCAGGTACCCTTGCAGGTCGTCTAGCACGCAGACCACGCTGATGTAAACGGTTTCGAATGGTCTGACGTGACACTTGGGTGCCTCTCACCTCCCTTAAATGTGCCTGGAGTTGAGTGGCATTCATCATCCGGTTCCGCAGGGCACTGTTCACAATGAAGCGGTCATCAGTGTGGGATGTGGCCAAAGGACGTCCACTTCTATGCCTTTCTGTGACTCTTCCAGTCTCTCTGTATCTCTGTTGCAACCTGCTGATGACACTCTGTGACACTCTAAGCTCAGTGGCCACTTCCCTCTGAGAACATCCTGTTTGAAGCCTCGCAATGGCGAGGTACTGTTGATCAATTGTTAGGTGTCGTCTTGGTCTCATGATGTCAAAATGTGAACAGCATGATGAAGAGGACTGTTTAAATACCAATTCTAATTGAACCAGGAAATTTATTGGTCGATTCATGGATCAAACACCTGTTGTGAATTTTGCCGTTCAGCTCCTTGTTAGAGAACAGCAAGTTGTGCAAAAAGTACTGAAACATTAAATAGTTGGACATGTGCATTCAAAAGTTTAGAGAAGGTCAAATTAATTTCACCTGTAAAGGTTATAGTGCATTTTAGGTTCATCCTGAAATTTCACCCGAAAGCCGAATATCCCTAACTTTTTTTTAATGAAGTAAAGTACTCCAAAGAAAGACAGGGGGAAAAAAAATAAATATATATATATACTAATAAATTAATTAAAGAAAGGGGAAAACAAAACAAGAAATTAAACAAAATGTGGAAGAAATAGGAAGGAATATCCTCCATAAAACTTTAACCTAGCCTGTATACTATATATACTCACATAAAGTATATACTTATATATACATATACATACACCTGTGCATACATTCATACACACATGCCACAGGCATATATGAAAAAGGAGAGAGGGGTGAAAAAAAATATATATTTTCATTCATTTTTCTTTACATTATTTTGATTTTCAATGATAAACTTTGTTAGTGGGTGTACCTTAGGGTTTGCTTGTTTTATTTTAGTCTGTATATAACTACGAATCTGAAGATATTTTAAAAAAAAAAAGAGATTGTGGTAGTCCAAATTTTAATGATTCAAATGAGTCTATTGTATCATTCCTGATCAGCTGAGAGTATGTTTTTAATCCTTTCATTGACCATGTTTTTAAAATATTGTCCATTTTATTTGGTGTAAAGTCTGGATCCCATGACATTTCTCTAAGAAGTAGTAAATAGTTTTTTAAGTCCTACATGTGTTTCCATGTGGTAAGTGTATTATTTACCCATTGATTTCGTCCTTTATTTTGCTTAGTGTCTTTTCCAATAAAGGGCAATGTTTTAATTGAAATATCCACACTTGTACTCTCTATTGTTCGCCATTTTGTTGAGGAATTATCATTGATCCAGATCATTATATTTTTAATTTGTGTAGCATTAAAATAATTACGTAAATTTGGAAGTGCGAGACCACCATTTACTTTTGAAAAAGTTAATTTTTTGAATTTGATCCTTTGCTTTTTATTATTCCAGATGAAATTTGATATCATTCCATTCCATTTCTTAAAACTAACTGAGGGTATGGGGAGTGGTAGTGCCTGAAATAGAAACTAACTGAGGGTATGGGGAGTGGTAGTGCCTGAAATAGAAACTAACTGAGGGTATGGGGAGTGGCAGTGCCTGAAATAGAAACTAACTGAGGGTATGGGGAGTGGTAGTGCCTGAAATAGAAACTAACTGAGGGTATGGGGAGTGGTAGTGCCTGAAATAGAAACTAACTGAGGGTATGGGGAGTGGCAGTGCCTGAAATAGAAACTAACTGAGGGTATGGGGAGTGGTAGTGCCTGAAATAGAAACTAACTGAGGGTATGGGGAGTGGTAGTGCCTGAAACAGAAACTAACTGAGGGTATGGGGAGTGGCAGTGCCTGAAATAGAAACTAACTGAGGGTATGGGGAGTGGTAGTGCCTGAAATAGAAACTAACTGAGGGTATGGGGAGTGGTAGTGCCTGAAATAGAAACTAACTGAGGGTATGGGGAGTGGCAGTGCCTGAAATAGAAACTAACTGAGGGTATGGGGAGTGGTAGTGCCTGAAATAGAAACTAACTGAGGGTATGGGGAGTGGTAGTGCCTGAAATAGAAACTAACTGAGGGTATGGGGAGTGGTAGTGCCTGAAATAGAAACTAACTGAGGGTATGGGGAGTGGTAGTGCCTGAAATGGAAAAAGGAATTGTGGCAGCACTTTCATTTTTATAGTATCCACTGTTGCAAATATAGATTCTGGTATTGTTCTCCATTTATTTAAGTTCTGCCTAATTTTATTTTCTAGGGTATGATAATTACAGCGGTATAAATTCTGTAAATTCTTGGGGATTGTAATAGCTAAATACTTTATTTTATTTTGATCCCATTTAAGTTGTAATGTATTTTTGATGTTTCTTGTCAGTTGTTCTCCTAGGACCATCACTTCACAGTTATTTTCGTTCAGTTTGTACCCCGAGTATGTACTATATTCACCGATGGTTTCGAAGAGTACTGGTAAGGAGTCTTCTGGAGATGATAGATACACTGTGACATCATCGGCGTATAGTGATATTTTATGGGTTTGATGACCTATAGTAATTACTTTTATATTTACTTGTTGTCTTATGGATTCAGCCAAAGGTTCCATACATAGAGCTAATATTAATGGGGGGAGCGGATCTCCTTGCCTTGTCCCCCGATAGATTTTAAAGCCCCTTGATAGCGTGCCATTGATCTTAACTTGTGCATTTGAGTTTCTATACATTGCTTTTAGCCATGAAATAAAATACGAATGAAATCCGAACGCCTAGCAGTTTCAAATATATATGGCCATGTCACCCTATCAAAGGCTTTTTCTGCATCCAATGTTAATAAACAAGTTTGAGGTTTTAATTTTTGGGAGTGATCCATAATGTTCAACGTACGCCTAATATTATCTGTTAAAAGTCTATTAGGGATAAATCTGCATCGATCTATATTAATTATATCCGGGATAATCACCTTCAGTCTATTTTCTATAATCGCTGTTAATATTTTTTGGTCTGTATTTAGCAGTGAAATTGGTCTGTATGATGAGCAAGCAGTCTCATCCTTCCCCTCCTCATATATAACCGTTATCATAGTTCCAGGTTGGTGCCCAAGTATCTGTTTCTAGAGCCCAATTGAATGCTTTTTGTATTATGGGTATTATCTGATCCATAAATTCCTTATAAAATTCATTAGTGTACCCATCATCTCCAGGAGTTTTTGCTTGTTTAGGTTTTTTTATTTGTTGTGTTATTTCTTCTGTAGTTATTGGTTTAATAAGAAAACTATTTTGTTCTTCTGAAATTTGTTTTAAATTAAGTTGTTTCAAGTAATTTTTTATTTTTTCTAAGTCTGTGTTTCCAGTTTCATTTTTATATAGTTGTTCATAGTAATTCACGAATGCTTCTGCTATTTCATTTTTATCTGTTAATATTTTAGAAGTATTGTCTTTTAATTTTGTAATATGCGATTTCTTCATTTGTTTTTTGAGTTTATAAGCCAGAATTTTCAATGATTTCGGTCCGCCATCGTAATATTTTTGTCTAGTGAACAGTAATGTTTTCTCAGTTTCCTGTGTCAATAATTTGTCGAGTTCTATGCACTTCTTTTGAAGATTTGTTTTTATTTCAGCCCTGTTTACCCTTTTAAGTTCATCTTCAATAGTTTTTATTTGTTTTTCCAGATCTGTTATTATTTTTTCTCTTTCCCGCTTTTTAGCAGATGAATATGCCATTATTTCTCCTCTCAGCACTGCTTTAGTCCCTCCCACAATATAATTGGATCAATTTCATCTATATCATTAAATTCTAAATATTCTCTAATTTTTCCTTTGATTTTATGTTTAAAACCCGTGTCCTGAAGCAGGGAACTATTCATTCTCCAGAGACTTTTCCCTTTTTCCATATTCAGATTAAGTATTAGAGAAACTGTGGCATGATCTGATAAAGTAATTGTTCCGATTGTACACTTTTTAACTACCGAGATATCCTTTTTAAACATGAAATAATAGTCTAGTCTATTATAGATGTGATGTCTTCCTGAATAATATGTAAAGTCTTTGGTGGTAGGATGAAGAGCTCTCCACACATCTACTAATCCTATTTCTGAGCAAGCATTCCTCAGGATTTGTGCTCCTTTTGCAGATCTATGCACAGAGGTGCTCTGTGTGTCTAATCTAGTGTTCCTAATAAGATTATGATCCCCACCCATAATGGTGATTCCTTTGGTTTCTGTTGTTATTAAATCAATTATTTTATTCATAAATTCTGGACCCTCATCGGGGGGATAATACACATTTAAAAGTGATATTTCCACTGAGGATATTTTCTTCATGAGACATACTTACCTTGGACATAAGTTTAATATAGCTGGTGAATGGAGGGAGCAGGTTAATGACATCATCTCTGAGTTTACTGCCAGGCTGCATATGATTGATATTTCCCCTCTACCGCTGACTATGAAGTTAGAGACAATTAGACAGGTGGCTCTGTCTGAAATTCAACATATTTTCTCAAATGTTCATATTCCACCCAATGTGCTATTTGAGCTGAATAATAAAACTGTATGGTTAGTCAGGAAATGGTTTGGCTTAAATACCCACACCACCAGAGACATTATCTTTCACACCAAACAGGAGGGAGGGTTGGGAGTGCTGAATGTGGAATGGATCTACACTGCTACACGGCTCTCCCATCTTTTTAACATGCTGAACAGTGATGATTAAACAGTCAGAGAGCTTTCTAGAGCCTCGTTCTTTCTGATATGAGGCGTCGCAAGGTTCTCTGGCTAGCGAGTCTGATCCAACCTTTCTGGGCTTCCAGAGGAAATCCAACAGCAAGATGGACACACGCTCAAGCAAGTCTTCCTTCTGCTGATCATTCTGTATCACATTATATATTGAATAATATTGCAAATGATGAGGAGATTGTCTGTTTAGGAGGTCGGCTGTAGTTTTGACTCCAGTGTAGAAGAAGCCTTCCTCACTAAGGTAATGAAGTATCAGCCTCTGGTTTCAGCTCTACAACAACTCAGCTATAAATGTAGGTTACTAGTTTTTATATTTGGCAGCCTTGGTAATATTCATAGACTAGTGGTGAGGGGTCTGCAATTAGCGGGAATGCAAAAATTGTGGGCAAAGCAATTGGCAAGATATTGCTCCATGTCAGCAATTATAGGTAGCCGCCATATCTGGAGGCAGCACTGCTACCTATACCCTTAATGAGCCTGCAAGTGTCCATAGCATTACTGTGTACTGTTACCTATACCCTTAATGAGCCTGTAAGTGTCCATAGCATTACTGTGTACTGTTACCTATACCCTTAATGAGCCTGTAAGTGTCCATAGCATTACTGTGTACTGTTACCTATACCCTTAATGAGCCTGCAAGTGTCCATAGCATTACTGTGTACTGTTACTTATACCCTTAATGAGCCTGCAAGTGTCCATAGCATTACTGTGTACTGTTCCCTATACCCTTAATGAGCCTGTAAGTGTCCATAGCATTACTGTGTACTGTTACCTATACCCTTAATGAGCCTGCAAGTGTCCATAGCATTACTGTGTACTGTTACCTATACCCTTAATGAGCCTGCAAGTGTCCATAGCATTACTGTGTACTATTACCTATACCCTTAATGAGCCTGCAAGTGTCCATAGCATTACTGTGTACTGTTACCTATACCCTTAATGAGCATGCAAGTGTCCATAGCATTACTGTGTACTGTTACCTATACCCTTAATGAGCCTGCAAGTGTCCATAGCATTACTGTGTACTGTTACCTATACCCTTAATGAGCCTGCAAGTGTCCATAGCATTACTGTGTACTGTTACCTATACCCTTAATGAGCCTGCAAGTATCCATAGCATTACTGTGTACTGTTACCTATACCCTGTGTGTGTGTGTGTGTGTGTGTGTGTGTGTGTGTGTGTGTGTGTGTGTGTGTGTGTGTGTGTGTGTATGAGTGTGTCTGTGTGTATGAGTGTGTGTCTGTGTGTACGTGTGTGTATGTGTGTGTGTGTGTCTGTGTGTACGTGTGTGTCTGAGTGTATGAGTGTGTCTCTGTGTACGTGTGTGTCTGTGTGTATGAGTGTGTATCTGTGTGTTCAGTATGTTCTTATTTTGTGTGTTTACAGGATTGCTCATTTGGGGCAGAAGCCACTTGAGGTCTAATCTGCTCTGACGTGTTCCAGTCTCCTGAGATAGAGGGCGCTGTTTCTAAAATGAGTCTCTCAGGGAAGCCAGAGAACAAAGATGGAACCTGCAGCCCTGAGAGAAAGAGGTAAAAATATATGAATAAGAAACTTAATGTGCTGTGAGTTAGTGCTGCAGTAAGAGGATGAGGTTAACTGGAAGCTCTGTCTCCATGTGCTGTGAGTTAGAGCTGCAGTAAGAGGATGAGGTTAACTGGAAGCTCTGTCTCCACGTGCTGTGAGTTAGAGCTGCAGTAAGAGGATGAGGTTAACTGGAAGCTCTGTCCATGTGCTATGTGTTAGAGCTGCAGTAAGAGGATGAGGTAAACTGGAAGCTTTGTCTCCACGTGCTGTGAGCTAGAGCTGCAGTAAGAGGATGAGGTTAACTGGAAACTCTGTCCATGTGCTTTGAGTTACAGCTGCAGTAAGAGGATGAGGTTAACTGGAAGCTCTGTCCATGTGCTGTGAGTTAGAGCTGCAGTAAGAGGATGAGGTTAACTGGAAGCTCTGTCTCCATGTGCTGTGAGTTAGAGCTGCAGTAAGAGGATGAGTTTAACTGGAAGCTCTGTCTCCATGTGCTGTGAGTTAGAGCTGCAGTAAGAGGATGAGGTTAACTGGAAGCTCTGTCCATGTGCTGTGAGTTAGAGCTGCAGTAAGTGGATGAGGTTAACTGGAAGCTCTGTCTCCATGTGCTGTGAGTTAGAGCTGCAGTAAGAGGATGAGGTTAACTGGAAGCTCTGTCTCCATGTGCTGTGAGTTAGAGCTGCAGTAAGAGGATGAGTTTAACTGGAAGCTCTGTCTCTCTGCTGTGAGTTAGAGCTGCAGTAAGAGGATGAGGTTAACCAGAAGCTCTGTCTCTGTGCTGTGAGTTAGAGCTGCAGTAAGAGGATGAGGTTAACTGGAAGCTCTGTCTCCATGTGCTTTGAGTTTCAGCTGCAGTAAGAGGATGAGGTTACCTGGAAGCTCTGTCTCCATGTGCTGTGAGTTAGAGCTGCAGTTAGAGGATGAGGTTAACTGGAAGCTCTGTCTCCATGTGCTGTGAGTTAGAGGTGCAGTAAGAGGATGAGGTTAACTGGAAGTTCTGTCTCCATGTGCTTTGAGTTACAGCTGCAGTAAGAGGATGAGGTTAACTGGAAGCTCTGTCTCTCTGCTGTGAGTTAGAGCTGCAGTAAGAGGATGGGGTTACCTGGAAGCTCTGTCTCCATGTGCTGTGAGTTAGAGCTGCAGTTAGAGGATGAGGTTAACTGGAAGCTCTGTCTCCATGTGCTGTGATTTAGAGCTGCAGTAAGAGGATGATGTTAACTGGAAGCTCTGTCTCCATGTTTTGTTCACAGGGTCCAGGGAGAAAGAGCAGGGTCACCTGTACCCAGCTGTCTGTCTATGAAGAGCGATCATTCAATGGATTCACCATTTAACTTCAGAGGAGAGTTTACAGGAGATCAAAGGTAATTGAACAGGTTCATATTGACACTACTGTTTAATTATACTTCAATGTCACTGGCAACTTTCATGTGGGTGTATTAAGACACATTCAGGTCTAGATGGAGTGTATTGTTGCACATTCAGGTGTAGGTGGGTGTATGAAGTCACATTGAGATGTGCTGTGAGTTAGAGCTGCAGTAAGAGGATGAGGTTAACTGGAAGCTCTGTCTCCATGTGCTTTGAGTTTCAGCTGCAGTAAGAGGATGAGGTTAACTGGAAGCTCTGTCTCCATGTGCTGTGAGTTAGAGCTGCAGTAAGAGGATGAGGTTAACTGGAAGCTCTGTCCATGTGCTGTGAGTTAGAGCTGCAGTTAGAGGATGAGGTTAACTGGAAGCTCTGTCTCCATGTGCTGTGAGTTAGAGCTGCAGTAAGAGGATGAGGTTAACTGGAAGCTATGTCTCCATGTGCTGTGAGTTAGAGCTGCAGTAAGAGGATGAGGTTAACTGGAAGCTCTGTCTCCATGTGCTGTGAGTTAGGGCTGCAGTAAGAGGATGAGGTTAACTGGAAGCTCTGTCTCCATGTGCTGTGAGTTAGAGCTGCAGTAAGAGGATGAGGTTAACTGGAAGCTCTGTCTCCATGTGCTGTGAGTTAGAGCTGCAGTTAGAGGATGAGGTTAACTGGAAGCTCTGTCTCTGTGTTGTGAGTTAGAGCTGCAGTAAGAGGATGAGGTTAACTGGAAGCTCTGTCTCTCTGCTGTGAATTAGAGCTGCAGTAAGAGGATGAGGTTAGCTGGAAGCTCTCCATGTCCTGTGAGTTAGAGCTGCAGTACGAGGATGAGGTTAACTGGAAGCTCTGTCTCCATGTGCTGTGAGTTAGAGCTGCAGTTAGAGGATGAGGTTATCCGGAAGCTCTGTCTCTGTGCTGTGAGTTAGAGCTGCAGTAAGAGGATGAGTTTAACTGGAAGCTCTGTCTCCATGTGCTGTGAGTTAGAGCTGCAGTAAGAGGATGAGGTTAACTGGAAGCTCTGTCTCCATGTGCTGTGAGTTAGAGCTGCAGTAAGAGGATGATGTTAACTGGAAGCTCTGTCTCCATGTTTTGTTCACAGGGTCCAGGTAGAAAGAGCAGGGTCACCTGTACCCAGCTGTCTATCTATGAAGAGCGATCATTCAATGGATTCACCATTTAACTTCAGAGGAGAGTTCACAGGAGATCAAAGGTAATTGAATAGGTTCATATTGACACTACTGTTTAATTATACTTCAATGTCACTGGCAACTTTCAGTTGGGTGTATTAAGACACATTCAGGTCTAGATGGAGTGTATTGTTGCACATTCAGGTGTAGGTGGGTGTATGAAGTCACATTGAGATGTGCTGTGAGTTAGAGCTGCAGTAAGAGGATGAGGTTAACTGGAAGCTCTGTCTCCATGTTTTGTTCACAGGGTCCAGGGAGAAAGAGCAGGGTCACCTGTACCCAGCTGTCTGTCTATGAAGAGCGATCATTCAATGGATTCACCATTTAACTTCAGAGGAGAGTTTACAGGAGATCAAAGGTAATTGAACAGGTTCATATTGACACTACTGTTTAATTATACTTCAATGTCACTGGCAACTTTCATGTGGGTGTATTAAGACACATTCAGGTCTAGATGGAGTGTATTGTTGCACATTCAGGTGTAGGTGGGTGTATGAAGTCACATTGAGATGTGCTGTGAGTTAGAGCTGCAGTAAGAGGATGAGGTTAACTGGAAGCTCTGTCTCCATGTGCTTTGAGTTTCAGCTGCAGTAAGAGGATGAGGTTAACTGGAAGCTCTGTCTCCATGTGCTGTGAGTTAGAGCTGCAGTAAGAGGATGAGGTTAACTGGAAGCTCTGTCTCCATGTGCTGTGAGTTAGAGCTGCAGTTAGAGGATGAGGTTAACTGGAAGCTCTGTCTCCATGTGCTGTGAGTTAGAGCTGCAGTAAGAGGATGAGGTTAACTGGAAGCTATGTCTCCATGTGCTGTGAGTTAGAGCTGCAGTAAGAGGATGAGGTTAACTGGAAGCTCTGTCTCCATGCGCTGTGAGTTAGGGCTGCAGTAAGAGGATGAGGTTAACTGGAAGCTCTGTCTCCATGTGCTGTGAGTTAGAGCTGCAGTAAGAGGATGAGGTTAACTGGAAGCTCTGTCTCCATGTGCTGTGAGTTAGAGCTGCAGTAAGAGGATGAGGTTAACTGGAAGCTCTGTCTCTCTGCTGTGAATTAGAGCTGCAGTAAGAGGATGAGGTCAGCTGGAAGCTCTCCATGTCCTGTGAGTTAGAGCTGCAGTACGAGGATGAGGTTAACTGGAAGCTCTGTCTCCATGTGCTGTGAGTTAGAGCTGCAGTTAGAGGATGAGGTTATCCGGAAGCTCTGTCTCTGTGCTGTGAGTTAGAGCTGCAGTAAGAGGATGAGTTTAACTGGAAGCTCTGTCTCCATGTGCTGTGAGTTAGAGCTGCAGTAAGAGGATGAGGTTAACTGGAAGCTCTGTCTCCATGTGCTGTGAGTTAGAGCTGCAGTAAGAGGATGATGTTAACTGGAAGCTCTGTCTCCATGTTTTGTTCACAGGGTCCAGGTAGAAAGAGCAGGGTCACCTGTACCCAGCTGTCTATCTATGAAGAGCGATCATTCAATGGATTCACCATTTAACTTCAGAGGAGAGTTCACAGGAGATCAAAGGTAATTGAATAGGTTCATATTGACAATACTTTTTAATTATACTTCAATGTCACTGGCAACTTTCAGTTGGGTGTATTAAGACACATTCAGGTCTAGATGGAGTGTATTGTTGCACATTCAGGTGTAGGTGGGTGTATGAAGTCACATTGAGATGTGCTGTGAATTAGAGCTGCAGTAAGCGGATGAGGTTAACTGGAAGTTCTGTCTCCACGTGCTGTGAGTTAGAGCTGCAGTAAGAGGATGAGGTTAACTGGAAGCTCTGTCTCCATGTGCTGTGAGTTAGAGCTGCAGTAAGAGGATGAGGTTAACTGGAAGCTCTGTCTCCATGCGCTGTGAGTTAGAGCTGCAATAAGAGGATGAGTTTAACTGGAAGCTCTGTCTCCATGCGCTGTGAGTTAGAGCTGCAATAAGAGGATGAGTTTAACTGGAAGCTCTGTCTCCATGTGCTGTGAGTTAGAGCTGCAGTAAGAGGTTGAGGTTAACTGGAAGCTCTGTCCATGTGCTGTGAGTTAGAGCTGCAGTAAGAGGATGAGTTTAACTGGAAGCTCTGTCTCCATGTGCTGTGAGTTAGAGCTGCAGTAAGAGGATGATTTTTACTGGATTCTGTTTGTCATGATTTGTTCACAGGATCCAGGGGTCACCTGAGTCCAGCCGTTTAGATGAGAAGAGTTCGGAGAAATTATCTTTCCTAAAAGAGGTGTGAGATCTGCTTTTTCTGATTGTTTTTATGCTTTTGTAATGTTCATAAATGCTTGTGATGTGCGACTCCGGGATTTTTTGAGTCGACTCCGACTCCCGACTCCAACGTTTAGAGTCAATGGAGTCGACTCTTCGACTCCCATTAAATGATGTAATGGAAACATTTATTCTTTGAATGTGGCAAGAACGGTGCCAGTGCAGTTCATAGCAAATAAAAATAACAATAAAAGCCACATAACTTCTGGTATCCTATCAACGCATATAAACAATAGATGGCAATGGCTGGTGGTATAAGGGAATTGTTTTGATGTTGTCTTAAACCAACCACGGTCATGTCTAGATGGGAGACAGGGTATTTCAGGAAGTGGTGAGTGGTGTCCTGACCACATTTGTTAACCAAACTAAAGATAAATCGTTTGGACAGAAAGGTAATCCCTAATAAAAGGTGGGGAAACTAGTAACCCTATGTTCGTGTCTGTATCCTATCAAGACACGACCGTGGTTGGTGACACTAAGCAACGACCACGAATAGAACGTCACGTTTCATGGTTTGCACAACTGAGTTATGTTACAGTTGGGCTCCGTGGTGGTGCAGCCTTGTCTGTGCAGTTGCACCCCGAGGATCGGGGGCTCGATCCCCGGTCCTGCCAGATCCGAGCATGGACGGTGCCCTGTGGGAGCGGCAATTGGCGGCTGCTCCCGGGTGGGGGGAGGGGCTCGGAGAGAATCGCTGCGCACAGAACGGCCCTGGGCGAGTTGGAATGACGGTCAGGAGTTCGAGGAGTCGCGCCCTGGAGAGGGCGTGGCACCCTCCTTCCTACTACCGGCTGACAGGGTTGTGTAGCGGTGATTCTCTAACGGTTGCTACCTGGGGGGAATTGAATTAGATTAGGGGTTCAATTGGCTACCAAATTGGGAGAAAATGGGGGGAAAAAATCAGAAACAAATATATATTTTTTAAATAAGCAAAGTTATGTTAGTTATAATTTAACTTTAGATGCCACGTTTAGATTGTCCCTGTTACGACCCGAAACCCACCCACGTTACAATAACCTTGTAGTTAAAGATGTGTGCCAACTCAAGTAAGCCTTCTTAAAAATATATAGTTTTGCTTAAAATGAAGGAACACAGCAGCAACAATGGTAGGTAAAACTAGAGGAAGCGCAAACTAACTTACCTAATCTTTAGTATCAAAGCTATTTAAGTCTGAACCGGAAAACAAAATACCAAAAGGCAAATGAAAGTCTTCCGCAGCCTTACTAAACTTCGCTAATTTCTTCCTTTCTATCAAAAGGCAACACTATATTAAAAAAAAAAGTGAGCTTCCTCCCAAAATGTACATAGAGAGCAGAGTCCCAAACCATGAATCACCTCCCAGTGAGAGAAATGCCACAAGTATATATGCTCCCCTGGTAATCAGGCACAGGTGTCAGTATATATGCTCCCCTGGTAATCAGGCACAGGTGTCAGTATATATGCTCCCCTGGTAATTAGGCACAGGTGTCAGTATATATGCTCCCCTGGTAATCAGGCACAGGTGTCAGTATATATGCTCCCTTGGTAATCAGGCACAGGTGTCAGTATATATGCTCTCCTGGTAATCAGGCACAGGTGTCAGTATATATGCTCCCCTGGTAATCAGGCACAGGTGTCAGTATATATGCTCCCCTGGTAATCAGGCACAGGTGTCAGTATATATGCTCCCCTGGTAATCAGGCACAGGTGTCAGTATATATGCTCCCCTGGTAATCAGGCACAGGTGTCAGTATATATGCTCCCCTGGTAATCAGGCACAGGTGTCAGTATATATGCTCCCCTGGTAATCAGGCACAGGTGTCAGTATATATGCTCCCCTGGTAATCAGGCACAGGTGTCAGTATATATGCTCCCCTGGTAATCAGGCACAGGTGTCAGTATATATGCTCCCCTGGTAATCAGGCACAGGTGTCAGTATATATGCTCCCCTGGTAATCAGGCACAGGTGTCTTCAATTGCCAATCACGACCCAGGTGAGCCGAATGAAACGAGTTACATACAATTAAAGGGCCACACTCGCAAAGCAGCATAGGAACGTAACAGTCCCCTAGCCTCGAATTAAACACCTAATTAACTTCTTTGTTAAAATCACTTTTAGAAAGGTCAATCTTATGTTTATGTTCAGTGACTATACGCATTACTAGTGCAGTCGCATTAATTAATGAATAGAGCTCAAAGGAATGGACACACAAAATTAATTGTTAATTGCTTGCTTTTAATAGATGTTCATATCATAGGCAGATCATATGCAGTCCGTTAGAACTGTAAGGAATTTTTTATAGACAAGAGTGAGGGAAAATCTATAAACACATTGCAGCGCCACACTGTAAGAGATGTCCTGCTCACCGCACCAAGCTGAAAGGGAAGTTTTATAAGAGAGATATTATGGAGCTTTGAGAGTTCACCAACAAAGTATATAACCAAATGGTTCTGTACGGTGTGGCTATGGTACCAGGAGAACTGTTAAGCAGATTCTCCTCGAATGTCCCATTGGACTTCCCTTAAATGCAGTCCTTCTGTGTAAGAATATGGTACTGGAAAACAGAGAGGTGTCTTGGTGTCCAAAAATTGTAATTGACAGTACAACATCTTTCCCCAAAAATAATTAATATTGATAGAATAAACATGAAAGTATTCGTACATACCTCTATTCACGCAATTTGCTCCACATCAGCCACTTCCTAAGTGGTTAAACTTGCAGTGGCGGAACATCGTGACGCCGGGCCCTGGTGCAGAACGCACGAGCGGGCCCCACCCACTCCAACCTACTATGCACACAGCATAACAGCGCACACATAGCCAGCGGTAATGTTACCTCATTAGCGAAAGTTCAGCCCCACTGACAGCGATCACAGCACACAACGGTAACGAAGAAATCATGGCGTTTTGTTACTTTGACAAATAAGCATCAAAACACCTAGTGTAAATTATTAGAAAAAATTGTCCAATAAAATCAGCACAGCGACATATTAATATAGACAAAACATTGGCACAGCGGCCGACCAGTTCATAAATATATCAAGGCTACTCACCACTATTTAAAAGGCACTCGACGAGCCTTGCGCCCTATGTCCAACTTCTTGGCTCGATCATTTTCGATTGACAACGTGGCCAATCCACTCAGTCTCTCCTGTCCCATTGTGCTCCTCAAATAGTTTTAAATTAATTTCAGTTTGGAGAAGGAGCACTCGGCAGTCGCAACAGTGACCGGAAGAGTCAGAAATAATAGAAAGGCCGCGCAAACCTCACTGGGTACGTTTACATGCACACTAATACTCCGATCTGAACCCGGTTATGGCAATACTCTGGTTACTGAAATGGTCATGTAAACACCTTTATCCGATAATGTAAGGTTATAATCCGTGTTTTCGAAACCCGATTAACACCCCTGGTGTTTTGGCCAAACTTTCGATTTTTTGGAGCATGTAAACACCTTTCTCCGGTTTCTTTCGGCTTTTCAAAACTACGCATGTCAGGCAGAAGAGGCGGTGTAACGTCAAAATGATTCCACCCGTCAACATTTGCTATGCCTGGGGTTCCTTCAGCATCTCACTTCCAGAATTTTATTATTAAATTTACATTTCACCGGTGAAAATATATTGTTCAGTGTTACGTGCTTGTGTTTGTACTAGCTAGTTTGTGGCTAGCACATTAAATAACTGAAATTTTCGGGAAATTCGCCAGATTTAGAGATCGGTAAAGCTAGCTAGTACAATAATATAAATCAACCACTACTAGCAATTAGCTATAAAGAAGTAGCTATAATAATTACTAGCTAGCTATAATAATAATAGCCTACTTACGTAAATTTTTGACGGGCGAATCATTTTTGTCCTTATAACGGGAAGCAGTTAGTAGCTACGTTTTCCACAGAGCCGATTATGGAGAGAATCATGTAAACGCGGCTTTTGGAGTAATCACATTTCTTATGTCCATGTGAACGCAATAAGTTAAATACTGGCGTAAGCTGATCGTTTCCAGTAATCGGATATTGCTGTGCATGTAAACGTACCCACTGAATGTAGAGGCCAATGCTGGGTGGTCTACAATGAGCATTTTAGCCAGATCTGCGACGGACGCATGTTTCGGTATCTGGTCTCTCATTAATGCGAGTTTATAACTAGCTAATAATGTTTATTTACAGGCCAATTGAACAAAGACATTGAAAATAATCAAACCACTTGTAGATTTCTGGCAAGCATAGAGCGTATAATCGACACAGTTCAGTGCTAGTTGCTAGTAGCTAGCGAGACGTAGTCAAGCAACGGACCCGGAAGTGGGAAAATTATACTGGGAGGAATTGTAGGCTACGCTCACAGCTACGCGACACCGTAACCTTACCCGACATTCATTTGGATGCTACGATTCACTCATAAATCTGCATGCTATAACTGTTTGCGTACTAAATAACTGCAGGTAACACAAAATATCACATTTATATGTTCATTTAACTATTTTATTTTAGTCATAATTATCTAATTTACTACCAACCGTGACCGTATTTTCTCTGTGAAATATGTGGTATATAAATAGTTGAGCGCTACTATTTCCTTTAGTACAATTGTTCCTAGATGTATTTTCTAGGAACAATTGTACTAAAGGAAATAGTAGCGCTCAACTATTTATATATCAATGTATTGATATTAACTTTGTCAATAGCGCTCTCGTTAAATGTTGCACTCTGCGCTGGGGGCCCGTGCTCTAGATCAGTGGGCCCCCGGATGCCGCGGGCCCTGGGACAGCCGCACACCCAGCACCCCCTGACGCTCCGCCCATGACTTGGTGCTACGCTCCACTGCAACATTCGTAACCAAGACGCCATTGTAACGAATGTAGTGACCCGGAGTTGAATTTCTGATTTACGGGCGTATGACCTCAAAGCGATCTAGGTCACTGATATTCGAGCCGAAATTGTATACTTCAGTGCAGTGGGTGATGTTACCTTCGCAACGTAAATTTTCTATCACGTAACATTCGCAATATTTTTTTTTGATAGGTTAATTCTTCATACATAATATCTATCATCTGTAACCACAAAAAATGCAGAAACGGTATATTTATGTAACAATACTGAAAACAAAAATTTGTACCCTAGTGCTTTCCAATACCATATTCTTACACTTCTACACTCCACAATTCCCTTTGTCCAAATAAGGTCTGTCCAGGAAGAGAGCTGTAACACCTCACCACCAAGAGACCCCCCCCTCTCCTCCAGGAAGAGAAACTGTATAGTCTACCCCCCCCCCCCCCCCCCCCGATCTAGTGATAGTAGTAAGACGACGGCGCGTGATCTTATGATTTTACCTGTCATTTCGCTAGAAACCAGGTGAGGTCCAGATGATGGCCACTCTATGATCCAGACACTTATGTGGACAAGCACATCCCTGATAACCTACAATCCTCCTTCCAAACACATTCTTTATTCCTTCCCATGTATTTTGCCCCCTCCTATACTTTCACATACCCCTCATTTAAATTGGTGTTAATCCCAGTCCACCACATTCATCATATTATCCACAGTTATTCACATGTACATACATAAGATGCTTTATACATACAGCTTTCTTTCAGTCCAGACTATATTCCAAGAACATAGAGTGCTTGTTCACAGGCCTTTTACGGCCTCTGAACAGGCCTGGGTTGCCGGCGTCATTAGGAGGAACAAACACGCAAAACTGCTCCATGTCCTGCAGAATGCCGTTTACCTCCAATGTCCAGTTATATGGTCTTTCCAGCTGCTGTTTATGACGCCGCTGTTTTTATGGCTCAGAGTTGTAGAGCAGAGGAGTGGGAAATCCAGCGAGAGTAGGTAAAGCTGCAATGTGGCGGTTGGAGCAGTAAAATTGGACCTTACGCAACTATCTAAAGTGTGGCAGCTTAAACAGTAAAGTACTGAATTACAAAATTGTAGGACGGGAAAACGATAAATTCAATAAAAAAATTCAAAAAATGAAACCGAGTTGCAATGTAGCCTAGACTAATGCAGCCAGGTAGTGTAAAAGTTTTAGCTACCATTCTCACGAAGGAGTGGTGGGCCAAATGCTAAATGGACACCGACATTCAAATACAACTAAATGAATTTGTTAGTTCACATGACAATGCGGTGGGCAGGAGGGTGCTTAAGGTTCAGACATTATGATACGCTTTTAGAAAGGTCAATCTTACGTTTATGTTCAGCGACTACACATAAATTAAGTTACATAGGGCAGTCGTATTAATAAATTGGACTCAGTGGAATAGAACATACTAAATAAATGTTTAATCGCGGAGTCGACTCCTTGAAACAGAGGATGGGAGTCGACCCCGACTCTTGAGAGTGCAAGAGTCTAGGAGTGGACTCTTTAATAAATGGCAAATATTGCACTGAACATTAATAACATATTGCACGCTTGCCAAATATTTCTCATAACCATCCACAGTGTAACATCACACTCCCATAATGAACCAACTTTTTATTAACACATTTTAAACATGCTTTATATCAAGTGGCATAAAAATTTCTCTGCATTTAAAAATAGGAAATATTTGGTAAGACCAGAATCAGGAGTGGAAACAGCAAGTGAAGCTCCTGGCCGTGCCAAAGAAGCCTTAGTGCTAATGCTAATGTGCTACATTTAACTCCTCAAAAGACACAATTTAACATCTAATCACGCTCTGGGGCACTACCTGGCCCTCCTTGGCTCACGGCAAGTTCAGATTCCATTTACAGGAAGTGGCAGAGTAAGACTCCAAACAGAGACTTTTAAACAAGAAGCATTCAGTTCAGTTTGTATTTACTAAATGTATTGCACAGAGAAACTCCATTACTCTAAGGAAATTAATGATTTATCACAAGTAGTATCTCTACAAAACCATCAATCAGGAGCTAAATCTGCAAAATATGAGCGTTTGGCACTGCTGCATGTTTGGAAGTATCTGACCTTTTCCTGGCCGTTAAAAGCAAACGACACATAAGGATTGTAGTGCGATTATTAGTGTTTATTTCACACTCTGATACAGCACACATCTTCATGTGTTTATTTAACACTCTGATACAGCACACCTCTTCATGTGTTTATTTCACTCTCTGATACAGCACACCTCTTCCTGTGTTTATTTCACACTCTGATACAGCACACCTCTTCATGTGTTTATTTAACACTCTGATACAGCACACCTCTTCATGTGTTTATTTCACTCTCTGATACAGCACACCTCTTCCTGTGTTTATTTCACACTCTGATACAGCACACCTCTTCCTGTGTTTATTTCAGTTACTCTGATACAGCACACCTCTTCCTGTGTTTATTTCACACTCTGATACAGCACACCTCTTCATGTGTTTATTTCAGTTACTCGGATACAGCACACCTCCATGTGTTTATTTCAGTTACTCTGATAGAGCACACCTCTTCCTGTGTTTATTTCACTCTGATACAGTACACCTCTTCATGTGTTTATTTCACTCTCTGATACAGCACACCTCTTCATGTGTGTATTTCACACTCTGATACAGCACACCTCTTCATGTGTTTATTTCACACTCTGATACAGCACACCTCTTCATGTGTTTATTTCACACTCTGATACAGCACACCTCTTCATGTGTTTATTTCACACTCTGATACAGCACACCTCTTCATGTGTTTATTTCACACTCTGATACAGCACACCTCTTCATGTGTTTATTTCACACACTGATACAGCACACGTCTTCATGTGTTTATTTCACACTCTGATACTGCACACCTCTTCATGTGTTTATTTCAGTTACTCTGATACAGCACACCTCTTCATGTGTTTATTTCACACTCTGATACAGCACACCTCTTCATGTGTTTATTTCACACTCTGATACAGCACACCTCTTCATGTGTTTATTTCACACTCTGATACAGCACACCTCTTCATGTGTTTATTTCACACTCTGATACAGCACACCTCTTCATGTGTTTATTTCACACACTGATACAGCACACGTCTTCATGTGTTTATTTCACACTCTGATACAGCACACCTCTTCATGTGTTTATTGCACACTCTGATACAGCACACCTCTTCCTGTGTTTATTTCAGTTACTCTGATACAGCACACCTCTTCATGTGTTTATTTCACACTCTGATACAGCACACCTCTTCATGTGTTTATTTAACTCTGATACAGCACACCTCTTCATGTGTTTATTTCACACTGATACAGCACACCTCTTCATGTGTTTATTTCAGTTACTCTGATACAGCACACCTCTACATGTGTTTATTTAACACTCTGATACAGCACATCTCTTCCTGTGTTTATTTCAGTTATTCTGATACAGCACACCTCTTCATGTGTTTATTTCACACTCTGATACAGCACACCTCTTCATGTGTTTATTTAACTCTGATACAGCACACCTCTTCATGTGTTTATTTCAGTTACTCTGATAGAGCACACCTCTTCCTGTGTTTATTTCACTCTCTGATGCAGCACACCTCTTCATGTGTTTATTTCACACTCTGATACAGCACACCTCTTCATGTGTTTATTTCAGTTACTCTGATACAGCACACCTCTTCATGTGTTTATTTCACACTCTGATACAGCACACCTCTTCATGTGTTTATTTTAGTCTGATACAGCACACCTCTTCATGTGTTTATTTCAGTCTCTCCTGCGCACTCTGATGAAGCTGAAGAAGGATGAAAAGTTGAAACTGTTTCAGAGCCATCTGAGTCAGTATTACTCAGAATGCAGTGAGAGAGAGCAGGAGGATCCTGAGGCTCTGTCCATAGTGGAGAAGATGCTGAAGACCTGTGGCAGTGAGAGGTCTCTGAAGATCACACTCCACATCCTGAGGACCATGAAGCAGAAGGATCTCACCGCCTCACTGGAGAGAGATGAGCAGCACAGTAAGAGTTTTCTCTCATTGCTTCTGCATGTCCAATAGAGTACAGAAATTAGTTTAGCAAACAAATCTAACAGAGAACAATGTTCTGATTTATAACATTCAGTTAAATAAGTTAAAATAATTGTATTACTTGCCTAATAGCCTAATTGAGGAGAACTGGCTACATTTGATGGCATTGAGTAATTGGTGAATTAAACGCTGATGTAGCCTATTGATAATCAAGGAAACTGATTGAAAAATGATTAAGACCAATAATCAGTTTAAAGGTAAATTTTCCGCCCCCTCAATTTTCAGCTCAGGAGCCGCCACTGGCACTGTTACCTGCTATCTCCGTCCCACAGGCTAGTGCATTGCATACCTAAGCCATTCGAAGTCCTTCAGCCACTCTCTCCGAAAAGTGTACGCCTTCTTCGCTGCTGGTGTACCCACATCGCCATCGCCAACTGTTTCAGCAGCCACAGCGACTACATCTGTTACGTTTTTAGTAACGTTAACGTTACTAAAAAATGCCGTAATCGTTCGCTTCATATTGTTAGCTTTCGAGCTTTAGGTAACGTTAATAAATTGATAATAAACTTTTGTCTTCAGGTAACATTAGTTAACGCGTTAGCTCTGTGTCACGTGACAGTGGAGTGCCGTGAAAGGGAGTGATTGAAGGCTAATCTTAACCAATCTAAAATCAGCATTAAAGGTAAGAACGTCAAGCTCACGTTTGATTGGTTAGAATGGTCACTGTCAGCTCACAAGGCACATACTGAGTGTACTAACTAGCGAATGTACAGAGAAAGGGACGTTCGACTGGGGGGGAAAAAAGAAGAAAAAAAAAGGTCGCACCAGAACAATTATTTGCACTGGCACAAATGCTCCCAATTATATTTCAAGGTCACACAGATTAAATTCCGGGAGCATGTGCGACCAAAACGGTCGCAATTTCGAGCCCTGCTAAGGCTCATCACTTACACATCACTGCACCTTATATGCCAGGGTTGGTTGGCCTGCTCTAGCCACACAAAGACTATTAATTAATTATCTTTCTTTTCTTATGCTTTAACTTGTTAAATGTTGTCTGTCTGTAACTTTGTTGTGACTGCTGCTACCAATTTTTGGTCAGGACACTCTTGGAAATGAGATTTTTAATCTCAAGAGGTATCTCCTGAATAAATAATGGTTAAAATAAAAAAATGTTCAATTTATTTTAAACATAATTATTTCCATATTTCCTCTCTTCAGATGAGTCCATAAAAAGAGCCCAGCAGACACTGAAAACTGATCTGAAGAGGAAGTTTCAATTCATATTTGAAGGTTTAGCAAAGAAGGACCACCCAACCCTCCTGAATGAGATCTATACAGAGCTCTACATCACAGAGGGGGGGAGTGGGGGGGGTCAATAATGAACATGAGGTCAGACAGCTTGAGAGAGCATCCAAGAGACAAACCACACAGGAGACTGAAATCCTCTGCAATGACATCTTTAAGCCTTTACCTGGACAAGGGAAACCCAGAACTGTGCTTACAAAGGGTATCGCTGGCATTGGGAAAACCGTCTCTGTGCAGAAGTTCATTCTGGACTGGGCAGAAGGAAAAGCCAATCAGGACGTTGATTTCATCTTCACTCTTCCTTTCCGAGATCTGAATTTCAAGAAGGAGAGAGAATTCAGTCTGATGCAACTTCTGCAGCACTACTTTCCACAACTGAAAGAGATCAAAAGTGTTGAAGGTGATGAAGTCAAAGTTGTGTTTATCTTTGATGGTCTGGATGAGTGTCGACTTCCTCTACATTTCCATAGCAATGAGATCTGCTGTGATATAACAGAGTCATCATCAGTGGATGTGCTGCTGACCAACCTCATTCTGGGGAATCTGCTTCCCTCTGCTCTCCTCTGGATCACCTCCCGACCAGCAGCAGCCAATCAGATCCCTCCTGAGTGCGTCCACCAGGTAACAGAGGTACGAGGGTTCAATGACCCACAGAAGGAGGAGTACTTTAAGAAGAGAATCAGAGATCAGAACCAGGCCAGCAGAATTATCTCACACATAAAGTCATCCAGGAGTCTCTACATCATGTGTCACATACCAGTCTTCTGCTGGATTTCTGCTACTGTTCTGGAGACAGTGTTGGGTGAAGTAGAGAGTGCAGATCTGCCCAAAACTCTGACTGAAATGTACACACACTTCCTGCTCATTCAGACTAATGTAAAGAATCAGAAGTATCATGGCACCAATGAGACAAACCCAAAGAAAATGTCAGAGTCAGATACAGAAATCATCCTGAAACTGGGACAGCTGGCTTTTCTACAGCTGGAAAAGGGCAATCTGATATTCTATGAAGAGGACCTGAGAGAGAGTGGCATTGATGTCAGTGAAGCTTCAGTGTACTCTGGGGTGTGCACAGAGATCTTTAAAGAGGAGTGTGGGTTGGATCAGGAGAAGGTCTACTGCTTTGTGCATCTGAGCATTCAGGAGTATCTGGCTGCCTTGTTTGTGTTTCATTCATGTGTAAATGAGAACAGAAATGTGCTCAGAGCAGAAGAATCAAAACCTCACAGTGACAGAGTTCAGCTGTCTGAGTTAAACAGGAGTGCAGTGGATCAGGCCTTACAGAGTAAGAATGGACACCTGGACCTTTTCCTCCGATTCCTTCTTGGCCTCTCTCTGGACTCCATTCAGACTCTCTTAGGAGGACTGCTGACAGAGACAGGAAGCAGATCAGAGAACATTAAGGAAACAGTCAAGTACATTAAGGAGAAGATCAGAGAGGAATCTTCAGCAGAGAGGACCATCAATCTATTCCACTGTCTCAATGAACTGAATGACAACTCTATAGTGGAGGAAATCCAGAATTCCCTGAGATCAGGAAAACTTTCTGATGAAAGGCTGGAATCAGACCAATGTTCAGCTCTGGCCTTTGTGTTACTGATGTCAGAGGAGATCCTGGATGAGTTTGACTTGAAGACCTACAGCACATCAGCAGCAGGTTATCAGAGACTGGTACCAGTAGTCAGGAACTGCAGGAAGGCCATGTGAGTATTATGTGATTCATCAAGTTTATTATAAGGATTATTGACAGCATATTTTCTCACTTTCTACTTCTAATGAGAATAAAGTTCAATAAAATTGTTGGGCAAATAAAAATTTGTTAAATTATTATTATTTCTGAATTAAGATGTTACAACAGCTTAATGCCCTCATTTAATGTTCTGAATGGAGAATATAAGCAGCATCAAAAACTCCAAAACTTAATTTTATTTGATTTAATTTACTTATTATTTTCAAAGATACCAATTCTCAAATAAACAATGAATTTGTTGATAGATTAATCTGATGGGTAAACGTTTGTCAAAACATAAAATTAAAATGAAAGAAAGGCTATATTAAGTTATAATATTAAGATAAGGGACCCTATTTTGGTGTCTTGCACAGAAACAGAATGTATTTCACTGCGCCAGGTTTGGTAGTTTTATGGTCTGCAGTAGGGGTGTGCAGCGATGCCACTATCTGTATCTGTATCTGTTCAACCATTAACAATATCTGTATCCGTATCTGTATTCGGATTAGAAACTGGAAGTGGGCATGGCTTGGACCGGAAGTTGTGTTACATATAGGAAATGTGATAATTTCTAGTCTAAAATTAATTGTTATTGCAATTTATGAGTGTTCACCCCCCTCACTGTCTTTTTTTTCTTTTCAAAACTTTTTATAAGAACTATATTCTATACTCTATACTTATTTATCTATTGTTTTGTTTTGTTAAAGGTTGTGTTTGTTAACCTATTTGAACCCCCCACCCCCTAACTGGGGGACACTGAACAATAATTTTGGATAAGAACTGGAAAAAATCTGAGGAACAATATATAGGGCTGCACGATATATCGCAACGATAATTATCGATTGCAATAACGGCCGTTGCCAGCATGTGGGGTATTGCCTTTCTTTTCGTCTTTTTTTCTTTAATTATACTTGATGCGGTAGAAATCTAAACTTCAAAACCCCTGTGAAATTCTTCCGGGAAAAAAACGTCATCACTGTCTACTGTGTGTTGATAAGATGGACAATCACAGAAAGGTGTTGCACCTTTCATGCGATTGACAAAAACACATCACATGATCACGTGAAAGCTGTACGACCTTGCTGCTGGTTGGCTGTCTTATCAATATTCAATAGATATCAGCGGTGATGTTTTTTTCCCGGAAGCATTTAACGCAGCCTCTGAGGTTTGGATGTTTACTGCCGTATATTGGGTATACAGGTGCAGCTCAAAAAATTAGAATATCGTGAAAAAGTTCAATATTTTTTGTCACTCATTTCAGAAAGTGAAACTCATATATTATATAGATTCATTACACAGAGTGAAATATTTCAAGCCTTTATTTCTTGTAATTTTGATGATTAATGGCTTACAGCTAATGAAAACCCAAAATTCAGTGTCTCAGAAAATTAGAATATTGTGAAAAAGTTCAATATTGGAAACTCATGGTGTCACACTCTAATCAGCTAATTAACTCAAAACACCTGCAAAGGTTTCCTGAGCCTTTAAATGGTATCCTAGTCTGGTTCAGTAGGCTACACAATCATGGGGAAGACTGCTGACTTGACAGATGTCCAGAAGACAGTCATTGACACCCTCCACAAGGAGGGTAAGCCACAAAAGGTCATTGCTAAAGAAGCTGGTTGTTCACAGAGTGCTGTATCCAAGCATATTCATAGAAAGTTGACTGGAAGGAAAAAGTGTGGTAGGAAAAGGTGCACAAGCAACAGGGATAACCGCAGTCTTGAGAGGATTGTCAAGCAAAATCCATTCAAGAATTTGGGGGAGCTTCACAAGGAGTGGACTGAGGCTGGAGTCAGTGCATCAAGAGCGACCACGCACAGATGAATCCAGGACATGGGCTACAAATGTCGCATTCCTCGTGTCAAGCCACTCCTGAACCAGAGACAACGTCAGAAGCGTCTTACCTGGGCTAAGGAGAAAAATAACTGGACTGTTGCTCAGTGGTCCAAAGTCCTCTTTTCAGATGAAAGTAAATTTTGCATTTCATTTGGAAATCAAGGTCCCAGAGTCTGGAGGAAGAGTGGAGAGGCACAGAATCCACGTTGCTTGAAGTCCAGTGTGAAGTTTCCACAGTCAGTGATGATTTGGGGTGCCATGTCATCTGCTGGTGTTGGTCCACTGTGTTTTCTGAAGTCCACAGTCAACGCAGCCATCTACCAGGAAATTTTAGAGCACTTCATGCTTCCTTCTGCTGACAAGCTTTATGGAGATGCTGATTTCATTTTCCAGCAGGACTTGGCACCTGCCCACACTGCCAAAAGTACCAAAAGCTGGTTCAATGACCATGGTATTACTGTGCTTGATTGGCCAGCAAACTCACCTGACCTGAACCCCATAGAGAATCTATGGGGTATTGTCAAGAGGAAGATGAGAGACACCAGACCCAACAATGCAGACGACCTGAAGGCCGCTATCAAAGCAACCTGGGCTTCCATTACACCTCAGCAGTGCCACAGGCTGATCGCCTCCATGCCACGCCGCATTGATGCAGTAATTCATGCAAAAGGAGCCCCAACCAAGTATTGAGTGCATAGCAATGCATTTCTATATACTTTTCAGAAGGCTGACATTTCTGTTTAAAATATCCTTTTTTATTGATCTTATGTAATATTCTAATTTTCTGAGACACTGAATTTTGGGTTTTCATTAGCTGTAAGCAATAATCATCAAAATTACTTAGAAATAAAGGCTTGAAATATTTCACTCTGTGTAATGAATCTATATAATATATGAGTTCCACTTTCTGAAATGAGTGACAAAAAATATTGAACTTTTTCACGATATTCAAATTTTTTGAGCTGCACCTGTACTTAAAGAAAAAAAGACGAAAAGAAATGCGCCCCACACGGTGGCAACGGCCGTTATTGCAATCGATAATTATCGTTGCGATATATCGTGCAGCCCTAACAATATATAATCAACTCAGAATGAAAAGGCAGTTTTATAAAAATCAAACCATTTCATCATACATTTGAATGGAAACTATTTCCACAATAACAGCCCTTTCTGCCTGTTGTGATTTCATATTGTACTTTTTTTAATTTTTTTTTATTTTACTATATGAACTTGAATACATAAATGATTATGTATAGTAATATTATTATTATTATGCTTTATAAGATTCAAGGAGAAGACTTTGAGAAGGATTATAGCCTAATGATTTATTGAGAAAACACTCGAAATGAAAAAAGTGAACAGTCCAACAAGATGCATTTCTGAGCTAGCAGTAACAACAAAGTTCTAGAACACCTGAAAAGCTTTTAATTCAAGAAAATGAAAAAAAGTCAGGACATGGCTGCATTCCAACAGCTTTTAATAACCATTGGTTAAACTGGTCACCTTGACAAGCCTAGGTAAAACATTTTTTTCTGCAGTGTAAAACGTCACATTTTCGTTTTATTAATTGCGTTGCAAGTTTGGGCTCATGGAATGGCGAGATTGACGGAATTGCTTACGCAGGAATACGGATGGAGAACAGACCTGTACAGTTTAAAAATACAAACAACACTACTAGAATAAATAAAATAATTATTTCGATAGCCAGTAAGTGACATTTCAAAACGGGACATGGGTTACTGATTCTAGCTGTTCCTTTGCTTTCTTTTAAAAGGTGTTTTTACGTTCTGAAAAAGTGGCGAGATTAAGGGCAGCTAAATTCAAGCGAGCAGCATTAAAGCGATATCGTTTGCATGCAAGATGTTGAGATTCTTCATTTAACATTTTGTTTCTTTTTCTTTTGCTCTCACAAGATTGGCATAGGCCTATATAAACAAGGCACACTGTTTGATTATAGCGAGCACGTTAAAGATATAGGTTGAGTATCCGTAATTTCAGGGACTGCCGATCGAGTCACATGGCCCATATCGAACGGCTCCATCCCTAATGATATTGTAGCGAGCGCGGAGAATGAGGGAGGGAGACAGCGGTTTGCAGTATCGAATCGCTCGTAACCGAGCTTCGTTTTATTGGTGCTACCTTACCAGCTCTGAAAAGAGCCGTTGGAATTCTGCACAGCAATGTTCACAGATTGGAAACACTTTTACTACTACCACGAATCGCTTCAGGTACTGCCTTATATTTGAACTAGTCGGCTGTGATTGGCGCACACACTTACACATTCCTAGCCAATCACAGCCACTAGGTTACAGTTAAACGACAGTTAAAGTTTACAGTTACGTTTAAAGTTTACGATTAACACAATACGCGGCTAACAAGCTAACAACACAATTAAAACACACACAGCACGTTATTTACAATTATCTACACATCGACCGGGTAGCGGCTCACTACCCGGTCCTAGCTTGCCAGTTGACAATCCCCAGGCCGCCACAATATATTTGAATGTTTTAATCAACAATAAACAATCCAATGCTTAATTCTTTAAAGTTCATAAGAGGCAAGATTTCCCTGTTGCAATTTAATTATTTCCCGCATCCGAATTATGAACTGGCAACTTCGGATCCGTTTCCAACCCACTATCCGTGCACTTCCGGATTTCGCCTTCGGGCACACCCCTAGTCTGCAGTAAACCCGTGTCAACATGGATTGGGCACTAGAGATGGGAGGTTCGACTCTTTTTACTAACTCGAGTTTGTATGAGTCACTCACCAAAGAGAGTCGGGTTTTGGAGTCACTCAAGTCATCAAGTCAGTCTAACTTCCGGTTTAGCCCTCCTGAATGGGATAAAATAATTTAATTTAAATTAAGTTATTTTGCGGGGGTTGTGACGCTCAAAAAAATTTATCCACCGTTTTACAGCCGCTCCTTTTCCCATGATTGTGTGCGAGAAAACTGCTTTTCAGACCTGGAAGTTGTAATTACACGGTTTTACCACTAAATTGGCTTCAAAGCCCGGCGCTGTTCTGGGGGCTTGCTCAGTACTCTCACTCACGAGTTAGCGAATCAGTGAGTGCGAGTCAACTCAAGTTGACAGCCACAGTCACTCACCCGCACCGGCTGAACCAACGAGTGCAAATATGAAGGCAAGTATATTGCGAATACTTTCTACGCCGTCACACAGAGACTAACATTAGCGGAGCGGAGCAGCGAACTCCAGCAGTCACAAACGAGACCGACTGACCAACACACACTGCAGCATTCAACTCTGAGGTGAAGAAAATAGCTCTCATACAAAATATTGGTAATAAAAAATTACTGAAATAACTGTTTTGATTTGAAATGGTTTTATTGTTTCCATTTAAAAAAGTCCGTCATTCTGCTTAAAAGACGTGAACTGCAGTCAGTCCCATAGATCAGAACGGCATCACACAGCCTGCTAATCAGAAATTACAGACTGTTGAATTGAATTGAGTAGTAGTAAACTATTAAAAAGGGTCAAATTAAAATTCATGGACGGTTAGTGACTGTGGCATGGAACTTAAGTTGTGACTGAGTGGGTGATTCGTACGTGCAGCCAGAACTTCAGCTCAGGGCAGGGGGCGGGTTCCGGGGCTGGGAGAGCGAGTACTGGGTAACCGAGTGAGTGAGTGTTTCGTGCAACCCGAGTCAGACAGATCCGGGCGGGCTGGGAGAGCAAGTGAGTGAGCGCCAAACTGGTTGCTTTCTCACAGGGCTAGGTTAATACAGTGATTTACTTGACACATTTCCACAAATACCGTTGCACATTAGTGTGAGTAACACGTTGTCTCGCCTCGTCTTCGCAGTTCGCATTAGCAAGTAGCAGGTAGGAGGGGCGAGTCAGTGAACGAGTTAGTGGAGGAGAGGACTTGTCAATCCTGAGTCAGTAAAAAGAGTCGTTCATTTCTAACGATTCGTTCAAACTCGCACATCACTATTGGGCAGTGCAATAAGGGCTGTGTCAATAGAAACATTCGGCACTGTGCACGTTTGGTGTTGAATAATGCGTTTCTGCAAACAAAACCAGTTTTAACTCAAACGCTGGAGTATTGTGCTATTTTAGTGCCGTTATGAATATGGTACACAGGACTGCATGAACGTATAACACTGATGCGAGAGACTATTTGACTATTTGAAATGCAAGCTGTGTTTAGTTATGCAGTCCATAGTCCAGTTAGACTGCATCTGTATGGTGTCAATAGTGTGAGCTACTTGAATGAGAGACACAAGGAAGGTGGGAGACCGGCTCTACACCCATCAAATAGTGTAAAACAAGCATTTGTTAAAATCGTGGCTATTTACTCAATATATTGAGCCCAGAACACTGTGGAGCTGTTTCCTTAGTTAGTGTACATTCATCTTATCAAGTGCATGTCTAAAGTGAATTAAACTTAGTTAAAGCGGTGAAATGTTTTTGTTTATTTTTAATGTGGTATTAAATAAAAAATTGACAGCAAAGAAACAAAAAAGCTTGCGTAAATTCAAACTAAACGCAGCGCCTTCTTTCCCGTCCTTTTATTCACAAGCGCGATGCTGCCAAGTTGAAACAGTAGCATCAGCAGTACGATGTAGAGGCCGACTGGAGGGTGTCTCTGCCAGCTGCCTCCTGCTCCTGGCCAGTCTGGGAATATTCACCCTGCGCAATTGTTCACAGGAACCGTATATTATAGTTTTAGCACTGGAACATAAATGGAAAATATATTTTGTTTGAAGGGGAAAAAATCAAAAAAATTAAGAATATTCAGTGTCACCTTTCTTTTAATATGCGAGTAATGGCTCTTCGGCCATGTTGAAATGAGCAGCTGGCTGTGGTGCTAACACACTGGGCTCTATCTTAGCTCTATCGGCGCTAAGCGGCATTAACCCAAACGCAAGCGTTTGGGTTAATGCCGAGTTTCAGACCGGCGCAGTTGTCATTTTACCGTCCAGAGTTCACGTTGTTTAACCCCTTGGCGCAGATGGCAAATTTCACCAATTTAGGGGGTGCTCTGTTTAAGGCTTTATAACTCCAGGTGTGAGCATCACATAAACTTGGCAAATGGCTTAAATGAAACAAGACAGTATTGTATTGTACCATTTACAATACAAACTTAGATTTGTTTATTTTCATAATTTAAGTCAAAATAAAGTGCCACAAATGCAAAGAAACTTTGGGAAAAACATTTTTTAAATTGTTTTTTTAAATTTTGCTGAGAGCTACATAAGTTACATTACATTACATTCATTTAGCAGACGCTTTTATCCAAAGCGACGTACAGTAAGTGCATACAGAGACATCATCAAGATCACTACAGAACAGACAAGACAAAGCACATCCTTCCCATAATGTAGCAGCTATCCCTAGTAATGAACGTTGACTGTAGTTCACAGTAAGCTGTGGGTAAATCAGCAATACTACACTTCTATTCTAAATACTATTATAAACTATAATAAACAGACAGGAAAACACAGGGAACTAGTAAACAGGGAACTGATATTCCTAGGTGAGGATATCAGTCAAGGTGGAGTCTGAAGAGGTGTGTCTTCAGGCCTCGACGGAATGCAGGCAGGGTTGGAGTAGAACGTAGGGGAATGGGAAGTTCATTCCACCACTGAGGAGCTAATGTGGAAAAACTCCGCAGTCGGGACGAGCGAGAGCCTTTGACACAGAGGGGGGGAAGTGCCAGTCGCCCTGCTGTAGAAGAGCAAAGTGGTCGAGCAGGAACATAGTTCTGGATTAAGTCCTGCAGGTAGGCGGGGCCTGTCCTATTGGCTGCAGTGTAGGCCAGGGTCAGAACTTTGAACCTGATCCTGGCTGCAACTGGCAGCCAGTGGAGTGACCTCAGCAGGGGGAAGTGAAATCGGTAATATATATACGTACATTTCCTGGATCATAAACTCCATGTCCACAAGTTTTGCAAAATCTGAGGATGATGTGTAGAACTACTAAAGGTCTATGATGCAAAATATAGCAGTGTACCCTGTTGTCCATTAGTGTCTCCAAATCTATCCAAATGGCTAAATTGTGCACTGCTCTAAATAAAAAAAAAAAGATATATTTAACTACAAATCAAAAGTTTTGGCTGATAAAACTCACTTTTGCATAATCTTCAAGTGGGAATTACTATATTTTCATCAGTATAGGGGGGTAGATATCTATGGGTCCAAAACCCCTATGCAAAACATGTCATAAAATTAGTTTTGCATATAAAGCATATACATTTGCTCCTTCTGATGGCTTAAGATAAAAAACATTGATATCACAGTGTTAAATACACCTAAATATGTTGCCTAATCATTCACTCTTGTACCTCAATAAAACATCACTTGTCCCTGTACTCTACAGTATGTATACTTGTGTCCTGGGATTGCATTTTTCTGTATTATTATTTTTTTTCAATTTCCTATTCATAATGACTCCAAGGAAATTTTTTACCTTAATCTACCACATATCAGCGCACAGTAAATTGGAATGAGCATTTGTCATGCCCTAAGAGACAAGTATACGCCATAGGCTATATTATGTACAATAACATAAAATAGTATTCCGCCATCGGCAAAATGCTGCCAAATGTTCTATCTTAAATGAACATCAGTAGCCTACATCAAAAATACATTTAATGATTGCACTACAGTATGTGAAATGCACTCAAAATGCGAAAATAACAATAGGGCTATCAAACATATTGGAAAGACAGCGCTCGAGTGGAAACACGAATGTAGCCTACATATGTAACCAGCGAGACCAACGGCATTTTAGACGCAAAAATACTTACATATCGGAAAAGGGAAACTCGCCTCCCTAATGCGTCTTCTATAGAGCTTGCGTAATACTAGACCGTTAAAACGAAAACTGCCGTTACGCTGGGCTGTAGTAAATTGTTCAAAGCACCGAAAAAGACATGGCATATACCGTTGCTAAGGTTATAATGTACTCTATTGGATAAAAAAGCTGACAATTAAACCAGAATGAACTGTAATGAATGAGACAGGCTTACAAGGCATGGGGGTATTACACGTCGACGTTTCAGATGGTGTAATAGCGGTATAAAGTGTTGTATATTTCTCAAACCGATTGTACCAGACAATAAATGACCACTGAATTTTGAAAGGAACATCTCGATGTGTAAAACCGATGGTAGGATTGTATATTTATTTCATATTTAGTAGCATATATTGCTAGTAGAATACATGGTAGAATGAGACAGTACTTTCACAGTTTATTTTGCATTTGAGTGAGCAGGGCTTTTCACGGCTTTTCTGGCATACGATCAGGCTATTGTTGGGTTTATCTCGTTGCTATGACGTTATTCTAATTTTATATGATGAATAAATATATTTATGAACTCAAACATAGACGCTATTGTCCACTATGTCACGCATGGGTAGGTATAGACTAGGTGGGGGGTTGCTTGTTAAATGGACTTGCTACTGGGAAATCGTGACACTTAGAAACTTAGAAACGTATTCAGCAGAAATCGTCACGAACCGTCTACCAATAAAGTTAAAACACAGAGTTTGTGATTTCCACTAATAGTTTGACTGCAGTAGCAACGAATGTCTCAGTTGAGCAAAAAGGTCCCGCAATGCTACGTGTAAGGTTATGCACATATTCGCTAATTATCCTGGATCAAGCTATGACTCTGTTGGCCAATAGTTCCTGTAATCTTCCGAAGGGACAATCTTCTGTTAGGGGACAATGGCTATCCAATAAAAACTTTGCTGGTAACACCTATATCATGCCTAATGCACAAATTGACATTCAATCAAAAACTCAAGACAACAGAGTGGACTGCAGAAATGTGCTTCAGATGTCTGGAACATTACAATACAACATGTAGGTAAATGGAATGGTTTTGACTGAAAAAATTTGGAAACTGTCCAGTGAAATTGGTATTTTTAGTGTTTCAAATAGATCTTGCCGGTCTGAGCGCTTGGTCTAAGCGCATGGCATAAAGTGCATTTAGGGCGTGTCCAAGTCCACTTTTGCTAGTTTGATGGCGTGATTTTTGAGCGCTAAGCACGGAGCAACGTGCAAATGGGCTGAACCTAGCCTCTTCTTTAATTATAGGTGTGTCTTGGACGTGACATGCAATAAACCAATCAAAATGTCATATCCCATTCTCTTTAAAAGTGTTATGGTCTGAGAAGGGACTGGACTCAAATGCACGACTCAGAGACAGAAATCCAAAATCCAGATAATTTATTGCGTTAGCAGGGGGGCAGAACGGGAGTGGGAGTTGGCAAGGGGCTGGATGATGGTGGAATCCTGGGCAGATGCAGCAGAGGAGGAATGGGATGCGGGAAACAGGGGCTGCGTGAATGGACAGCTGCAGGCTAGCGGACATGCAAAGCAGAACAAGGCATTAATGATAGCAAGCAGAACAAAACAGGCAGCGTAATACACTGGGCTAGGCAGACTTGAGGCAGCAAAAGCCAGGCAAGACAAGGCTAGAATTCGAAACACGAAGCGAGACAAGACGAGTTAATTCTAACAACTAAACAACATTTAGCGAACTCGGCCACAACAACACTTAACGAACCGGCACAAGACAACGAAAACCCAAGGAATATATAGGAGCGTCAATTAGCCAATAAATGCGTGCAGCGTGAGAATGTATGCGAGAGTGATTAACAGAGAAGAGAGCGCGAGGAATGCAAGTGGGGAAAGGAACGTGACAGGCGGAGGAAATGCGAGAGGGAACTAGTGACAACAAAAAGGGAAACCACGCCAGCACGGGGAGGACAAACAGGAAATATGAAAACAAGACACGAAATGCGTGAACAGGGTAAAACACAACGGGGACTGGGAAGGAGAGTGTCACAAAAAGCCTGCTTTTCCACCTTGGCGGATTGCTTATATAATGGCGAAACAGACATGCTCATGCGTATTTAGTGCGATCAAGGAATAGGCTATATGGATAAATAGTATGATCAATATTATTCGGACTAACCATTATGAGTTCCCGGTAATTCCCGACAGTGCTGTTATTTTACAAAATATATTTGGTTAAATTTCGTTAAAAGCACCTGCAACAGCTGAGAATAAGCTATCAATGGCTTCCGTCTCACCTTAGAAAACGCCAAATTAGCCTGCTTTTTTAACAGATTTTGTTTGATTATGCAATGAAACATTGTCAAACATCAGTTCCATGAGGATGTTCTCATGGAGTTCTTAAAGTTCAAGCTTCATCCGAAGTTCATTACCTGCATTCTAATATTGATTAATAACATAAATACCATTATTTTGCCTTAACAATGACACTAAATACAATAGAGCTGTCAGGCTGGCAACCCATAGGTTTACGCATATTTTCCCTTGTTTTATAATTTCCTGCTTATGGAAATGTGACCAACCTGTTTTACTGGTAGCGTAATGCTTTAAAACAATCCACTTTCCCAGGAAGACCTGTATAAGAAAAGTGCGATTTACAGCAGGGGAAACAGATATGCTCCTGCAGAGAATGGCATTAAAATTAACTGTGAATTAATTGTGTAACGTGCTGCAAATTTGTTTTCGTTTCTAATTAGACGCTTAGTTCTCTTTAAAACCGCTTTAAGTTATGGAACAATAATAAGCTGAGACTATGGAAACCTTGTCACTGTAATTTAAAAAAAATATGAAGGACGTAGAATAAGGTTAAAATTCAGTTAACATGGTGACATTTATGTCAGTTTTTTAACCGTAGGCTATCGAAAAAAACGTATGCACAGCGAATCCGCCGTAGCCTAGGCCATTTGAAAAACAATAAAAGCAATACTGGACAAGGTTTTGAACTTTTTTCAGTCAAAACCATTCTATTTACTTACAGGCTGTATGCTGTAGGCCTAGAGAGCTGTGTTATAATGACATCTGAAGTGCATTTTCAGAACTCAAATGTCCGTCTATTGCAGTGCGCGTGTTTTCCATTGAATGACAATTTGCGCAATTCTGGTCATATTTAACACCAGCAGAACAGACACACTGCACTACCTGGTCATATTTAACACCAGCAGAACAGACACACTGCACTACCTGGTCATATTTAACACCAGCAGAACAGACGCACTGCACTACCTGGTCATATGTAACACCAGCAGAACAGACACAGTGCACTACCTGACTATATGTGAACAGATCACTGTTATTAGGCTTCCTGTTATTAAAGTGAATCCACCTTCAGCTGTGTGCTCGCTTGCAGTGCTGTGGGACCACAGTTGAAACCAAAAGTAAAGAATCAGGATAACTCACTGTCCACTCTGAAAGACGTGTGTTATCTTTTACATCTTTACTTTTGGTGGTAGCTGTGCCAAACGTCCCACAGCATTACAAACTAACCCACTGTCCACTCTGAAAGATGGCAGCTGCACTTCTGGGATGGGATGGGAGGGTTAACCCAGAGAAAAGATCATAGAAAAGGTAGATGGGCCCTTAGCCCCAATTCAGAGAATTTACAGTATAAGAAAAGGGGCCATTTGGGTCAGAATTACATCAGTAGAACTATCAGATTTCATTCCAGCAGGACGTCTAATTCTCAGGTCCAAAGTGCTACAGTTGGAGAGTGTAGCACAGACATCTTCCTCAGAGCATCATCAACCTTAAAGTCCTCAATTTCACTCTTCATCACTGAAAACTATCATTGTTACATTTCAAATGTTACATATTTTATATATACATAATATTGTAATACTATAATATATTAACTCTTCTTTGCAGACTGAACAGCTGTGACCTCAGAGAGAAGTCCTGTGAAATTGTGGCCTCAGCTCTCCAGTCATCAAACTCACCCCTGAGAGATCTGGACCTCAGCAGCAATTACCTGGGAGATTCAGGAGTGGAGCTGCTCTGTGCTGGACTGATGAGTCCAAACTGTAAACTACAGAGACTGGGGTGAGTAGTGCTGTGCACTGTGTGGCTTTAAATAAAATAGGTGATTATGGCTGTGTAAGGGTTGGAATTTTTGTCACAAGGAGGAAAACAATTTTACTGACCCCATTCATTTTCAAAAACTAACCTGAATGTTTGTGTGAATACAGGTTTGCATAGAAGTGTATGGGGTGACTGCGGTGTATTGACTGGGGTGTGCTACTGTGCTTATATGAGTTTGTATATAAGCGTATTCACTGGGGTGTGCTACTGTGATTATATGAGTTTGTATATAAGCGTATTCACTGGGGTGTGCTACTGTGCTTATATGAGTTTGTATATAAGTGTATTGACTGGGGTGTGCTACTGTGCTTATATGAGTTTGTATATAAGCGTATTGACTGGGGTGTGCTACTGTGCTTATATGAGTTTGTATATAAGCGTATTGATTGGGGTGTGCTACTGTGCTTATATGAGTTTGTATATAAGTGTATTGACTGGGGTGTGCTACTGTGCTTATATGAGTTTGTATATAAGCGTATTGATTGGGGTGTGCTACTGTGCTTATATGAGTTTGTATATAAGTGTATTGACTGGGGTGTGCTACTGTGCTTATATGAGTTTGTATATAAGCATATTGACTGGGGTGTGCTTATATGAATAATGGGTGGCAAGACTCTCTACCAGAGACAGAGAGATTTTTATTTTAAAACCCCCTTTATTGGGACAAAAACAGAAATGACAGAATTTCAAGAGGAAAATAATTTTAAATATAAAGAACCCAACAAGCCCAAACAACCCCTGTCCCCCACCAGACCCAACCACCAAATCAGAGCATAAGAACTAAAGGTCCCATCCCATTGGGGTCCACTGAACACAAAATATTCCCCAGTCCCCACACCTCCATATAACATGCTAAATTGTCCACCAGTCTGTAATAAGCATGTTCAACCCTGAGGCGAGCAGCCAACATCCCCAACATCATATTTTTGGGGTCCACATATTCTTGGGACTGTCAGAGTTCAGTCCAGCAGGACGTCTAATTCTCAGGTCCAAAGTGCTGCAGTTGGAGAGTGTAGCACAGATATCTTCCTCAGAGCATCGTCAACCTTAAAGGGTAGTTCCACCGAAAAATGATGTTTGATTTGTAGGAAAAGGAGCTCTCCTGCTGATTAAAATGAGCTCGCAGCCAACTCTCTACCTGTAGTGAGGTATAGCCCCAAACTCCTGCGCATGTACCAGGTACCTGCTTTACTGTGAACTACAACAGCCACGAGCGCTTATAGTTTATGGGCGATGTCAGACAACAGGTTGCCACGCCCACTGAATAACGTTACCGGAGCGGAGGCCGAGGGGCTAGGCTGGGCATTTTACTGCTAGTCCTGCAGCGTCTCTTCCAGACTAGAGAGGCCATGTTACTCGCTGGTAAGTTAGCCACTAATGTTCCAGTTCTACTGAAAAAATACCATCCACCATTATCTAGAGTCTCCAGAGAAACGGGGGAAATACGGCCATTCATTTAGGAAAACAGCCATTCATTTATCTGCGGATTGGCAGTGCGTTCAGCTCCGGATCCGGCCGTGTATTCGGGCTCAAAACAGAAAGCCTTCCACCTACGACAAAATCTAGTAACATATCAAAAACATTGCAATTTTCGAAATGGCAAAAAGCTGATGTGTGGCTTAGCTACTGCATGGCAAACAGATTTAAAAACCCGCATTTGCACCTTTCTTTAATGCCAAGAAGCCGTGGCTAACAACAGCTAACGCACAAGCCCAGAAAATGACGTTAACATTGCTGCTGCAATCGAATGCTCAAAGTGAAACCGTTCAATATGGTCAGCTCGCTAATGTTAGTCTACTTTTCATGGTCATGGATCATAATGTAACGTTAGTTGACATGGTTCCTTACCGGGGGATTTGATAAGGCAGATGAGATGTCAGGGAATGATACCGGAGGTCCCTGAGTTGGATCATTTGTCCACTCTGTAACTGCATAAGGAGAGCACTTGAGTTCTGTTTGGTTTATTTTGCCAAAATATCTTTCGGAAACGTGTCAGTGTAATTTTCTGACATTATAATAAAATGACAAGGATGGCTAGCTTGATCTATGATGTGTCCCGACTCAGAACAGTGACAGACGCGGCATTGCTTTCCCCCTCGCTGGCTCCGCCTACGTGTCTATGTAACATACACACCCACTGACAGCACTGCAGTTTTTCAAAAATGCGGAAGAGGTAGAGGTATACGTCATTTTGACATATACCTCTACCAATATTTCATCTTTATCTGCGGATATTTATTTCTTTTGGCCAGCCACAAAGAGAGACTTAATTAGTTGTGCCCTGATCTGTTGTTTTTCGGTGGAACTACCCTTTAAAATCCTCAATTTCACTCTTCATCACTGAACATCACTAACTCTTCTTTGCAGACTGAGCAGCTGTGACCTCACAGAGAAGTCCTATGATATTGTGGCCTCAGCTCTCCAGTTATCAAACTCCCCCCTGAGAGATCTGGACCTCAGCTACAATAACCCGGGAGATTCAGGAGTGAAGCTGCTCTGTGCTGGACTGATGAGTCCAAACTGTAAACTACGGAGACTGGGGTGAGTAGTGTTGTGTACTGTGTGACTTTAACTAAATAGAATGAGTGATTATGACTGTGTAAGAGTTAGAATTTTGTCTCAGAAAGGAAAGAATTCTAACTTTCGGAATTTACAGGGGAAAAAAAAATACTATGACATACAATATGTCAAAAGAGTAAAAAATTAATTAATTAATAGTAACACCACAATAAAACCAATACAAAAGTATGAAACCATCAAAACAGACCATTAAAACAATAAAAACTTACAAGATCTATTTAAAAGCACACCTTGTAGCCTCCATCGTTATGCATAGCACAGATAGCCTCTTTTACACACCAGATTTACATAAAACTATCTGTTATTACACAGACTAAAAAACACAAACTCTATGTAGAGACGCTCTAAAACCATCCCCCTAAACATTAGCACTGGATCCATCGCCTGCCCCTCTTGGATCCTGTTCCTCCCAGTGGAGATCTCCTGACTCTATGTGTGCCAGGTGTCTTTTAGTGGCTATGACTCCATGAATAAGCCTCCACTGGAGATCTCCTGACTCTATGTGTGCCAGGTGTCTTTTAGTGGCTATGACTCCATGAATAAGTCTCCACTGGAGATCTCCTGACTCTATGTGTGCCGGGTGTCTTTTAGTGGCTATGACTCCATGAATAAGCCTCCTCTGGAGATCTCCTGACTCTGTGTGCCGGGTGTCTTTTAGTGGCTATGACTCCATGAATAAGCCTCCTCTGGAGATCTCCTGACTCTGTGTGCCAGGTGTCTATTAGTGGCTATGACTCCATGAATAAGTCTCCACTGGAGATCTCCTGACTCTATGTGTGCCGGGTGTCTTTTAGTGGCTATGACTCCATGAATAAGCCTCCACTGGAGATCTCCTGACTCTGTGTGCCGGGTGTCTTTTGGTGGCTATGACTCCATGAATAAGCCTCCTCTGGAGATCTCCTGACTCTGTGTGCCAGGTGTCTATTAGTGGCTATGACTCCATGAATAAGCCTCCACTGGAGATCCTGACCGCTTTGGTATTGGAGCCTGATAAAAAAAAGTGTGTAAAAAAGCAGGTGTAAAATTTTGGTCCAACCCCTGCCCTCAACTCTCCCAGGGAAAGAAGGTGCCGAACCTTTACACGCACAGTGTACAACGCCCTCTTACTCACAGCGTCAAACTCCCCCAACAGTGGTGTCCTAAAAGTTAAGAGCTTCCCCTGTTCCTCCTGCCACTCCTCCAGCACCGCCCGTACATGGATGTGTGGGAAAGCAGGGGCCTCCGTCAGGTGTGGTGCAACAGCAACACCGTCCTCGTTGGGTGGGAGAGGCAGAAAGAGCCGCCTTTATTCCCACCAGGATCTTCTCCACCAGCACTGAATGGACCCCTGCTTGTGCTGCAATGGCCGCTGAGTCTCTCCAACCACCGTCCTCCGTGCTCCACAAGTGAGCAGCTTCATCAAGCCAGCCCTCACAAAGTGACCCCTAAGGCTGGCCAACACGTGCGGTGACAGTTTCAGCAGGGGGCTCATTCAGGATCCAAAGGGCCCCTCGCTGCACGATAAAAACTTCCGACCACACCCTCAGCATAGAGGTGGAGAACGCAGGAAGGCCCACAGCGCTTGCCCCCTGCATGTTCATTAAGAAGAGATGCCAGTCCAGTCCCTAACCCCCTGCCATCCTCAGCAGGGCACAGGCGGTCTCCCTCCAGCTCACATCAGCATGGTAACACAGCCTCTGTGCAGCCTGCAAGCGAGGGGCCATCACACGGCTCTCCAGGGCAATAAGATCCTGCCCCCTTCCTGCAAGGGCAGATACAGCACTGCTGCCCTGAGCCTGTGCTGCCCTCACCAAAACAATTTTACAATAGTCTTTTGTAGCTCACTTTGGTGGTGTTAAATCAGCAAGCTTATGCCAGAGAGCAGAGGCAACTAAATTATTTAGGATCAGCACCCTCCCCCTAAAAGAAACCTGAGAGAGGAGCCACTTCCACTTAGACATCCTGCCACACGCTTTGTCCAGTGCACCCTCCCCGTTTTTTAGGGTGTACTGCCTAGTCCCCAGGCACACCCCCAAAACCTTAAGCCCCTCCCTTCTCCAGGCTAGGTTGCCATGACCAAGTTGTAGCTGCTCTGTATATTTTTTTGGAAGACCAGAGAAGAGAGCATTACAGTAGTCTAATCTACTTGTAACAAAGGCATGTATTTACCGTTCAGCATCAGCTTGTGAGAGGAAAGGCCTTACTTTAGTAATGTTTCGCAAATGGAAAAAGGCTTCCCCTGTTACATTTCTTATATGTGGCAGAAAGCTTAAGTCAGCATCCAAGATTACACCTATATTCTTAACTTGAGGTTTATTTTTTGGTTCTTCGATAATCTTTCTCTCTGGGCCTTAGATCCAATGATAAGTATTTCAGTCTTATCTAAGCCTAAGAAAAATTCTGAGGCATCCAGAGATTAATATCATTCAGACAGTTTTCTAAGGAACCGATTGGGCTTTCATCATCAGGCAATACAGAAATATAGCTATGAAAATTAACCCCATGGTTACTAATGATTTTACCAAGTGGAAGCATGTATAAACAAAAGAGTAATGGGCCAATAGAACCCTGAGGAATCCCACAGTTAATAAAAGCTTTTTCTGATACAGAATCCCCTACGGCAACACAAAAATTTCTTCCAGCCAGATATGAATAAAATCATTTAAGAACTGTTCCTGAGAGACCTACCCCCTTGTTCAAGTCAATGTAGCAAACTCTTATGGTCCACAGTGTCAAATACAGCACTGAGATCTAACAGAACAAGAACAGACACACCACCAGCATCTATGCACATTCGAATATCATTGACTACCTTGACTAGAGCCGTTTCTGTACTGTGGTTTGACCGGAAGCCTGACTGAAATTTCTCAAGAATGGTATTTTTACCGAGAAAATCATTTAACTGTCTAAAAACCACTTTTTCAATAATCTTGCTTAAGAAAGGGCGGTTTGATATGGGTCTATAATTACTAAGAACTGAGAGATCCACGTTACTTTTCTTTAGCACAGGCTTTACAATGGCAGTCTTCCGTGCAGTTGGGAAGTTGCCGCTCTCCAAAGAGGAGTTTACAATGGCTAAGACACTGTCTGACAAACCACTAAAAACAGTTTAAAAAGTCTTGTGGGGATAGGATCAAATACAGAGGTAGAGGGTTTTCATGGCTGGGCAATTTCATTGAGCATTTGTGCATCAATCAGGCCAAATTCATTCATGTCATCTTTGCACACTGCATCTGACCTGTCCAGGTCTGGAGCTGTACCCATTTGAGCTATGTGTAACCTAATAGTGCTTATCTTTTCTTTAAAATAAATAGCAAACTCTTCACATTTATTTGAGGACTGACTGCCAAATTCATGAGCTGGACTTGGATTTATCAAGCGATTAATTGTTGAAAAAAGCACTTTGGGATTAGTCTTATTGTCACAAATAATCTTGGAAAAATAAGGGTCTGTCTTGTGTTTCTTATTGCTCTATTATAATTTGCAAGTTGCTCTTTAAGGATGTCAAGATGTACCTGTAGTTTTGTCTTTCTCCATTTACGCTCTGCTTTCTGACAGTTCCTCTTTAGTTTAAGAATTTCACAGCGGGTTCAGTGGTACACGTGTAAGATTTACAAGTTGTGCAAACCTATCAGCTGCTGCAGAGTTTAAAATGTGCCTCTTTATAATGCCATCAGATTTTTTCTTTCCTTTTAACAACATGACATGAAAAAATATACAGAAATGATCTGATATAGCGCGATCGACAACAGAGGAAACTCTTAGTACGCTAGAAATTACCAAATCTAGAGTATGACCATGCTTATGAGTTGGCTCAGCAACATGCTGATTAAAATCAAGAGAGTAGTAAGCTTTTAAAATCCATGGCCTTGGAATCACACATTATCCACATGCAAGTTAAAATCACCTGCCAGAAGAACTCTCTCATGATCAGTTGATATGATAGACATGAATTCAGCAAATTCAGGAAAAAATGCTGGGTTTTGCCTTGGAGGGTGATAGATGGTCACCATCAGTACAAGAGAATCAAAACTTAGAATCTGAGCAAGATATTCAAAAGAAGTCGTCACCAAAGTCCATTTGCTTGTATTTAAATTCACATGAATAACATTTGCTAAGCCACCTCCTCTCTTATTCTGCCTAATATTTTGAGAAAAGGGCAAAGCCTTTATTAGCGAGACAGTACCATCTGTCCCTAGCCATGTCTCTGTTAAGAATTTAAAAAATCAATTAATTGTCTTGAACAAGGTCATTAATTAAAAACACTTTAGATGCCAGGGATCTAATATTTAATAATGCAAAGGTGTAAGGAATTACATTTTGTCGCAAGGAGGAAAACAAGTTTATCTGACTCAGAACCTGTAACATGGATGTTTATGTGAATACGGGTTCGCATATACACACATTGACTGGGGTGTGGTTATGAAATAGCGGGCGGTAAGACCCTGAACTCCGGAGAGCAACCAGCCACCAGCCATTCATCTAATTGTTCTCTGACACTAAGACTATCTACTGCTACCAGACATTCAGTTTGTTAGATGTAACTTATCGAAGAATTTTCGCTGGATAAAACTACAAAAAACAGTTTTCTACATATAGCCTATAGGCTACAGATTAACATGCTTTGTGAAGTAGCCTAGCTTGCATTCACAAGCAGTCAGTGTGTTGCCGACGTCAATTTACATGCAAATTCCTACTATGATAAATTCGTATTTCCAACTGAATAAATAATGCACTTCTAACCACAAAAATGTTTTGCTATATTGAAGTAGTTGTAACTAAGATATCTGCCGAAACTTTTTTAAATCTGTAGATTAATGTTGTTTACCGATTTTTATAAATCAGATGTATGCTGTTGCTACGGCAACGTTAACTTCTACCTTAGAGACGGATTTATGGCTCGCAGTAAAAAAGATTAGGCTACGCATTGCACATAAACACCATGCGCTTTGCTAACTCCGTGATAATGTAACTATGGTTAGCTATATAGTTACCTCGCCACGTATTGCATTTGCATTATCTGAAAAACAATGACAAAAGTTTATCGTAGCCAAAGTTAGCCTACTATTTGCAGCATACCTACGAGGCGAAGTAGCCGTCTGCCGTAGGCTACAGTAACGTTAGTCACTGAGGAAAATAAAGTAGGTAGGCTACATTCGTTTACTTTATTAATTCACTTTATTTATTCCACTTATTTTCTAGAACATCTTGGACTCTGAATTGACCGGTCATGTTTGCCATTCCCAGGTTGCGTAGTACTAGCTGGCCAGGCAGGCAGCGCATTAATTTAGAACTGTGATTAAACTTGTGACCCGGATGACTGACTGGTTATACAGAATAACGACCAGTCATTGACCAATCAGAATCGAGTATTCACCCATACCATGGTATAAAGTATAATATTGCAGAGAGGGGTGTAATTTTCTGTAGACAATCATCAGTTATATGAAGACAAGAGTTTCTTTTTTACATTTCTTTTAAAGAGGGAGACAGACTGAGACATTTTTATGGAGTCGTCGAGTTCGTTCCATATTTGCGGACCCCTGCACAGTACACTCAGACTGGTACATTTTAGCTTTCGTTTTTTCCCTTTGATTAGATGTTTCTTTCTGGTGTCATGTGCATGCAGGGGACGGCAGATAGGGACGAGCTCGTTTAACCGGTGGTTGATCCTGTGCACTACTTGATACATGATAGTAGCATTTTCATACACATTTAGCTCTGCAAGCTTTAATAGTCCAAGGTTGCTAAATAAAGGTCCAGTGGGCTCTCTGTAGTCAGACCATGATATGGCGCGTATAACTTTATTTTGTAATGTCTGTAGTTTTTTAATGTAACTGGGAAAGGTGTTGGACCATATGATGTTGCAGTAGTTTAAGTGAGGTTCAAATAGAGATTTATATAAGGTGAGCAGGGCTGAATGTGGGAGACAGTGTCTTAATTTAAAGAACAAGCCAACATATTTAGATAGTATTTTTATAAGATGATCAATATGGTACTTGAAATTCAAGAATTCGTCAAATTTTGTGGAAGCTACTCTATTGATTTCTTGCCCATTTATTGCAAGACGGATAAACTCTGTGTTAGTTTTATTTTTATTAGAGCAAAATACTATATAATTAGTCTTATCTTTGTTGAAAGAGAGTTTATTACATCTGAACCAGGTATCCACCTTCTCCATCTCCCTATTTACAGTTTCTTGAAGTAGAGATGGATCTTTGGATGACAGAAGCAAATTTGTATCATCAGCAAAAAGTACTTTATGTAGGATTTGAGAGGAGTTGACAAAATCATTGGTATACTAGATGAAAAGAAGAGGCCCCAAAATTGAGCCCTGGGGGGACCCCATAGTTAATGAATTTATTTTGGGATTTATGACCATTTATACATACATATTGTTGTCTTCTATATATGTAGCTTTTAAACCAACTAAGAGCTATGCCTCTGACACCGTAATAGTTTAATTTGGTTAAAAGAATCTCAAAGTCAATGCAATCAAATGCCTTAGACAGGTCGAGGAAGATGCCAATGGAGAGGTCACCTTTATCAATGGCATCGTTGATGTTTTCCTGTAGGTCAAGAACTGCCATACATGTTGTGCTTTTTTTCCTGAAGCCATATTGTGAGGAGTCCAGAATATTTAATTTATCTATGTAACTACTCAATCTGGTATACACAATTTTCTCAAACACCTTAGAAAGTGAAGGCAATATGGATATTGGTCTATAGTTGTTCATGTCATTTTTATCACCCGTCTTAAAAACTGGAACAATTCTTGCGACCTTTGCCTTGTTAGGTACAATACCAGTGAGTAATGACAAATTTATGCAATGAGCAAGTGCGGTTGCTTTCAAAATTGAGCTACAGATATCATCCGCTCCAGCTGTGCGTGAGATTTTCATGTTTCTGATAGTTTTTACAATTTCATTTCTATCAGTTGGTGACAAGAAAAATGAATTTAGGGGACTACCTTGCAGGTATTGCCTGAAGCAGGCACCATGAGGTTGGGCAATGTTGTTTGAGAGGTTCTCACCAATGGAGATAAAATGAGTATTCATGTTATCAGCAAGGTTAACAAGGTCAGTGACATCTGCATTTCTGCAGGACCCACTGTGATTCACCTCAGTGTTAATGTCTGGGAGCACAATATTTTTGTGGCTCCTGCCAAGGAGTTTATTTAGCACCTGCCAGGTTTTCTTAGTCACCTTGCGATGCATTTTGGAGTTCTGTGTAGTGACCTCTTTTGGCCTTACGTATCATGTGTGTGAGTTTATTCCTAAAGTGTATGTATTTTTCCTTATTTGTGTCACTTTTGTTTTTAATATAATGCTTATAAAGTTTATTTTTATGATTAATAGACTTTAAAATGCCCTTGGTAAGCCAAGGGTTTTGATTTCTAGCACTGCTCACAACAGGCTTCTCTGGAATAGATCACTGGATGGAGTGTGTAAGGTCATCAATCAAGGTGTTGTATGCAATATCAGGGTCCCTACAGTCATAGACACAATCCCATCATTTGGCTTGTAGGTTTTCACACAGTTTCAACAGAGTTCTATTATTTAAAATTTTAACGTTGTTTTTTTGACATGACATTTCTTGTTTAGTACCAATATCAATGAATAATACAACTGGGAGATGGTCAGTTATATCAGAGTGCAACACCCCAGATTTGATACATCCACTAAAGATATTTGTGATAATATTGTCAATAATCGATGTGCTCGATGGTGTTACTCGGGTGAAAATGTTTATGGTGGGAATGAAAGAATTAGCCTGTAGTGTGTTGATAAGGTCATGTTTTGCAGTATAATTCTTTGAAATATCAATATTGTAGTCTCCAAGAATGATACAGTCCCTATTGTTGCTGTTTATAGAGAATAACAGCTCGTCCAGTTTCATCCTAAAGATCCCCAGATCAGAGTCAGGGGGTCGATAGATCACCCCAATGACAAGCTTTTTGGCATTAGGCCTACAGGTGTTTATCTCAACAAAGATAGAGTCTGATTGACCATCATCAATGACCAGATTATCACAAACATTTACAAGATATTTAGAGTTAATGTATAAACAGACGCCACCACCAATTTTATCAAGTCTATTTTTGTTAAATATTTTATACCCGTCCATGTTTAATGAGTCCATATGTGATCTCTCATTTAGCCACGTCTCACTGCAACCCACCACATCAAAGCCACATTCTGTAGTGGTCAAGAGAGCGAGTAGATCTTCATAGTGTTTATTCAGACTTCTAATGTTTATATGCAGGAATGAATAGTTATCATCCTTATTGATGTATTTTATCTGGTCTGGGAGGTAGCTTTTACACTTAAGCTGCTCGTCCATGCAATGCCCGTCATCTCCATTATTTAAATCATCAGAACCCATATGTAGTCTAACAATAATATTGAATGACTGTCGATTTTTTTATCTCCACCTTTCCCTATCCTTCCCTGTACAGTTGGTACACATACATATATACAAACACACACACACACACACACACACACACAAACACACACACACACACACACACACACACACACACACACACACACACACACACACACAAAACGGACAACACAGCAGACATCACAAACTTAGGCCCGGCAGCCAGAGCCATGTCAAGCCAAGGCATACCAATCAAATGGCCTAAAAAGTAAACAAATCAAAAAATGAAATAAGAAAAAAGAAACATTAGGCCACTCCCAAGCCAATGTATTCAGTTATTATATCCAAACAATGCCGTGAAAAGATAGACCAGAGTTCAGAGTTCAATGTTCCACGTTCCCATAGTAACGGACGCGTGGGTGACGTCATCAGAATGCGTCAATGTTTACACCAGCATGAGAGTCATGCTGCTAGGAGCTAGCAGGAGCTAGTTTGGCACCGCAGACTTCATATTTTCATATTTTCATCACCTCCACTAAGCCTGTTAACTCTGGATTTCTATACAGTTTACCATCAATGAACAGACAAACTTTTTTCTTACTTTTTCTCGCCTCCGTCATGATCGGGTAGAGCAGCCTACGTCTCCGAAGGATTTCAAATGGAAACTGGTCGTTGATGGAATAGTTGGATCCTTTCAGCTCTCTACCCTTAGCCATGACAGATGACTTCATCTTTCAGTCGATGACTTTGGCCACAATCGGACGAGACCTTTGCTGCCCAACCTTGGCCTTCCCGATGCGGTGGACTCTAGAAAAGCAAATAGCTTCTGCCTCACTGGCCTCATCTTCAGCTCGTCTTTGAGAAAAGATTTAACAACCTCTTCAGTCTTCAGGTAGGTTTCATCATCTTTTTCTGGGACTCCATGTATTATTATATTGTCTCTCATGCTCCTGCATTGGAGGTCCAATATATCATTTGCCATTCTAACTTTCTCTTCATGGAATTCTACTGTCTGACGTTTTAGTCCATTCACCTCAATCCTGAGGGATGCGTTGTCAGCCTTTAGCACCTCGATTAAGGAGTTGTTAAATTCCACAGAATGCTTTAGCTCTTCCACCTCAATTGTCAGCTTCTCTAGTAAGTCCAGCTTCTGTAGTTGTTGTTTTATCGAAGATAAGGATGCATGAATCTCACGGAGAGGTGCTGCCGTATCTTCCATATCACTGGAGCTTAGCTGGTCTCTGTTATGTTTGTTGTCGGGTGCCTTTGCTGACATATTGTTCAATTGGGCGTCTATATAGGCTTCCAATTCTTCAATATTTTCATCAGCAGATGATTCCAGTTTGGATTTCTTTAGATAGATCACAGATCATCCCAGTTATAGTGGCATTATTGGGAGAATTGGCACGGCATACAATTCACAGCTTCATGTCGTCCTCCAAAAGAGCGGGAACAGACTTAGCGGGAACTGCTCTGGAGTCCCCAATCAACAAAACATAGTCCGAACTGGATTGCAAGTCGTCCAAGTCCTTTAGGGCATAGATCTCCTTTAGTGTTCAAATGCATTCTTCCAGCAGGGTAATCTTATGGCTTAAGTCCTGGTTGCTCCTGCATTTTTCACAGTCCTCAAAGAAATCACAAATATTAACAACTAAAAACATTCCACAAGATCCACACAGCATCGCTTTCTTTTTCCCCGTCTGTATCCATACTGGTGTTTGAACGATTCGTAACTGAGCGGTGTCCCGTAAATCCCAAACCGTCTAGATTGAGTTTGTTTACGCAATAGGCAGGGCTGGACTGAGAAAATCAGTCAGGCCGGGAATCTAGCCCCAAGTCAGGCCAAATTTTAAGTTACGAAGACTTAATTTCCTGCATTCTGGTGAATTTTAGTGCATGTGAATCACAAAATAATAAGCCAACAGCAATCAACTTTTAGGCCTATGTTAAACACAGAGGCTATTTATTTATCCTTAGTCTTCATTGAGCAGTGAGATACCCCGTCTCTGTCTCTCTGTGAGCACTTTGGTGATAATTGACTCATTGAACATGTGATCATTAAGTAATTTATATGCATAAGAAACATGACCATGAAACATGACCACCCCAAAAATGCAGATACTGCACTCTACATTTTACATTTATATTTAGTCATTTAGCAGACGCTTTTATCCAAAGCGACTTACAAGCAGAGTTGGGGGCGTTACTTGAAAATTGTAATATATTACATATTACTAGTTAGTTTTTTTAAAAATAAAGCATTATATTATACTATATTACTTTACAATTAAGGTAATGCGTTATATTACCCGTTATATGACTTTGCGTTTCTCTGTAATAAAATCACTTCAACCTAATTGTTTGGGTGTTCAGGACTGGTTTTTCCCCAATTCTTCTTCTGTTTCTCTGTACTGTGTCTTTGTAACAGTTCTCTGTAAAATGCACAAAACAAAAATAAATTTAAATGGGGTAAAGGGGTTCCCCCCCTTTGCTGGATACTTAAAATGATGCTATTAAATAGTCCATTTTGGTGATCCTGATCTGCGGGGCTTAGCTAGCGCGTGCAAGTTTGGGGCGCTACAGGGTGAAATGATACGGGACCAACTCATACTTAACATGAACTGTGACAAAATCCGGGAAAAACTGCTGCTCGAAAATGATGGGCTAACACTAGCAGAAGCTAACGCTTAACCTCGCCGTTCAGGTCGAATCGGCTCTAGAATGTGCGGCTAGCTTGGCTACCTCCTCTGACTCGCTAGCACTAGCTACGGCAGCGGGCGCGCTTGCCTCACAGCCGCCCCTCCCCCACGCCAGTGCAGACAGCAGCGGGGAGAGCATACTACTAGCCTCTCAGTCACGTGACCGCATACACCAGCCATGCGGGAATTGTGGCTCCCCTACACACAATTCTAGAGCTCAGACCTGCCCGGCCCGTGGTAAAACTTGCTCAAACTGCGGCAAGTTAAATAATTTCCACAAAGTGTGTAGATCTGCTCCAGCTAGATCCCCCCAGCCACCTACCACAATCATCCACAACGTCAGCACAGGACGGTTGCCCTTTAAGACGTGCTCGGTGACGGTCGGTGATGTCACGCTGCCTCTCCTCCTAGACACCGGAGCCACCGTGTCCCTGCTGAATCTGGCGACGTGCACACGCTTCTTCTCCCACGAGTCAATGGGGCCGCCCTCCACCACGCTACGCGGCTAAGCTAACTCCGAAATCGACATCGTGGGCTCCCTCAGCTGCCGGTGAGCTACGGGGAGAAGACGCTGCCGGCCTTCAGGTTCCACGTCGCACGCCACGGGACCAACCTCCTAGGCCTCGACCTGTTTAACGGCCTCGGCTTCACCCTGCTACACACCACAGGCTCAGAGATCCACGCCGTCGCCACCCCCCTGGCAGCAACTGTGACATCATTGAGCAGGTGAACGCATCGCCCTGGAGGTGGCGAAGAAGTAGTCTTGGGGGGCTGTGACTCAGCATGGACCTGAGAGCGGTTAACAAGGCCATCATCCCCGACAAATACCCCCTGCCAACGACAGAGGAGCTCACAGCCCAGTTCTATGGCTCCACTGTTTTTTCCAAATTGGACCTCCACCAGGGCTACCTCCAGGTGCCACTACACACTGACAGCCGCAACCTCACCGCGTTTATCACCCACAAAGGGGTCTTCCGCTACAAACGCATGGCTTTCGGCCTAAGCTCCGCCCCCAGCTGCTTCCAAAAGATCATGGCCTCCATCTTCGCTGGGATCCCAGGCGTGGCCATCTATTTGGACGACATCGTGGTCCACGGTGCCACCGCAGAGAGCCACGACGAGCGCCTCCACAGTGTGTTCAGCGCGATGGCCAAGCACCATCTCACACTCAATGGCGAGAAGTGCGTCTTCGCCGCCCCATCGTTTGTGGGATTCCGTTTCTCGGCCGACGGCACGTATCCGCTCCTGTCAAACACGGAAGCCATCCACCGTCTCCCAGAGCCCACTTCAGCCGCCCAGGTGGCCTCCTTCCTGGGCATGACGGCATATTATCTCCGTTTCCTGCCACACTACTCCGCCCAGCTTCTTGTCCAGACCATGGTCACCTCACGCCTGGACTACTGCAACTCCCTTCTCGCAAGCCTACCAGCCTGCGCTATTCTGCCCCTACAACTGGTCCAGAATGCGGCTGCTCGGCTTGTGTTCAACCTCCCGAAGTTTTCGCACATCACCCCCCTGCTGAGGTCACTCCACTGGCTGCCGGTCGTGGCCAGGATCAGGTTCAAAGTTCTGACCCTGGCCTACACTGCAGCCAAAAGGTCAGGCCCCTCCTACCTACAGGACTTAATCCAGCACTACGCTCCTGCTCGACCACTTCGCTCTGCTGCTGCAGGGCGACTTGCACTTCCCTCCCTCCGTGTTAAAGGCTCCCGCTCGTCCCGACTGCGGAGCTTTTCCACCCTAGCTCCCCAGTGGTGGAATGAACTCCCCACTCTGCTGCGCTCAGCTGAAACACTGTATGTTTTTCGGCGTGGTCTGAAAACGCACTTTTTCATACTCTACCTCGACTAAAATTATACCTATAGGGCCATTCTATAGTATTCGCTTCCTGTTTTCTATTTAACTTGTGTTTTTGGTTATTCTATAGTTCAGAATGTATAGCTGACTGTGTGTACTTCTCATGTTTATTACTAGGGATAGCTCCTACGCTGTGAGAAAGCTGTGCTATGTCGGATTTGCTTTGTAGTCGCGTCAATGACCTTCAATATGCACTTATTGTACGTCGCTTTGGATAAAAGCGTCTGCCAAATGATTGTAATGTAATGTATTGTATTGTACTCGGCCACGACGGCACCACTGCGGAAGCTGCTCAAACAGGACGAGCCCTGGCTCTGGTCGCCTGCCTGCTCAGATGCTGTGCGCCTCCTGAAGTCCCAGCTCACCTCACCACCGGTCCTGGCGCACTTCGACCTGGCCAGCCCCACCCTCGTCACGTGCGACGCCTCCGCCATGGCCATTGGTGCTGTGATGTCCCAGCTGCAAGGGGAGATCGAGAGGCAGATCGCCTTTGCCTCCCGAGCTCTCAGCCCCACGGAACAGAGGTACTCGTTGGGGGAGCGAGAGGCCCTAGCGTGCCTTTGGGCATGTGAGCGCTGGCACATGTACTTGTACGGCCGCGCATTCACATTGAGGACGGATCACCAGGCCCTCACCACCCTCCTGGCCACGTCTGGCACCGGCCTCAAACCACTCCGCCTCCACCGTTGGGCCGATCGCCTGCAGCAGTACAACTACCACCTACAGTTCACGCCAGGCCGGGACAACGTGGCGGCAGACCTGCCGTCACGCTCCATCCCTAGCCCACCCACAGCACCTACTCAGGCCTCCGGACAGGACCAGGCTGAGCATGACCTCGTCCAGCTCCTCCACACACCCCTTCAGTCGCCCGCGGACTCTGCACTGTGATCCCAAGGGCTCTTCAGGTGCGTGTCCTTGCTATGGCGCATGAGGGCCACTTGGGCATTGTCAGGCTCAAGCAGCGGTGCCGCGATGTCGTGTGGTGGCCAGGCATTGACAGACAAATCGAGGCCCTGGTCAAGGACTGCACTGCCTGCCTCCTTAGCGGTAAGACCAGGGCCCTAGCCCCACCTCCGCCCATGCAGCCGTTGGACTGGCCGTCCCAACCCTGGGAGCACCTGCAACTCGACGTCTGCGGTGAGCTGCACGGGGTACCGCACCACCAGTGGTTCCTCGTCGTGATCACGGGCTCCCTCACAGCCAAGGTGCTCATAGACATCCTGGAGTCCCTCTTTGCATGATGGGGCCTGCCCAAGAGGATCACGACCGACAATGTGCCCCAAATGGTCTCCCACGAACTGACCTCCTATCTGGCGGGGAAAGGGATCCGCCATATTCGCACAGCGTTCTACAACCCGGCGGCGAACGGGGGAGTGGAACGCCTGAACCAATCACTAAAACATGGCATCAGGGCCCACCTGGCACAAGGCTGCACACTCACCACCAGCCTCCTACAGACGCTGCTGCACTACCGGGCCACTCGACACGCCACCACAGGAGTCTCTCCAGCCTCCCTCATGCTGGGGCGGGAGCTCCAGCTGCCGCTGGATAGGCTCCGCCCTACACCGGCTCCGGCTCCCGCGCACCCGGTCCAAGCCGCTGTCGCCGCACGCCAGCGTTGGACGAAGGACCGCTTCGACAGGGCCCGGCGCGTTAAGCCACCTGCCATCGCCGTCTCGGACTGGGTCAGGATCATGCATACATGGAGAATAAACACATCGTTCACTGTCAGTGTCCATTCTAAAGTTTCACAAAACAAGCCTTCATACTTATACACTTTTGGTTATACAAAACAGGATAGAGACCGTCCTCCTTTCCCACCCTTAATTGTTTTGGGAACATCAACCTTGTTTCTCACCCTCAGCCCCCCCTGACCCAAGGCCTCACGCCCTTGGTTCCAGGCATGCATACAGACACAGGTCGGAGAAGAGTTTATCATGGTTTCGGTTCCCAAGCAGTTCCCTCAGTTCACACACTCAAAGCATTTCTTCAGTCAATTATCCTGCTCACAGTTTTCAGCTCTTGGCAGCACGCAAACTAGGCCCAGAGCGAGGTCACAAAGCCCTCATATTATACAGGTTATATCATTTTAATTTTTATAATTACTGAAACTTCCACACTCCTCCCTTTTGTCCTTAGGAGGACAACACACAGTTCAGTTTCAATTTTACTAAATTAAGCAAAAGCATCATTTATTTCCTTCTCAGGATAATCAGCATAATATGGGACTCGCAGAGAAATCATCACGGACGTAGTCGCACCTTTAACGCATGCAGTGCACATAAGCCTAATGCAGAAGATTATAACAAGCAGGATTACAAACAGGGTTAAATCCCAAAAAACAAAATGAGCGATCTTAGCTCCCCAGCTCCCCATGAAAGATTCCAGCCACAAAAAAAAAAAAGAAACTAAAATGTCAGGTCTTACTTAATTTAAGATGGCTCTACCGGCTTATTCAATTTATCTATTTGCATAGTGTCTCACAGAATAAATGGTAACAGAATTGTTGGATGTTCAGGATGACATCCTCTGACATCCTCTGAATAAAATCTCCTCTTCACGGTCAGGAGAGGTTACTAGCACGTCACTGACCTTACGTTGGTAAGGGCTTCAATCCCTTACTTGTTGCACTGGTGCTGTTGTAATGGACCCCTGCAAATTGTTTTCCCAAGGGCTCTGTCCGAATAAGCTGTTGAGACGCTCAGAACTTATGTTATTGACGCATCCAAGAAATGTTAATATTGTTCATTGATATTTGTGTAAAAGGGGCTTCTCACACTGAGTGAAAAGTCTGTCTGTTTAAACAGTAACAAAAGGATAACATTCTGTAATGCATAGCCATAACACCTGTTTCGCCTGAAATTGATCCCCTACCTGCCAGAGGTGACATGCACTGGCTTGGAGGGCCATAAAAGTAAACCTGCAGTTGAAGACGAAGGGATTAATCCACACACATAACATTTAGACACATTTTGAGATTTAGCTAAAGTGTGAGCATAGTTCATGTACATATTCTTGTGTCTTGGGGTTGCTGTCATCAATTTCAGGAGCATCATGCTCGCTCTTACTAAGATGTACATTATTCAGGAGGGGCCGTAACCTTCTTGCAGTGGGAGACGTGGACCCAGCTGTCACAGCCTTGGCACTTCACAGCAGCGTTGGTAACCAGCAGGACCTGGAACGGGCCTTTCCACCTGGGCGCCAACGAAGTTTTCCGCTGGTGGACCTTTATCTGAACCCAGTCCCCTGGCTGGAGAATGGCAAGGAGTGCTGGGCTCCTTCTGCTGTACGGCTTTCACCTGTGAATGTATAGATCTTATTCTTTTAGTTAGCTTCACTTTGTTCAACTTTGTCATGTCCATCTGTGGTGTGGACGGTAATCTCAGTGGTCGCCCCATGAGAATCTCATGGGGGATCAGTCTCGTTTTCCGTTGGGGAGTGCCGCGCATACTCATCAATACAAGTAGTAACGCGTCTGGCCATTTAAGATTAGTCTCAGCACAAATCTTGGCCAATTTGTTTTTGAGAATTCCATTAGCCCTCTCCACCGCACCTGCAGACTGCATGTGGTAAGGACAGTGGAGGTTTTGTTAATGTTCAAAGCTGTACACAGTTCTTTTACTACTTGTCCAGTAAAATGTGCACCTCTGTCACTGTTGATGCTCCCAGGAATTCCAAATCTACAAATCACCTCCTTCAGTAAAAGTTTTTTACAACAATCCTTGCATCAGCCTTCCTACAAGGGAAAGCTTCAATACATTTTGAAAACATATCAACGATTACAAGTACATATGCATAACCACTAGGGATGGGGTCGTCGTGTACACGAAAATTAATCACTATCCGTTTAGGACGGATTAACCAAAATCTTAAAATAATTTTTAAATCATATTAATTATTTAAATGTTACGTATAATTGTTCCTCGTACAATATTATGTATATATCTAAAGCATTTAAATATAGATCGGAAATCACGTCAACATAAGTAACGTTGATGGAAAAAATGCGGGAGTGAGTCAGTGAATTTGAGTGAAAGCATCAAAATGAGCGGCGGAAAAGCTAAAGCCTGGAATTATTTTACAAAACAAGTCGACGGCAACTCGGTAACATGTACACACTGGTGTCGTTTTAAGTGTGAAAGGGGGGAGTACCGGCTCAATGAACAATCATCTGCGATTAAAACACGCGAACATGGATTTTGAACACGATGCCGCAGTGGGTAATGCTAGCACCCAACCCCGAATAGGCTCCGTCTTCTACAAGTGCACTCCACAGAGAGCTGTGAAAATCACCCAGCTGATGGCGGATATGATTGTGAAAGACACAAGACCGTTAAGCCAAGTGGATGCGCCAGGCTTTCAGTCTCTTACTCAGTCCCAAGCCGGTGGACAATCACAAAAACACTCCGTGATTGGACTGTTTTATTAGAATTTCATGACACTAGTTTATTTTATGAAAACATTTTGAAACAGTAAAGTATATTCTATTATATTCTAACCTATATTTACCTCCTAACGTTAATCTTTCATAACTGCTTACTTACAGTGCATCCGGAAAGTATTCACAGCGCTTCACTTTTTCCACATTTTGTTCTGTTACAGCCTTATTCCAAAATTGATTAAATTCATTTTTTCCCTCAAAATTCTACACACAACACCCCATAATGACAATGTGAAAAAAGTTTTTTTGAGATCTTTGCAAATTTATTAAAAATAAAAAAATAAAATTTCTCATTTACATAAGTATTCATAGCCTTTGCTTTAACGTATTTTTAAAGTATCATATTTCATATTTGGTCGCATATCCTTTACATGCTGTTACTTCCTGAAGTCTGTGACCATCAACATCAAAAAAACTGTCGATATCTTATTTTCAGGCACTGTTACAAGCGATACTATAACCTCTCTGCATTTGAATGGATCTCTATGGAAATTTTGGGGTGAGACTAGATTCAGCTGTAAATTACACTGGTACAGTATGGAACACATGGCTGGCTAAATGGCTGTAAGTTATCAAGGGTCTGAGCTATCAAACGAGCCCCAAACCATCACTCTGTTGCCAGATATGGAGTAGATGGGGATGGATCGCTTTAAGGGTTGTTTCTCCTGACTTTTTTCCCCATAGAGTTCTATAGGAAAATGAGTCCGGAGAAATAACCCTTGCAGTGATCCATCCACATCTACTCCATATCTGGCAACAGAGTGATGGTTTGGGGCTCGTTTGATAGCTCAGACCCTTGATAACTTACAGCCATTTAGCCAGCGTGGCCTCGTTGGCCTCTATGGCTATGACGTCATCGCTTAAGCTATGACGTCATGTTACGGTTAACCGCAGATACACGCCAACATTCTAAGTGTAAACGTGTACCAAAAAAAGCCAAAACCCCCATCCCTAATAACCACAACACTTTGGCATTTGAATAAAATCTATTTGAATATTTACAAAAGGACCCCATGTTGGAGGATGTGCAGCTGGCATTGGCTTCTGGGGTTTTCCCACATTATGTTGTTGACAAATCAGGCAGCTTCCACAGTGCTGCATTGCAACCTTTGAAAACCCCGGAACATACCACTCTCTGTTTATGGCTGCTATCATTCCTCCCGCCCGCTCACATGCGCCACACCGTGAGACATACGAGCAAGATAGGGGAGAAGAGCGGTGAACTCTTTGTATCAGTGAGTTTTGCTGTGTTGAAAAACACACTAAAGCAGGAGGTGAGACAGGTTCAGAGTACTGCATTGCAGATTCAACAACATCATAATTATTTTCAGGAATACTCTGGTGTACAAAAATAGTACAGCGTAATTTACACAAAAGATCTCATCCTAATAAATAGGAGACACTGGGCTTAAGAGGAAGGCATGATCAGTAGTCACCGGCCCTATCTGAAAATTTAAAGGAGCCAATTCTGGATGTGGTATTACTTGGTTCCCATGTGTACAAGACAATTTACTGGCTTCCCAGCAATTTTACATTTAATGTATGACTCATCTCTTGAAAGTAAAGGACAAATGACGTCAGGCTTTTTTTTTTTTTTCTGATGTCCTATTGCGGACCAAATAGGGTTTGCACCGCGAAATGTGGGGCACCAGCTCTAAGCTGCACATTTTGTTACGGGGAAAATTGCTATTGTTGCTGGAGTTTTTGTCGTGGGTTAGGACAATTCCTAGCGAAATGTCCGGACTGGCCGCAATTATAGCAGACATATCTCTGCTGACCTGGCTGTGGGGCAGCAGGAGGAAATACTCTTCCTCCCCCTCTTCCTCTACCTCTCCCCCAATGTCCAGCAAAACACGCTGTCTGCATAGCCATCAATTTTATTTCAGCAGCTTTTTTCTTTTGCTCTTGACAAGTCATACAATGTTCAGCATATTGTATCATTCTGTTTCCATCTTCAGATTGGCCTGAGATTGGCCTGCAGATAACATCTGCAGGTTGTTCACTTTTTCTTTGTTGACACGCATATATTTTATCCCAATTGGGTTTTGTTGGGCCTGACTCTGATTCTGCCTCCAATGGTGGCAGTGGTACTATTGAAGCAAAATGCTCTGGATTGCGTTCAGACTCAGATTCAGAGTCACTACTTTTAGTAGAATTAGATTTAGTGGGTTTTTTCCCTTTCACTGTAAGATTAGGATAAATCTTCACATATGGCGGCGGCGTAGGATTTGTTTTTGGGGCCCATTTAGGTTTTGCACGGTGTAATTCACTCTCCATTTCAGCCCTATTTTTCTCATTTATTTTCTATTTTAATTTGCAAACCTCATCTTTTAATTTCTTTTGGGTGTCTACGTGTCCTCTCTGTTTTGACTCAGCTACCCTTTTCAGGGCCTCATCATAACACAGAAAATATTGTGCCCATTGTACCTGAGGGGTGGGCTTCTTTTTATTCTGTAAGATATCCCTCAGGTATTTCACCCTGTCCATATCAAAAGGGCCCCCATCAGGGAAGTGTAATTTTGGATCATCTTTAGTGTACAAGTCTCTGGCGAATAATGAGTATACATATACCATGCTGGCGAACCCTTAGGAGGGATCGTGATAGAGGATTTACCTCCCATTACTTCTAGACAAAACCAAAACAATTAAACATAAAATAAAATTAAGAGGATAACAGCGAAAGTAAATCAACATGAAAACAAACCAAGGACCTCTTGCCCCTATGAAAACATAAAACAAACCAAGGACCTCTTGCCCCTATGAAAACATTAAAGAAACCAAGGACCTCTTGCCCCTATGAAAACATTAAACAAACCAAGGACCTCTTGCCCCTATGAAAACATAAAACAAACCAAGGACCTCTTGCCCCTATGAGAACATAAAACAAACCAAGGACCTCTTGCCCCTATGAAAACATAAAACAAACCAAGGACCTCTTGCCCCTATGAAAACATAAAACAAACCAAGGACCTCTTGCCCCTATGAAAACATAAAACAAACCAAGGACCTCTTGCCCCTATGAAAACATAAAACAAACCAAGGGACCGCTCTCCCTTTTTATAGCTATTTGTTTGGGAATACTGTCCCAAGGGATCGTTGTCCCTTTTTTTTTTTTAACATACAGTCTCACAAGTATAACTTAACCGCTTTATACAAAACCCTCATTGAACATTTTCAAATCACATTCTGAACACGATCGACAAGTTCTGGAGTACCATGAATACTGGGAGAAGGCTCTCGCATGCAATCTTGTCTTGCAATCCCGGGTTTCGGCACCAAAATTGTTGTGGAATAAAGCCACTCTGAGGTTTGGACTGGTGAAATTCCAGAAGTTTTATTCATGCATACATGGAGAATAAACACATTGTTCACTGTCAGTGTCCATTCTAAAGTTTCACAAAACAAGCCTTCATACTTGTACACTTTTTCTTATACAAAACAGGATAGAGACCGTCCTCCTTTCCCACCCTTAATTGTTTTGGGAACATCAACCTTGTTTCTCACCCTCAGCCCCCCCTGACATCACGGCCCTGGTTCCAGACATGCATACAGACACAGGTGGGAGAAGAGTTTATTATGGTTTCGGTTCCCAAGCAGTTCCCTCAGTTCACACACTCAAAGCATTTCTTCAGTCAATTATCCTGCTCACAGTTTTCAGCTCTTGGCAGCACGCAAACTAGGCCCAGATCGAGGTCACAACGCCCTCATATTATACAGGTTATATCATTAAAATTTTTATAATTACTGAAACTTCCGCACATGGTAGAATGAGACGGTACTTTCACAGTTTATTTTGCATTTCAGTGAGCAGGGCTTTTCACGGCTTTTCTGGCATACGATCAGGCTATTGTTGGGTTTATCTCGTTGCTATGACGTTATTCTAATTTTATATAATGAATAAATATATTTATGAGCTCAAACATAGACGCTATTGTCCACGATGTCACGCATGGGTAGGTATAGTCTAGGTGGGGGGTTGCTTGTTAAATGGACTTGCTACGGGGAAATAGTGACACTTAGAAACTCTGTATTCAGCAGAAATCGCCACGAACCGTCTACCAATAAAGTTAAAACACAGAGTTTGTGATTTCCACTAATAGTTTGACTGCAGTAGCAACGAATGTCTCAGTTGAGCAAAAAGGTCCCGCCGGCGGGACCTTCTATGCAAAGGAGTTAAGTTTGTTTGGTAGTGGATGCTAGCACTTACCTTAGAGTTGCGCTAGCATTAGCAATGTGTGTATGTCCAAAAGAAGGGACAGCATGGAATTTTCTGAAAATGGTTTCCATCAATCAACTACATCATGGGTAAATCGTAATTGAGACATTATGTCCAAAATTCCAAACTATCCCTTTAATGTTTTTAAGGGCTGTTTGTCTGTGGTCATTGTGGTTATTTCTGTAGGAAACCCTGAAAAGTGCCAAACTCTTGGTGCAGTATAGGTATGGGCAGGGCTTGAATTGTCGCTCACCGCGGGGGAGCGCCGCCCCCCTTGTTAAAAGAAAGTGGGAAAACCGTCCACCTTGTTAAGATATATAATTCTGTAAAATCTCCTCGCTCCTAAGCTCCACCCAACGGAGGACACGAGGAAGAGATACGAGGAAGAATCGAGGCACGTGTATTAAGAAAATGGAACGTCCTTGATCAGTCAAGCGTCAGTTTAAGCAATGCTAATTGCTAATGACATGTTGCTGAGTCATTGGGCTTTTAACATATTGAGTGAGTGAGGAAAAAAGTTTTGAACGCAAGGCAGCTTGTTAAGCTGTTGCAGTTGAAAATGTGCCATGATTGTTTTTTTGAGTTGTGTAACAATTTTTATTTGCCAGATGCATTCAACTGTATGAACATCTAGGCTAAAGGTGACATATTGCATTGGCTACATACTGCAAAATTAAAACGTTTTTGAAAGGACACGGATTAACGTTAAGCATCAAAGGTTGCGTTTCCTATGCAGTAACAAAAAACTGAATGATAGGGGAAACAAAACCATCAGAAATGGTATGCTTATGCTTATGCTTATGCTTATGCTTATGCTTATGCTTATGCGCTTAACCCCTTGGTGCAGATGGCAAATTTCACCTATTTAGGGAGTGCTCTGTTTAAGACTTTATAACTCCTGGGGCCCTATCTTACACCCGGCGCTAAGCGGCGCTAACCCACACGCAAGTGTCTTTGCTATCTTACACCCGGCGCATGGTTCATAATAACGCCTTGCGTTCACGTCGTTTAACTAGCATGTATTCTTGCGCCCATTACAAGTGAACTGGGCGTGTTGGTCTTAAGATGAGGAGTGGCCAGGATTCTTTCTGGCATATTGCTATCTTGAGCCAGCAGAAAGCGCTTGCGCTAGAACCACCACAAACCTGTCGCAGTTGTTTACATGTTATTTTAACGGCGCATATAAGTGCGTCTACATAGGCATGTGCAACGCGCGTACCCTCCTGTCTGTAACACACAGGGGCGCGCACAAGCATGACTAAAATATCTAGATCACAATGTGAAATATTATTATTGTGTAGGCTATATCAAAAATGCATAATAATAGAAGGTGCACATTCCCTCAGCGAAGGGGAATGCCACATTACATTGCTCTCAGCCCACTCCATCAACATCCATGCGATGTGCGATGGTACGGGACAATGGCTATCCATTAAAAAGGAGCTGATAACACCTATATCAAGCCTAATGTGCAAATTGTCATTTACACCTAATGCGTGAATTGTCATTCAATGGAAAACTCGTGCACTGCAATAGACGGACGTTTGAGTTCTGAAAATGCGCTTCAGATGTCATTACAATACAGCTCTGTTTACCTAGGAATACAGCCTGTAAGTAAATAGAATGGTTTGTGACTGAAAAAAGTTCAAAACCTTGTCCAGTGAATATTGCTTTTATTGTTTTTCAAATAGCCTAGGCTACAGCGGACTCGCTGTGTATAAGGTTTTTTCGATAGCCTATGGTTAAAAAACGGAGATAAATGTCACCATGTTAACTGAATTGTAACCTTAGCTATTCTTCGTCATTCATATTTTTTTAAATTACAGTGACAAGGTTTCCATACCCTCAGCTTATTAAAACCCCGCTGATTTCACCTGTTATTCCATAACTGAACAAAAGATTTTAAAGAGAACTAAGCGTCTAATTAGAAACTAAAACAAATTTGCAGCACGTTACAATTAATTCACAATTAATTTTAATACCATTATCTGCATGTGGGCTTTACAGGAGCAGGTCTGTTTCCCCTGCTGTAAATGGTCTTCCTGGGAAAGTGGATTGTTTTAAAGCATTACGCTACCAGTAAAACAGGTTGGTCACATTTCCATAAGCAGGACATTATAAAACAAGGGAAAATATGCGTGAACCTATGGGTTGCCAACCTGACAGCTTTATTTTATTTGTTGTCATCATTAAGGCAAAATAACGTTATTTATTTTATTAATCAAAATTAGAATGCAGGTAATGAACTTCGGATGAAGCTTGAACATGAGTTCATTGCTTCATTGCATAATCAAACGAAATTTGTTAAACAAGCAGGCTAATTTGGCATTTTCTAAGGTGAGACGGAAGCCATTGGTAGCTTATTCTCAGCTGTTGCAGGTGCCTTTAACTAAATTTAACCGCATATATTTTATAAAATAACCGCACTGTCGGGAATTACCGGGAACTCATAATGGTTTGTCCGAATAATATTTATCATAGGCTACTATTGATCCATATAGCCTAGTCCTTGATCGCACTAAACACGCACGAGCATCTCTGTTTCGCCATCATATAAGCAATCAGCCAAGTTGGAAAAGCAGGCTTTTAAAGGAAATGGGATATGACATTTTGATTGGTTTATTGCATGTCACACCCAAGACACACCTATAATTAATGAAGAGACTAGGTTCAGCCCACTTGTACGCCGCGCCGTTAAAATAGCAAAAGTGGACTTGGACACACCCTAAATGGACTTTACGCCATGCGCTTAGACCAAGCGCCAAGATCGCCAAGATAGAGCCCCAGGTGTGAGCATCACATAAACTTGGCATCTTCACTTTACAGAATTTTTTTTACATGTGCCTATGACTTTAAGGGCAGAAGATTTTGAGCCTTTAAAAACTAATTTCCTGCATTTCTACACGACCTCGAAAGAAAAAGAAAAGAAAGAAAAACCTGGTTATTCTTGCTCATGAGAAGGCCAGTACATCAGCTCTTCATATGGATGAAAGTACCTGGTTATTCTTGCTCATGAGAAGGCCAGTACATCGGCTCTTCATATGGATGAAAGTACCTGGTTATTCTTGCTCATGAGAAGGCCAGTACATCGGCTCTTCATATGGATGAAAGTACCTGGTTATTCTTGCTCATGAGAAGGCCAGTACATCGGCTCTTCATATGGATGAAAGTACCTGGTTATTCTTGCTCATGAGAAGACCAGTACATCGGCTCTTCATATGGATGAAAGTACCTGGTTATTCTTGCTCATGAGAAGGCCAGTACATCGGCTCTTCATATGGATGAAAGTACCTGGTTATTCTTGCTCATGAGAAGGCCAGTACATCGGCTCTTCATATGGATGAAAGTACGTGGTTATTCTTGCTCATGAGAAGGCCAGTACATCGGCTCTTCATATGGATGAAAGTACGTGGTTATTCTTGCTCATGAGAAGGCCAGGACATCGGTTTTTTGATACGGATGAAAGTACGTGTTTTTTGCGGAATTTCCTTGTTCAACTTAGTGAAATCCCTGAAGTCCAGATGTGGCTCATATTGCAGTCTATAGGCACGTCATGGGGTAGAGCCAAGTAGTGAACTACAGCTGGTTTAAAATGAAATAAAATTATCTTATCCACTCGTGTAAAGATTAGCCTACACTCTCAGTAATAGAGGTACAGTGGAGGTATGTTTTTATGCCTCTACGCCGGCGACAGCCGTGGCCGGAGGCATTTTGTTTTCGGGTTGTCCGTCCGTCCGTCCGTCCCATTCTCGTGAATACCATATCTCAGGAATGCCTTGAGGGAAATTCTTAACATTTGGCCTAAACGTCCACTTTGACTCAAGGATGAACTGATTAGATTTTGGTGGTCTAAGGTCAAGGTCACTGTGATGTCACAAAAGACGTTTTTATTCTCGCAAACGCCATATCTCAGGAACGCCTTGAGGGAATTTCTTTCACATTTGGCCTAAATTTCCACTTGGACTCAATTCCTATGCTAATTATGACAAAATTTCACACAAATGTCTAATAGGATACAATGATGAAGAGATGACATTTTAAATCCAGAAATTGTGACCTCACAAAAGACGTTATTGGCCATAACTCAAGATTATGACAACATTTCACACAAATGTCTACTTGGACTCAAATACACTTCATACCTTTTAAATTAAATTCCTTCAAAGTCTTCAGGACATATATTTTATGAGTCTGGACCGACATGGATGTAAACTGCAACTGGACTTGTTGGCGGAGGCATACAACCGCTAGGCGGTTATCTCTAGTTGTTCTTTAAGGTACAAATTTCCACAATGTGTCGAGAAAGTACAATATTGTTCTATTTGGGTACAAATAAGTTACTATGAGTTGGAAAGTTACAGATGAATGATGTATTGCTTGCTAGGGGTATAATTTTATGTACCTACAGGGTACCACCCCAGTGACAAACGCTTGTACCTTTTTAGGTACTATTCATACCTTTTTTTCTGAGTGTGTACCATGGTTTTAATTTTATATGAAAGCATCTCAAATCTCGCCTCTATAGGGCTTTGAAAAAAAATCTGTAGGGTCTGTAGAAATGCAGGAAATGAGTTTTAAAATGTTGAAATTTTTCTGGGGGACACCCAGACCCCCCCCTACTTTGTTCCCTCTTGTGCCCCACCAACATCTCTTGATGCCCCCCAATCAGAGCCGTCTAGAAACGGCCCTGCTATCAATAATAAATAAGTAAATTAATTAAATTAAACAAAATTTCAACATTATATAAAGGTTTAAGTTTTCAGAGGACAACAACATGAGCTTTAACCGGCTGCTCATGAAGATATTCTGGAGGGAAGCCGAGTGGAGCGGGCTACAGTGTGTTGTGTAACGCTATGAGTTGAAACAGTAGCTATAATAACGTGCAGGGCTACAGTGTGTTGTGTAACGCTATGAGTTGAAACAGAATCTATAATAACGTGCAGGGCTACAGTGCGTTGTGTAACGCTATGAGTTGAAACAGAATCTATAATAACGTGCAGGGCTACAGTGCGTTGTGTAACGCTATGAGTTGAAACAGTACTATAATAACGTGCAGGGCTACAGTGCGTTGTGTAACGCTATGAGTTGAAACAGTAGCTATAATAACGTGCTGGGCTACAGTGTGTTGTGTAACGCTATGAGTTGAAACAGTAGCTATAATAACGTGCTGGGCTACAGTGCGTTGTGTAACGCTATGAGTTGAAACAGTACTATAATAACGTGCAGGGTTTACAGTGCGTTGTGTAACACTATGAGTTGTAACAGTAGCTATAATAATGTGCAGGGCTACAGTGTGTTGTGTAATGCTATGAGTTGAAACGGTAGCTATAATAACATGCAGGGCTACAGTGTGTTGTGTAATGCTATGAGTTGAAACGGTAGGGATAATCACATGCAGGGCTACAGTGTGTTGTGTAACGCTATGAGTTGAAACAGTAGCTATAATAACACGCAGGGCTACAGTGTGTTGTGTAACGCTATGAGTTGTAACAGTAGCTATAATAACATGCAGGGCTACAGTGTGTTGTGTAACGCTATGAGTTGAAACAGTAGCTATAATAACATGCAGGGCTACAGTGCGTTGTGTAACGCTATGAGTTGAAACAGTAGCGTTAATAATGTGCAGGGCTAAAGTGCGTTGTGTAACGCTATGAGTTGAAACAGTAGCGATAATAACGTGCTACAGTGCATTGTGTAACGCTATGAGTTGAAACGGTAGCGATAATAACATGCAGGGCTACAGTGTGTTGTGTAACGCTATGAGTTGTAACAGTAGCTATAATAACGTGCTGGGCTACAGTGCGTTGTGTAAGGCTATGAGTTGAAACAGTAGCTATAATAACATGCTGGGCTACAGTGTGTTGTGTAATGCTATGAGTTGAATCAGTAGCTATAATAACGTGCAGGGCTACAGTGCGTTGTGTAACGCTATGAGTTGAAACTGTAGCTATAATAACGTGCAGGGCTACAGTGTGTTGTGTAATGCTATGAGTTGAATCAGTAGCTATAATAACGTGCAGGGCTACAGTGCGTTGTGTAAGGCTATGAGTTGAAACAGTAGCTATAATAACATGCAGGGCTACAGTGTGTTGTGTAACGCTATGAGTTGAAACTGTAGCTATAATAACATGCAGGGCTACAGTGTGTTGTGTAAGGCTATGAGTTGAAACAGTAGCTATAATAACATGCAGGGCTACAGTGTGTTGTGTAATGCTATGAGTTGAAACAGTAGCTATAATAACATGCAGGGCTACAGTGTGTTGTGTAACGCTATGAGTTGAAACTGTAGCTATAATAACATGCAGGGCTACAGTGTGTTGTGTAACGCTATGAGTTGAAACTGTAGCTATAATAACATGCAGGGCTACAGTGTGTTGTGTAACGCTATGAGTTGAAACGGTAGCTATAATAACATGCAGGGCTACAGTGTGTTGTGTAATGCTATGAGTTGAAACGGTAGTGATAATAACATGCAGGGCTACAGTGCGTTGTGTAATGCTATGAGTTGTAACAGTAGCTATAATAACGTGCTGGGCTACAGTGCATTGTGTAAGGCTATGAGTTGAAACAGTAGCTATAATAACATGCAGGGCTACAGTGTGTTGTGTAACGCTATGAGTTGAAACTGTAGCTATAATAACGTGCAGGGCTACAGTGTGTTGTGTAATGCTATGAGTTGAAACAGTAGCTATAATAACATGCAGGGCTACAGTGTGTTGTGTAATGCTATGAGTTGAAACAGTAGCTATAATAACATGCAGGGCTACAGTGTGTTGTGTAACGCTATGAGTTGAAACTGTAGCTATAATAACGTGCAGGGCTACAGTGTGTTGTGTAATGCTATGAGTTGAATCAGTAGCTATAATAACGTGCAGGGCTACAGTGCGTTGTGTAAGGCTATGAGTTGAAACAGTAGCTATAATAACATGCAGGGCTACAGTGTGTTGTGTAACGCTATGAGTTGAAACTGTAGCTATAATAACATGCAGGGCTACAGTGTGTTGTGTAAGGCTATGAGTTGAAACAGTAGCTATAATAACATGCAGGGCTACAGTGTGTTGTGTAATGCTATGAGTTGAAACAGTAGCTATAATAACATGCAGGGCTACAGTGTGTTGTGTAACGCTATGAGTTGAAACTGTAGCTATAATAACATGCAGGGCTACAGTGTGTTGTGTAACGCTATGAGTTGAAACTGTAGCTATAATAACATGCAGGGCTACAGTGTGTTGTGTAACGCTATGAGTTGAAACTGTAGCTATAATAACATGCAGGGCTACAGTGTGTTGTGTAACGCTATGAGTTGAAACAGTAGCTATAATAACGTGCTGGGCTACAGTGCATTGTGTAAGGCTATGAGTTGAAACAGTAGCTATAATAACATGCAGGGCTACAGTGTGTTGTGTAATGCTATGAGTTGAAACAGTAGCTATAATAACATGCAGGGCTACAGTGTGTTGTGTAACGCTATGAGTTGAAACTGTAGCTATAATAACATGCAGGGCTACAGTGTGTTGTGTAACGCTATGAGTTGAAACAGTAGCTATAATAACGTGCAGGGCTACAGTGTGTTGTGTAAGGCTATGAGTTGAAACTGTAGCTATAATAACATGCAGGGCTACAGTGTGTTGTGTAACGCTATGAGTTGAAACTGTAGCTATAATAACGTGCAGGGCTACAGTGTGTTGTGTAACGCTATGAGTTGAAACTGTAGCTATAATAATGTGCAGGGCTACAGTGTGTTGTGTAACGCTATGAGTTGAAACTGTAGCTATAATAACGTGCAGGGCTACAGTGTGTTGTGTAACGCTATGAGTTGAAACTGTAGCTATAATAACATGCAGGGCTACAGTGTGTTGTGTAACGCTATGAGTTGAAACGGTAGTGATAATAACATGCAGGGCTACAGTGTGTTGTGTAATGCTATGAGTTGAAACAGTAGCTATAATAACGTGCAGGGCTACAGTGTGTTGTGTAACGCTATGAGTTGAAACGGTAGTGATAATAACATGCAGGGCTACAGTGCGTTGTGTAACATTATGAGTTGAAACGGTAGCTATAATAACATGCAGGGCTGCAGTGTGTTGTGTAAGGCTATGAGTTGAAACAGTAGCTATAATAACGTGCAGGGCTACAGTGTGTTGTGTAAGGCTATGAGTTGAAACGGTAGCTATAATAACATGCAGGGCTACAGTGTGTTGTGTAACGCTATGAGTTGAAACGGTAGCTATAATAACATGCAGGGCTACAGTGTGTTGTGTAATGCTATGAGTTGAAACAGTAGCTATAATAACATGCAGGGCTACAGTGTGTTGTGTAATGCTATGAGTTGAAACTGTAGCTATAATAACATGCTGGGCTACAGTGCGTTGTGTAACGCTATGAGTTGAAACGGTAGCTATAATAACATGCAGGGCTACAGTGTGTTGTGTAATGCTATGAGTTGAAACGGTAGCTATAATAACATGCAGGGCTACAGTGTGTTGTGTAATGCTATGAGTTGAAACAGTAGCTATAATAACATGCAGGGCTACAGTGTGTTGTGTAACGCTGTGAGTTGAAACGGTAGCTATAATAACATGCAGGGCTACAGTGTGTTGTGTAATGCTATGAGTTGAAACGGTAGTGATAATAACATGCTGGGCTACAGTGTGTTGTGTAATGCTATGAGTTGAAACGGTAGTGATAATAACATGCAGGTGTTACGGACAGGACATTCTCCTTTAAGAGATTGCAAGATAAACATCGAACAAAAAGTTCGGAAATTTGTGTTTGGTAGATTATTTCTCTGTTGTAACAATGCTTCTTGGCAATAAATTTTATACCATTGGAAAGCCTGTTTATTTCCCTTTTTAATGGTGCCCCATTTGTAAGGAACATGCATTTGTGGGATGAGCAGCACAGCTGAGTATGTGGGTTGCGCTCATGAAAAACTTGCCAAATCTTCTCTGCCAATGCCAAACAGCTTATTCTACTGTTGCTATTGACTCTTGTTTTGAGCTTCCGGTACCCCCAGGTGCTGACAATCAGGTGCCTGATTGGCACCTGATTGGCAGCACCTGTGAGCATGGGCCCTGCTACAGTGGTCAATTGGTGTCTGCTCCAAGAATCGGCATGCCACGTTTGTCTGATCTCGATAAGGCCCGTGCGATAGGGCAACTTCAAGCTGGTGTTCCACAAAAGCAAG